>CM055125.1:388217212-388599712 GCA_029206835.1 Rana muscosa | reverse complement strand
CCACTACCAATAATCACTACTACTACTACTAAAATAATAATAATAATAATAATAATAATAATAATAATAATAATAATAATAATAATGTAAAATACTACTACTACTGCTACTACTACCACCACCACCACTACTACTAATATTAATAATATCATGTAAAATACTAATACTACTACTACTAATAGAAATAATAATACTATGCAAAATAATAATAATAATAATAATAATAATAATAATAATAATAATAATAATAATAATAATATAAAAATAATATATAATAAACAAGTAAAAATGTGAAAAGCACAACAAAGGTTACTGGCCATTAGGGCCTTTTCATATGCGCAGGAAGCGCTGCTGCCTCTGTGTGGTGGATTGCTTTTCAGATGGCATTTGACAGGCGGAAAGGAGGTGATATGCGACCTTCTCACGACCTGATTTAACCCTGTAAAATGCGCACCACCCTACCGCAATCACATGTATTATACGCGGCTGCGGCAAGGCCCCAAAATTTAAATGGCGTGTAACATTCATCAGCCAATTACAACCACTGAACACAACCCATGGGAGCCTATGTGGGCAATACATGTGGCCATAGGACCATGCCCTGTTCAGGTGAGCGGATGGGGGGCAGAAAGAACCCCGGCTCAACTGCTTGTTTTTTTCTGCCCCCTAGCCGCACGTTTTTAGCGAACCCTTAGCTGATTCATAAGGGGACTCAGGTGTTCTGAGCTGACGCATTTAAGTAATTCTGCATATAAAAGTTTCCTTTACCGCTCACTACAGGAGATGGAAGAGAAAGTAACTTTTTCCTGATTTATCCACATTAATATACGGCTCGCTAAATGACATAAATTCCACTAACTATCTACTGATTGTGATAACAAAAGGAATTCATCAGAAAGACGGCAACCGGTCGATCGCACGCAGGACGCCGACTTCTGCGCGTCTTATTAAATTAGCGGCTTACAAAGAGCTCATTCTACGGCATGACGCGGTTCACCGATTACCGCCGTGTCCTTATAAAGTGATTGGTCGGTTTCCACAGAGTTGCTTATTTAAAATATTTCTGCAGATTTTATTAAATTAGCGGCTTCATTTTATTTCCTGCTATGAACTGCGCGGTCCACTCGCAGGGAACTGAACTCTTATGAGTTGTAAATTATGGAAGACAAAGAAGACTGCAACCAGGTAATGCAAGATGGCTTCAGCTCTGCTTTCCACCCGCAGGAGAGACGCGTATCACCCCTCCTGGTGCCTCATCAAGTAAACCCACTAGGGGGCGAAACGCATCTGCAGGTGGAAACCTGGTTAAGCTTTGAGTTGGCGTCCTGTGTGCAATCAGTTGCCATTTTTCTTTAGCATATCCAGTTCGGCAGCAGAGCAATGTTTTTTTTTCTTTGTTGCATACATGTAAAAATCCTAATTTTAGCCAATAAAATTCCATAACCCCTCCCTCCCCTCCCCCACAGAACATTATATATTTTCTGAAAGCAGAGGCCCTGTAGAATAAAAAAAGATGATAGTTGCAAATTTTTATGTCACGTGATATTTGCGCAATTTTTTTGTTTAAAAAAAAAAAAAATATAACAACATGAATTTTAGTGAAAAACCACATCATATAATATATAATACCCATTTTCGGGCACTTGTACCCCCTTCCTGCCCAGGCCAATTTTCAGCGCCGTCACACTTTAAATGACAATTGCGCAGTCGTACAACACTGTACCCAAATTACATTGTTATCATTTATTTTTTCTTACACAAATAGAGCTTTCTTTTGGCGGTATTTATTCACTACCGCATTTTTTATTTTTTGCTAAACAAACAAAAAAGACCAAAAAAATAAATAAATATGTTTTTCATACAAATGGTAACATTTCAAACAGGTAATTTTTCTCCTTCACTGATGGGCACTGATAGGCGGCACTGATGGGCACTGATGAGGTGAAACTAGTGGGCACTGATCAGGAGGCACTGATGGGTGGAACTGATGGGTACTGATAGGTGACACTGATGGGTACTGCTAGGTGGCATGGAGAGCTGGCACTGATAGGCGGCACTGATGGGCACTGATGAGGCAGAACTGGTGGGCACTGATCAGGAGGCACTGATGGGTGGAACTTATGGGTACTGATAGGCAGGGCCGCCATCAGGAATTTTGGGGCCCCTTACACAGCTTCAGGCATTGGCCCCCCTGGGGCAGAGGAGAACCGGGTGGGGGTGCTGCCGCCGCAAATTTAGGAGCGGGAGGGCTGCTGCGAATTGAGAAGCGAGGGGGGGTGCCATGAATTGAGAAGCGGGGGGTGCTGCCGCCGCAAATTGTTGAGGTCAGGGAGGCTTTGGGTGCTGACGAACAAAACAAAAGAACAAAAAAAAAAAAGAGGGGGTTGCCATCCGGGGCCCTGGGGACCTCCGGGCCTCTGGGGACCTCTGGGCCCCTTACAAATTTTTTTTTTAAAAAAATTTATAAAAAAAAAGGGGGGTTGCCATCCGGGGCCTTGGGGACCTCTGGGCCCCTTACAAAAAAGAGGGGTTCCCACCTGGGCCCCTGGGGACCTCCGGGCCCCTTACAGGTGTACTGCCTGTACCACCCTGATGGTGGCCCTGCTGATAGGTGGCACTGATGGGCACTGATAGGTGGCACGGAGAGGTGGCACTGGTAGGCAGCAATAATGGTCAATGATAGGTGGTACTGGTGGGCACTGATCAGGAGGCACTGGTGAAGAGGCACTTATGGGCACTGATTATCAGTACTGATGGGCACTGATAGATGGCACTGACAGGCACAGATTTGCAGCACTAGAGGGCACTGATCAGCATCACTGGTTGGCATTTAGGAGACTGATGTCCCTCCAACAGAAGCCAGTTACCGGCTTTATTCTTTTCTTCATGCTGATAGAGTGAAGAAAAAAAAAAGCCGATAACTGGCTTCTGTTTGCTTCCGTGGTCAGCTGTCATTGGCTGACAGCTGATCACATGGTACAGGGCCCGCTGTGATTGGCCCTTTACCCTGCTCTGTGATCAGCCGAGTCTGAAGGACAAATCGTTCACGGAGCACGCCACACACGAGCCCCCTGGGACACGCGGGTGGCGCGAGAACGGGAGGAAGTGCATGGACGCCCTCCCGGCATTTGAGGTTCACGCTGTAGCCGTCTATCAGCTATAGCATGGACGTCAAGAGGTTAAAATATAAAAGATGAGGATGCATCAAATAAATAGATAGAGTTTAGAGTTAACTAGGAGCTCTTTGTGCTAGAATTATTCTTCTCACTCCTACGTTTGCTGCGATTTGTCACGTGTGGTGTGACCGCGGTTTACATACACGTATGCACCCTGGGCTTGCGTTTGCGTTTGCGCAGGTGTGCGGGGCAACGGGGGTTTCAGAAATTTTTTATTTCTTTTTTAGATATTTTATTGTCATTTTATTTATTTTTTTACATTTTTTCTTTTCTTTTTTTATTTATATTTATGTGATTGTTATCATAGAGGGTTCATAAACGCCTATGTGATAGCATTGGGCAGGTGACTCTTTATGGAGACATTAGGGATCTAATAGAAGCCAAAGCCTCCCCTGCCCTTCACACCATCTAACCACCAATCACAGATTGGCCTGGTTAGATGTGTCTCCTGGCAGTACTGACCAGGAAAGGGTGCATCTGAACCTGGAAGTGACGTCACTTCCGGTTTCATTGTTTGCATGTGGGATGGAGGCGTGGATTTGCTTCGGTCTCACTGTATTCACTCTTCCCCCCCACCGAGGAGAGGGTTCCACCGACGTGGAGAGGGGAGGGGGGCGCCATGCAGCTGGCTGTGTGAACGTTGTCAGCAATTATGGAGCTGCCGCATCACTTTCACTTTTTGGCTCTACAAAACCCACACAGGCTGATGGCTACTACTGTAGTGATAGGAGCATAAGGACTGCGGCTACCACCCATCCGGGAACCACCCAGACAGTCCGGATTCGGAATTAATGTGGTTTTGGACCTCCTGAGACACAGACACGTTATTCTGACTGGGCTGCGACTGGGTATCCAAGTAACTGAGTACCACAACCACCAAGTGCATAGGCATTCGCACGAGCCAGGTGTGCCTGGGCATACCCTAATCACCGGGGTTACCAACCAACTAGAGGGTTGGCTGCAGTTGTTTAAGCCGAGTGTTGGTCACTCTCTCTCTCCCACACTGCCCAGAGCCAGAACAATCACCCCCATGCTGCTGCTGAAAACACAGCGGACACAGATCAATCCGATCCTGGTGTCACAGACACCCTCGCTTTGGTTCCTTCCCTATTTATCATCAACAAACAGCAGCAGCCCTGATGAAGGGGGAGTCTTTCCCCTGAAACGCATTGGCTTGATCACTTGTTGCTACATTCAATAAACGACCACATATCTACCTCTCGACTTGCATTCCATTGGTTACCGGGCCCTCCCTCTCTTTCAACCTCTACTAGTACATGCAGAGAGTACAATCTCTACTAGTCCATGCGGAGAGTACAACCTCTACTAGTACATGCGGAGAGTACAATCTCTTCTAGTACATGTGGAGAGTACAACTTCTACTAGTACATGCGGAGAGTACAACCTCTACTAGTACATGCGGAGAGTACAACCTCTACTAGTACATGCGGAGAGTACAACCTCTACTAGTACATGCGGAGAGTACAACCTCTACTAGTACATGTGGAGAGTACAATCTCTACTAGTACATGTGGAGAGTACAACCTCTACTAGTCCATGCGGAGAGTACAACCTCTACTAGTACATGTGGAGAGTACAATCTCTACTAGTACATGTGGAGAGTACAACCTCTACTAGTACATGCGGAGAGTACAACCTCTACTAGTACATGCGGAGAGTACAACCTCTACTAGTACATGCGGAGAGTACAACCTCTACTAGTCCATGCGGAGAGTACAATCTCTACTAGTACATGCGGAGAGTACAATCTCTTCTAGTATATGCGGAGAGTACAACCTCTACTAGTCCATGCAGAGAGTACAACATCTACTAGTACATGCGGAGAGTACAACCTCTACTTGTACATGTGGAGAGTACAATCTCTACTAGTCCATGCGGAGAGTACAACCTCTACTAGTACATGCGGAGAGTACAACCTCTACTAGTCCATGTGGAGAGTACAATCTCTACTAGTACACGCAGAGAGTACAACCTCTACTAGTACATGTGGAGAGTACAATCTCTACTAGTACACGCAGAGAGTACAACCTCTACTAGTACATGCGGAGAGTACAACCTCTACTAGTACATGCAGAGAGTACAACATCTACTAGTACATGCAGAGAGTACAACCTCTACTAGTACATGCAGAGAGTACAACCTCTACTAGTACATGCGGAGAGTACAACCTCTACTAGTACATGCAGAGAGTACAACCTCTACTAGTACATGCAGAGAGTACAACCTCTACTAGTACATGTGGAGAGTACAATCTCTACTAGTACATGCATAGAGTACAACATCTACTAGTACATGCGGAGAGTACAACCTCTACTAGTACATGTGGAGAGTACAATCTCTACTAGTCCATGCGGAGAGTACAATCTCTACTAGTCCATGCGGAGAGTACAATCTCTACTAGTACATGCGGAGAGTACAATCTCTACTAGTACATGCGGAGAGTACAACCTCTACTAGTCCATGCGGAGAGTACAATCTCTACTAGTACATGCGGAGAGTACAACCTCTACTAGTACATGCGGAGAGTACAACCTCTACTAGTACATGCAGAGAGTACAACCTCTACTAGTACATGTGGAGAGTACAACCTCTACTAGTACATGCAGAGAGTACAACATCTACTAGTACATGCAGAGAGTACAATCTCTTCTAGTACATGTGGAGAGTACAACCTCTACTAGTACATGTGGAGAGTACAACCTCTACTAGTACATGCGGAGAGTACAACCTCTACTAGTACATGCGGAGAGTACAACCTCTACTAGTACATGTGGAGAGTACAACCTCTACTAGTACATGCAGAGAGTACAACATCTACTAGTACATGCGGAGAGTACAACCTCTTCTAGTACATGCGGAGAGTACAACCTCTACTAGTACATGCGGAGAGTACAGCCTCTACTAGTCCATGCGGAGAGTACAACCTCTACTAGTACATGCGGAGAGTACAACCTCTACTAGTACATGCGGAGAGTACAACCTCTACTAGTCCATGCGGAGAGTACAATCTCTACTAGTACATGCGGAGAGTACAATCTCTTCTAGTACATGTGGAGAGTACAACCTCTACTAGTACATGCGGAGAGTACAACCTCTACTAGTACATGCGGAGAGTACAACCTCTACTAGTACATGTGGAGAGTACAACCTCTACTAGTCCATGCGGAGAGTACAACCTCTACTAGTACATGCGGAGAGTACAACCTCTACTAGTACATGTGGAGAGTACAACCTCTACTAGTCCATGCGGAGAGTACAACCTCTACTAGTACATGCGGAGAGTACAACCTCTACTAGTACATGTGGAGAGTACAACCTCTACTAGTACATGCGGAGAGTACAACCTCTACTAGTACATGCGGAGAGTACAACCTCTACTAGTACATGCGGAGAGTACAACCTCTACTAGTACATGCAGAGAGTACAACCTCTACTAGTACATGTGGAGAGTACAACCTCTACTAGTACATGCAGAGAGTACAACATCTACTAGTACATGTGGAGAGTACAACCTCTACTAGTACATGCGGAGAGTACAACCTCTACTAGTACATGCAGAGAGTACAACCTCTACTAGTACATGTGGAGAGTACAACCTCTACTAGTACATGCAGAGAGTACAACATCTACTAGTACATGCAGAGAGTACAATCTCTTCTAGTACATGTGGAGAGTACAACCTCTACTAGTACATGTGGAGAGTACAACCTCTACTAGTACATGCGGAGAGTACAACCTCTACTAGTACATGCGGAGAGTACAACCTCTACTAGTACATGTGGAGAGTACAACCTCTACTAGTACATGCAGAGAGTACAACATCTACTAGTACATGCGGAGAGTACAACCTCTTCTAGTACATGCGGAGAGTACAACCTCTACTAGTACATGCGGAGAGTACAACCTCTACTAGTCCATGCGGAGAGTACAACCTCTACTAGTACATGCGGAGAGTACAACCTCTACTAGTACATGCGGAGAGTACAACCTCTACTAGTCCATGCGGAGAGTACAATCTCTACTAGTACATGCGGAGAGTACAATCTCTTCTAGTACATGTGGAGAGTACAACCTCTACTAGTACATGCGGAGAGTACAACCTCTACTAGTACATGCGGAGAGTACAACCTCTACTAGTACATGTGGAGAGTACAACCTCTACTAGTCCATGCGGAGAGTACAACCTCTACTAGTACATGCGGAGAGTACAACCTCTACTAGTACATGTGGAGAGTACAACCTCTACTAGTCCATGCGGAGAGTACAACCTCTACTAGTACATGCGGAGAGTACAACCTCTACTAGTACATGTGGAGAGTACAACCTCTACTAGTACATGCGGAGAGTACAACCTCTACTAGTACATGCGGAGAGTACAACCTCTACTAGTACATGCGGAGAGTACAACCTCTACTAGTACATGCAGAGAGTACAACCTCTACTAGTACATGTGGAGAGTACAACCTCTACTAGTACATGCAGAGAGTACAACATCTACTAGTACATGTGGAGAGTACAACCTCTACTAGTACATGCGGAGAGTACAACCTCTACTAGTACATGCAGAGAGTACAACCTCTACTAGTACATGTGGAGAGTACAACCTCTACTAGTACATGCAGAGAGTACAACATCTACTAGTACATGCAGAGAGTACAATCTCTTCTAGTACATGTGGAGAGTACAACCTCTACTAGTACATGTGGAGAGTACAACCTCTACTAGTACATGCGGAGAGTACAACCTCTACTAGTACATGCGGAGAGTACAACCTCTACTAGTACATGTGGAGAGTACAACCTCTACTAGTACATGCGGAGAGTACAACCTCTACTAGTACATGCGGAGAGTACAACCTCTACTAGTACATGCAACAGCCCATCACGCAATATAGCCACCATGCCGCAGTATATGTAAGTGGTTAAAGTATATGGAAACCTTGCAAGAAGATCTGAACAAATTAATAGGGTGGCACTGGCAACTACATGGCAAATGAGGTTTAATGTAGAAAAATGTAAAATAATGCATTTGGGTGGAAAAAATATGAATGCAATCTATACCCTGGGGGGAGAACCTCTGGGGGAATCTAGGATGGAAAAGGACCTGGGGGTCCTAGTAGATGACAGGCTCAGCAATGCAAAGCTACTGCTAACAAAGCAAACAAAATATTGGCATTAAAAAGGGGATTCACTCCAGAGATAAAACGATAATTCTCCCGCTCTACAAGACTCTGGTCCGGCCGCACCTGGAGTATGCCGTCCAGTTCTGGGCACCAGTCCTCAGGAAGGATGTACTGGAAATTGGAGCGAGTACAAAGAAGGGCAACAAAGCTAATAAAGGGTCTGGAGGATATTAGTTATGAGGAAAGGTTGCGAGCACTAAACTTATTCTCTCTGGAGAAGAGACGCTTGAGAGGGGATATGATTTCAATGTACAAATACCGTACTGGTGACCCCACAATAGGGAGAAAACTTTTTCGCAGAAGGGAGTTTAATAAGACACGTGGCCAGTGATTAAAATTAGAAGACAAGAGGTTTAACCTTAAACTACGTAGAGGGTTCTTTACTGTAAGAGCGGCAAGGATGTGGAATTCCCTTCCACAGGCGGTGGTCTCAGCGGGGAGCATCAATGGTTTAAACAAACGATTAGATAAGCACCTGAACGACCACAACATACAGGGAGATACAATGTAATGCTGACATATAATCACGCACATAGGATGGACTTGATGTCTTTTTTCAACCTCACCTACTATGTAAATATGTAAAGAACGAGGCGATCAGCGAAGTGCGTCATGGTGTGAGCGAGCGCTTTGTGCCAAAATCACACTTTCAGTGCCCTTATACAAGAATAAAATTAATATTTTTTTTAACTAGAGTCAGGTGCGATGGAGCATGCGTACGTTTCCACGCGGTTTCAGCCCACTTTTTGGAAAGTCATGTTTAGGGTACCCCATACATTTCAATGCATGGGAATCATCCAAAAGGAAGACCCTTCTGCAAAAGCACACAGACCGAGCTGCCTAGTTAAGAATTCATGGCACAGCCGCACATCTGCTAAGGGGGGCGACACATTTCTGTTCATGTCGGGAAACGTGCGCAATTTTGTGGTTGTGACCGACATGCACAGAGTTTGAACAAAAAAAAAGAGAAAACATTTCAAATCAAAGTTGAACAATGCAAAGGCCACCACACCTTTTGCGTCTTGGGAACGTGCGGAAAGTTGTATACATAGAAACGCGTTGCCCTGTGCAGGCACACAGCATTGCCAATGTTAACGGCACTCCCATGCATCTGCCATGCCATTGAGTGTGCTGCATTTTTTGGGGGAAAAGGGGTCAAGGATATGATCTTGCGCACAGGGCAGTCCATTGAAATAAATGGGATGCCCAACGCGCAAAGCACAAAACATATGGGCACCTGTATGTGTTAATGGATATGTAAGGCCCCTTTCACACTGAGGCATTTTTACCGTGTTTTGGCGGTAAAAATAGCGCTGTAAAAATGCCTGAAATAATCCTGCCCCATCATTCTCAATGTGAAAGCCCTGAGGGATTTCACACTGAGGCGTTGTGCTGGCTGTGCGTTGGAAAAAATCCTGCAAACAGCTTTTTTGGAGCATCTTTAGACCACTTTCACACTGAGGCGCTTTTCAGGCGCTTTCACGCTAAAAAAGCGCCTGAAAAGCTTACGAAAACGCCCCTCTCCATTGAAATTAATTGAAAGCGTTTCAATAGCGCCTGAAAAGCGCTTCAAAAGCGCTCAGTGTTTTACTGGCAGTTTTTCAAGCGCCTCAGTGTGAAAGGCCTTTAAGGGCGCTAAAAATAGTGCTGTAAAAACGCCTATCTCCATTGAAATGAACGAGTAACGCGGTAAAAACGCTATTTTTACCGTGGTAATAACGCGGGAAAAACGCGGGAAAAAAATCTCATAATTTGTTTGCGTTTTTTTACCGCCTCAGTGTGAAAGGGGCCTTAGGGCGCTGAAAATAGCGCTGTAAAAACACCTATCTCCATTGAAATGAATGAGCAACGTGGTAAAAACGCCGCAAAAACGCGGTAAAACACTTAGGCCCCTTTCACACTGGGGCGGTTTGCAGGCGCTATTGTGCTAAAAATAGCGCCTGCAAACCGACCCTAAACAGCGGCTCCTGTCTCTCCAATGTGAAAGCCCCGAGGGCTCTCACACTGGAGCGGTGCGCTAACAGGACGTGAAAAAAAGTCCTGCTAGCCGCATCTTTGGAGCGGTGAGAGGAGCGGTGTGTTTACCGCTCCTACACCGCTCCTTCCCATTGAAATGAATGGGACCCCGCGGTAATACCGTCCGCAGCCTGTAGCCGCAGTTTGCGGGTGGTATTAACCCTTTTTCGGCCGCTAGCGGGGGTTAAAACAACACCGCTAGCGGCCGAATACCTCAGCAATCCCCACTATACCGCCACTGCACCCAGCGCCCCAGTGTGAGACCGCTTATAGGCGTTAGCGCTATTTTTACCGTGAACACGGTAAAAACGCGGTAAAACGCATAGGCGTTAGCGCTATTTTTTCCGCAAATGCGGTAAAAATGCAGTAAAATCGCGGGGAAAAAATCATAATTTTTTTGCGTTTTTTCAACAGCCTCAGTGTGAAAGGGGACATTTTTATTTTTTAAAAATAACAAACATGTTATACTTACCTCCACTGTGCAGCTCGTTTTGCACAGAGTGGCCCCGAACCTGGTCTTCTGGGGTCCCTCGGCGGCTGTATCAGCTCCCCTCCCCCCGCAAGAACTCCTCACCTTCATGGTGAGGAGTTCTTGCCGGCACGTTCCCGTGATACAGCCCGGCCCCCCGGCGCGCCGCGTCATTGGATGTGATTGACAGCAGCGCGAGCCAATGGCTGAGCTGCTTTCAATCAACCAATGAATGCGCCGAGAAGCCTGGCCGAGAAGCAAGCGCGTTCACGGCGCGGGACTTTCGAGGGGTCAGGTAAGTAAACAGGGGGGCTGGGGGGCCGCTAATCCGCAGATGTTTTTTCACCTTAATGCATAGAATGCATTAAGGTGAAAAAACTTTTACCTTTACAACCCCTTTAACCACTTCCCCCCGGTCAATAGCAGATTGACATCCGGGAAGTGGTTCTGTTATCCTGACTGGGGTGTCATATGACATCCTGCAGGATAACAGCCGCCGCGCGCCCGTGGGGGCGGGCATCGCGGCGATCGGTGGTGCGGTGTGTCAGTCTGGCTCTTTACCACGTGATCAGCCGTGTCCAATCACGGCTGATCATGATGTAAACAGGAAGAGCCGTTGATCGGCTTTTCCTCACTCGCGTCTGTCAGACACGAGTAGAGGAGAGCCGATCGGCAGCTCTCCTGACAGAAGGGGGCTGCGCTGATTGTTTATCAGCACAGCCCCCCCTACGGATGCCCACACTGGACCACCAGAGAAGCCTCCAGGATCACCAGGGAAGGGGGCAACATGTGGATGGCCAGGTATGTACCCCATGGCCATCCACATAAGAAAAAAATATTCACAATAGATGCCAATCAGTGCCCACAAATGGGCACTGACTGGCATAATTATGGGCAAGATAAAAAAAAGTGACGCCCAGCAATGCCACCCATCAGTATCATCAGTGCCACCCATCAGTGTCCATCAGTGCCACCTCTCAGCACCCATCCATGCCCATCAATTCCCACCTATCAGTGCCCATCTGTACCACCTATCAGTGCCACCCATAAGTACCCATCAGTGCCGCCTATGAGTGCCTATCAGTGCCACCTATGAGTGCCCATCAGTGCCGCCTATGAGTGCCCATCAGTGCCGCCTATGAGTGCCACCGATCAGTTCCCATCAATGCCGCCTATCAGTGCCCATCAATGCCGCCTATCAGTGACCATCATCAGTGCCCATCAGTGCCACCTCATCGGTGCCGCTTTATCAGTGCCCATCAGTGCAGCCATATCAGTGCCCATCAGTGCAGCCATATCAGTGCCCATCATTGAAGAAGAAAACGTACTTATTTACAAAAAAAAATTAACAGAAACAAAGAAAAACTTATTTTTTTCGAAATTTTCGGTCTTTTTTTATTTGTTGCGCAAAAAATTAAAATCGCAGAGGTAATAAAATACCACCAAAAGAAAGCGCTATTTGTGGGAACAAAATGATAAAAAAAATAGTTTGGGTACAGTGTAGCATGACCGCATAATTGTCATTCAAATTGCGACAGCGCTGAAAGCTGAAAATTGGCCTGGGCAGGAAGGTGCGTAAGTGTCCGGTATTGAAGTGGTTAAGTTAGCCAAGTGCATTTTTATTTTTTTTATGTCTTTTTGTCTATAGAAATAGACTATAGAAATGGTCTATACTATAGGCATAGATTTTTTTTTTTTACTATCTTTTTCTTTTTTGCCAGAATTGACCATAATGATGTATGCTAAATTAAATAAAAGTAGACGAATGATAAAAAAAATAAAATGATGTAATAATGATGTATGCTAAATTAAATAAAAGTAGACGAATGATAAAAAAAGAAAAAAAAAAAAAAAAGAAAAGTAGACTAATGATTACAAAAAAAAATTATCACCTAAAGATTCTCCGTATTCTCTGCAATAATCGAATTTATGTCTATTCCTATTAGCTTTGTTTTTCATAATTTACAAAATCATAAGAGGTCAGTTCCCTTCGAGTGGACTGCGCATTTCACAGCACGAAATAAAATGAAGCTACTAATTTAATAAAATGTGCAAAATATTTCAAATTAGCAACTCTGTAGCAACCGACCAGTCACTTTAAAGGATACAAAGTAATCAGTGAAGTGCGTCATGACACAAAATGAGCTCTTTGTACCAAAATCTACATCCAAGCATTATTATGCAAGAGACAAATCATAGAATAAATTGTATATTTTGCAGTAAAACTATTTAAAAAAAAAAAAAAAAAAAACTCTAATCAAAGCTGAATAAGTACATTTATTTTTATGTAGATGGCATAGAAAATTAGGACCATTTATTTATTTATTTTTCTAAATTAACCATAATGATATATGCTAAATTGCAAAAAATGCATCTAGTTATACAGTATATTCATTGTGAAAAGAATTATTGACAGTAAAACTATTTAAAAAAATAAATAACTCAAATCAAAATAAGTGCATTATTTTAATTTTTTTTTTTACGTCGTTTTGTCTGTAGATTGCATAGAGTAGGGATGAGCCGAACACCCCCGGGTTCGGTTCGCACCAGAACCTTCGAACGGACCGAAAGTTCGCGCAAATTTTCGAACCCTATTCGTTATAATGGACGCGAACGTTCGAAATCAAAATTGCTAATTACAACGGCCAATATGCATGTTAATGTCATAAAACAGGTTTGGGGACCCGGGTCCTGCCCCAGGGGACATATATCAATGCAAAAAGAAATTTTAAAAACTAAAGTTTTTTCGGGAGCAGTCATTTTAATGATGCATAAAGTGAAAAAAAAAAAAGTGAAATTTTCCTTTAAATATGGTACCTGGGGGTGTCTAAAGTATGCCTGTGAAGTGGCATGTGTTTCCTGTGTTTAGAACTGTCCTTGCACAAAATGACATTTGTAAAGGAAAAAAAGAAGCCATTTAAAACCACTTGCGGCTTTAATGTCATGTCTTGTCCTGGCCGCCATATGGCTGAAAATCCTTGAGAAAAATGGCATGGCTACCCCATCACCCCCCCCCCCACCCCAGCCCCTTTGGGTCTTGTATGGATACTAAGGGGGACCCCGCACCGAAAATAAAACACTATACCTACAACCCTATATACTCTGAACAGCAGTATATAGGTGGTGCAAACAAGACATGGACTGTAGGTTTGTTCTTAAGTAGAATCTGAACAGGTACATTATGAAGTGTAGCTACATCCCAAAAAAATCAATTTTTAAGCTTTTTGGAGAACATAGGGAGGGGTTATCACCCCTGTAACATTTGCTGTCTTTGCACATCTGTTCAGAACATGTCACCTCACTTTCCGTCCCAATGACAAATGTTTTTGGAAAAGTGGGGTTTTAATTGAAACAAGGATTGGTGATAAAGCATCAGTAGAGAGGAGATACCTTTTTCCCAAATTAAATCTAACAGGATAGAATTTTCCTTCCTAGGGGTAGATTTCCTCTCACTTCCTGTTTTCTCTTGCCGTTTGCAAGTAGGAGTCGTTTGTAAGTTGGATGTTTGAAAGTAGGGGCCTGCCGTATATACTCTGCAGAAATTTGCCCTATTAGATGTTGGTGTAGCCACAAGACTGGTGGGCACAGGAATGGGCCCTGCTGTGAGTTAATAGATCAAGATTTGTACTTGCATGCACCTGTTGAACCGGGCAGAAAAATTGGGCCTTTGGTGGTGGTGGTGGTGGTGGTGGACGGTGTTGCCACAAGACTGTAAGCCCTCACAGTTACTCTTGGTGGGTGCAGGAATGGGCCCTGCTGTGAGTTATTAGATCAAGATTTGTAATTGCATGCACCTGTTGAACAGGGCAGAAAAATTGGGCCTTTGGTGGTGGTGGTGGTGGTGGACGGTGTTGCCACAAGACTGTAGGCCCTCATAGTTACTCTTGGTGGGCGCAGGAATGGGCCCTGCTGTGAACTATTAGATCAAGATTTGTAATTACACGCCCCTGTTAAACAGGGGCTGAAAAATTGTGCCTTAGGCATTGGTGCTGGTGCCACAACACTGCAACCCCTCACAGATACTGTACTTGGAGCACAGCAGTCACACCTGTTGCGAAGCATCTTTTTAAAAAATTGTAATTACACGCCCCTGTTATACAGGGGCTGAAAAATTGTGCCTTAGGCACTGGTGCTGGTGCCACAACACTGCAACCCCTCACAGATACTGTACTCTGAGCACAGCAATGAGACCTGTTGCAAAGCATTGCCTAAAAATTGTAATTACACGCCCCAACAGGGGCTGAAAAATTGTGCCTTAGGCACTGGTGCTGGTGCCACAACACTGCAACCCCTCACAGATACTGTACTCTGAGCACAGCAGTCACACCTGTTGCGAAGCATCTTTTTAAAAAATTGTAATTACACGCCCCTGTTATACAGGGGCTGAAAAATTGTGCCTTAGGCACTGGTGCTGGTGCCACAACACTGCAACCCCTCACAGATACTGTACTCTGAGCACAGCAATGAGACCTGTTGCAAAGCATTGCCTAAAAATTGTAATTACACGCCCCAACAGGGGCTGAAAAATTGTGCCTTAGGCACTGGTGCTGGTGCCACAACACTGCAACCCCTCACAGATACTGTACTCTGAGCACAGCAGTCACACCTGTTGCGAAGCATCTTTTTAAAAAATTGTAATTACACGCCCCTGTTATACAGGGGCTGAAAAATTGTGCCTTAGGCACTGGTGTGGTGGCATGGATCATTGAGGAGGAGGAAGAGGATAGTCAGTGAACATAACAGGACAGTCACTCAGCATCAGCATAGGCAGTCTTGAAGGGATGTGACATTATAAATTATTCCGTTATATCCGCTTCAGGTGTCTGGTAGCTGGTGGTGATCCAAGACTGATTCATTTTTATGAAGGTCAGTCGATCAACCGAGTCGGTGGACAGGCGCACCCTATGATCGGTGACAAATCCTCCAGCAGCACTGAATGTGCGTTCGGAAAGAACGCTGGATGCAGGACAGGCCAGTAGCTCAATTGCATACTGTGCAAGCTCTGGCCAGTGATCCATCCTCAGGACCCAGTAAGCCAGAGGATTTTCGGTGGGAAAGGTGTCCAAGTCTGACCTTGCCCCTAGGTATTCCTGCACCATGTATATCAGACGCTGGCGATGGTTGCTGGAACCGATCATACCTTGGGGCTGCGGACTAAAAAATTGTCTGAACGCATCGGTCAGACGTCCACCTTCCCCACCGCTCCTTCTGCTACTGACCGAAGCCTCAGCAACTCGTCGTCCAGGACCAGGAGTTTGTAACCTCCCAGTTTCTGGGAACGCGTTGCACAGACCTTTCTGCAAGGCCTCCCTGAGATGTCTCATCCTCTGCTCCCTCTGCGACGGCAAGATAAGGTCCGCAACCTTACCCTTGTACCGTGGATCAAGGAGAGTGGCCAGCCAGTAATGGTCACTCTCCTTGATCCGAAGAACACGAGGATCCTTCCGCAGGCTTTGCAGGATCAGGGAGGCCATGCAGCGTAGGTTAGCTGAGGCATTCGGTCCGGAGTCTTCTGGGTCACTGAGGATGACATGATCGCCAGCCACCTCCTCCCAGCCACGTACAAGTCCACTGGTTTGTTGGGACTGTACATCATCCCTAAAAGACTGCTGCTGCTGATGCTGAGTGCCAGGCTCCACCTCCATGCTCACACAATCCTCCTCCTCCTCCTCCTCCTCCTCTTCCTGTGTGATGGGTGGGACAGAAGGAACATTGTCTGGATAAAGGGGGCCTTGAGAGACAAGGAAGTCCTCCTCTTCCTGCCTCTGTTCTGCCTCAAGTGCCCTGTCCATTATCCCACGCAGCGTATGCTCCAACAGGTGGACAAGAGGTACAGTGTCACTGATGCATGCACTGTCACTGCTCACCATCCTCGTGGCCTCCTCAAATGGTGAGAGGACAGTGCATGCATCCCTGATCATGCTCCACTGGCGTGGGGAAAAAAAGCCAAGCTCCCCTGACCCTGTCCTGGTGCCGTAGTCGCAAAGGTACTCATTGATGGCCCTCTGCTGCGTGTGCAGTCGCTGCAGCATGGCCAACGTTGAGTTCCACCTGGTGGGCATGTCACATATTAGGCGGTTCTTGGGCAGGTTCAGCTCCTTTTGCAGCTCAGTCAGCCGAGCACTGGCATTATAAGATCGGCGGAAATGCACACAGACTTTCCTGGCCTGCCTCAGGACATCCTGTAAGCCTGGGAACCTGCCCAAGAACCGCTGCACCACCAGGTTGAGGACGTGAGCCATACAGGGCACATGGGTGAGCTGCCCCTGTCGCAGGGCGGAGAGGAGGTTGGTGCCATTATCAGAAACGACCATTCCTGGCTTAAGCTGGCGTGGCGTCAACCACCTCTCGGCCTGCCCCTGCAGAGCTGCCAGAACCTCTGGCCCAGTGTGGCTCCTGTCCCCCAAACACACCAGCGCAAGCACGGCATGGCATCTTTTTGCCTGCGTACTCGCGTAGCCCCTTGTACGCCTACGGAGCACCGCTGGTTCCGAGGACAGAGCACTCGAAGAGGACATGGAGGAAGAAGAAGAGGAGGGGGTGGAGGAGAGAGGTGTGTCACAACCAGTAGTAGCATTTTGGAGGCGTGGTGGCGGAACAACCTCCAACACTACTGCACCTTGTCCTGCATCCCTCCCAGCTACCAATAGAGTGACCCAATGGGCCGTGAAAGAAAGATAACGTCCCTGTCCATGCCTGCTGGACCATGAGTCAGCGGTAATATGCACCTTACCGCTGACCGCCCTGTCCAGCGAGGCATGGACATTGCCTTCCACATGCCAGTAGAGAGACGGAATCGCCTTCCGTGAGAAAAAGTGGCGTTTGGGAACCTGCCACTGAGGAACCGCACATTGAACAAACTCACGGAAGGGGGCCGAGTCTATCAACTGAAAAGGCAGCAGTTGAAGTGCTAGCAATTTAGCCAAGCTAGCATTCAACCGCTGGGCATGTGGATGGCTGGGAGTATACTTCTTTCGACGGTCCAGCAGCTGGGGCAGGGAAATTTGCCTGCTACAATCGGACGTCGGTGTACTGCAAGTACTTGGTTGTGACACACCTAATTCTACACCTTCAGTCCTCTCAGAGCAGCTTTCAGAGAGGACTGAAGATATAGTGGGGATGGAGATCCCAGCTGATGAGGAGCAAGGAGAGGTCCGCTTTGTTCTTTGGTGTGGGTCTTTTATGTGTGCTTGCCAACGAGCTGCATGGCAGGTCGACATATGTCTGCTCATGCTTGTGGTGCCCAAGCGGCTGATGTTTTGGCCACGCGAGATACGCTTGAGACAAATATTGCAAATAGCAGTGGTGCGATCTGATGCACTCGTCTCAAAAAAGGCCCACACCAAAGAACTTTTGTGATAACGTGCAGAGGCAGCGCCCTGCACAGGCGGAGCTCTGCGGTGTGGTACAGTTGCTGTGCTGGCCTCTAGCTGGCCTCCAGGGGGCATCCTGCCTCGTTGGACATGTGACGCTGCATCCTCCTCCTCCTCCTCCTCTCTCCCTTCAGGCACCCACGTGGAGTCAGTGACCTCATCATCCCCTCCCTCTTCACCACTAGAGCAAACCTGGCAGTAAGCTGCAGCTGGTGGAACACTACTGCCAGATTGCTGTCCTTCAGCATCCCCTCTCTCTGCGCGCACACTACTGACTTCCTCAAGCTGGGTATCATCATCCGAGCCTTCGAATCGTTGGGCATCCTCCTGGAGCATGTACCCAACACTGTGCTCAAACAGTTCGGGGGACTCCTCAGGAGGACATGGTGGGTCTAGGGAAGGGGTGGCTGATGATGCCATTGAGTACGCGTTGGCAGCTGCTCTGCCAGTACCCTGAGCCTGGGTGAGAGAGGATGAGGAGGATGAGGAGGGCTTGGTCATCCATTCTACCAAGCCTTCGGCATGATGCGGCTCCACATGTCCAGCTGCCGAAAACAAAGACAAGCGTGTCCCATGGCCACGTGCTGATGACGATGCACGACCACGTCCACGGCCAGCACTGTTGTCTCTAGAAACAGAGCCTGCCTGCCCTGTGTTCTTGCCTCGGCACGCTCTGCCTCTCCTTGGCGGTCTTCCAGCCATTGTAGTCGGTAGTGTATATAGTATAAAAAATAGAACTCCTATGTGTGCTCACAACACACTGTAGGTCCTATGGGTGCTGACACTAACACACTATAGGTACTATGTGTGCTGCTGACAAGAAAATATAGGAGCTCTGTTTGCTGCCACTAACACACTAGAAGTCCTATGGGTGCTGCTGAGAAGAAAATATAGGAGCTCTGTTTGCTGCCACTAACACACTAGAAGTCCTATGGGTGCTGCTGAGAAGAAAATATAGGAGCTCTGTGTGATGCCACTAACACACTAGAAGTCCTATGGGTGCTGCTGAGAAGAAAATATAGGAGCTCTGTTTGCTGCCACTAACACACTAGAAGTCCTATGGGTGCTGCTGAGAAGAAAATATAGGAGCTCTGTGTGATGCCACTAACACACTAGAAGTCCTATGGGTGCTGCTGAGAAGAAAATATAGGAGCTCTGTTTGCTGCCACTAACACACTAGAAGTCCTATGGGTGCTGCTGAGAAGAAAATATAGGAGCTCTGTTTGCTGCCACTAACACACTAGAAGTCCTATGGGTGCTGCTGAGAAGAAAATATAGGAGCTCTGTTTGCTGCCACTAACACACTAGAAGTCCTATGGGTGCTGCTGAGATGAAAATATAGGAGCTCTGTTTGCTGCCACTAACACGCTAGAAGTCCTATGGGTGCTGCTGAGAAGAAAATATAGGAGCTCTGTGTGATGCCACTAACACACTAGAAGTCCTATGGGTGCTGCTGAGAAGAAAATATAGGAGCTCTGTGTGATGCCACTAACACACTAGAAGTCCTATGGGTGCTGCTGAGAAGAAAATATAGGAGCTCTGTGTGATGCCACTAACACACTAGAAGTCCTATGGGTGCTGCTGAGAAGAAAATATAGGAGCTCTGTGTGATGCCACTAACACACTAGAAGTCCTATGGGTGGTGCTGAGAAGAAAATATAGGAGCTCTGTGTGATGCCACTAACACACTAGAAGTCCTATGGGTGCTGCTGAGAAGAAAATATAGGAGCTCTGTTTGCTGCCACTAACACACTAGAAGTCCTATGGGTGCTGCTGAGAAGAAAATATAGGAGCTCTGTGTGATGCCACTAACACACTAGAAGTCCTATGGGTGCTTCTGAGATGAAAATATAGGAGCTCTGTTTGCTGCCACTAACACACTAGAAGTCCTATGGGTGCTGCTGAGAAGAAAATATAGGAGCTCTGTTTGCTGCCACTAACACACTAGAAGTCCTATGGGTGCTGCTGAGATGAAAATATAGGAACTCTGTGTGATGCCACTAACACACTAGAAGTCCTATGGGTGCTTCTGAGATGAAAATATAGGAGCTCTGTTTGCTGCCACTAACACACTAGAAGTCCTATGGGTGCTGCTGAGAAGAAAATATAGGAGCTCTGTTTGCTGCCACTAACACACTAGAAGTCCTATGGGTGCTGTTGGGGTGCAATGCTGTGCTAACAGCACTGCGGTTGGTACTACTGCAATACTGTACTAACAGTAAGCACGCACCAGACTAATCCCCAGCAGCAGCTAATAACACACTAACTGTGCAATCAGCAGCAATGAACGATCAATGACTTAGGTAGCAATGGTTTAGCAAAGAAATAGCCAATGGTTTAGCAAAGAAGAGCAAATCTTTCAGTATCAAGCAAAGACAGAATCAGCAGACTAATCTCTCCTAAAGCCGGAACTCATGTGACCGGGGCCGATGGCGTGGCGGCCTTTTAAATGGTGGGGCGTGTACTAAAGCCCCTGAGCTGTAATTGGCTACAGGCGTCCTGCCTGTAGCCAATTATTGCTCTCCGAGTTTCGGGCGCTGTGATTGGCCAAGCATGCGGGGTCACAGTGCATGCTTGGCCAATCATCAGCCAGCAATGCACTGCGCCGGCCGCGCCGGCCGCAATGCATTGCGGGGCCGCTCGCATCACACGATTGTGATGCGAACGGCCCAAATAGTTCTGGGCTCGACGAGCGAGCGAACGCCCGATGCTCGATTCGAACATGGGTTCGAATCGAGCACCGGGCCCATCCCTAGCATAGAGCAATAAGAACATTTTTCCTGAATTAACCATAATGATATATGCTTGCTAAATTACAGAAAAGTCATCTTGTTAAGCAGTACATTGATTGTGATAAGAATTATTGACAGTAAAAATATATTAAAAAAAAAAAATCAAAGCTAAAAAAAAAAGTTTTTTTTATTATTTTTTTTAAGTCGTTTTGTCTGTAGATTGCATAGAACAATAAGAACATTTTTCCTAAATTAGATATGCTTGCTAAATTACAGAAAAGTCATCTTGTTATACAGTATATCGATTGTTATAAGAATTATTGACAGTAAAACTATTTAAAAAAATAAAATAACTTAAAGCTAAAAAAAAAGTGAATTATTATTTTATTTTTTTAAGTTGTTTTGTCTGTAGATTGCATAGAACAATAAGAACATTTTTCCTAAATTAAATATAATGATATATGATAAATTACATAAAAGTCACCTAGTTATACAGTATATTGATTGTGATAAGAATTATTAACAATAAAATTATTTAAATAAAAAAATAACTCAAAGCTAAAAAAAGTGTTTTTTTTTTTTTAAGTCATTTTGTCTGTAGATTGCATAGAACAATAAGATTTTTTTTTCCTGAATTAACCATAATGATATATGCTTGCTAAATTACAAAAAAGTCATCTTGTTATACAGTATATCGATTGGGATAAGAATTATTGACAGTAAAACTATTTTAAAAAATCAAATAAAATAACTTAAAGCTAAAAAAAAAAAAAAAAATTGGTTTTTTTTTTAAGTCGTTTTGTCTGTAGATTGTATAGAACAATAAAGAACATTTTTCCAAAATTAAATATAATGATATATAATAAATTACATAAGTCACCTAGTTATACAGTATATTGATTGTGATAAGAATTATTGACAGTAAAATTATTTTTAAATAAAATAACTCAAAGCTAAAAAAAAGGGCAATTTTTTTTGTTGTTTTGTCTGTAGATTGTATAGAACAATAAGAATTTTTTTCCTAAATTATCATAATGATATATATAAATTACATAAAATTCATCTAGTTATACAGTATATTGATCGTGATAAGAATTATTGACAGTAAAATTATATTAAAAAAAACAAAAAAACTCAAAGCTAAAAAAAAGTGCATTTTTTTTTTTTAAGTCGGTTTGTCTGTAGATTGCATAGAACAATAAGAACATTTTTCCTAAATTAAATATAATGATATGTGATAAATTACATAAAAGTCACCTAGTTATACAGTATATTGATTGTGATAAGAATTATTAACAGTAAAATTATTTAAATAAAAAAATAACTCAAAGCTAAAAATATGTGTTTTTTTTTGTTTTATCTGTAGATTGCATAGAACAATAAGAAAATTTTTCCTGAATTAACTATAATGATATATGCTTGCTAAATTACAGAAAAGACATCTTGTTAAACAGTACATTGATTGTGATAAGAATTATTGACAGTAAAAATATAAAAAAAATAAAAAAATAACTCAAAGCTAAAAAAAAGTGTTTTTTTTTTAAGTCGTTTTGTCTGTAGATTGCATAGAACAATAAGAACATTTTTCCTAAATTAAATATAATGATATATGATAAATTACATAAAAATCACCTAGTTATACCGTATATTGATTGTGATAAGAATTATTAACAGTAAAATTATTTTTAAATAAAATAACTCAAAGCTAAAAAAAAGGCTTTTTTTTGTCGTTTTGTCTGTAGATTGCATAGAACAATAAGAACATTTTTCCTAAATAAATCATAATGATATATGCTAAATTACATAAAAGTAATCTAGTTATAAAGTATATTAATTGTGATAAGAATTATTGACAGTAAAATTATTTAAATAAAAAATAAAACTCAAAGCTAAAAAAGTGCTTTTTCTTTTTTTTTTTTCTTTGTCGTTTTATCTGTAGATTGCATAGAACAATAAGCATTTTTTCCTGAATTAACCATAATGATATGTGATAAATTACAGAAAAGTCATCTCGTTATACAATATATTGATTGTGATAAGAAGAGAATTTATCACCTACAGCTATTCCATATTCTCTGCTCTACTTTAATTTATGTTTATTCCTAATAGCTTTGTTTTTCATTATTTACAAATCATAAGAGGTCAGTTCCCTGCGCTTTTTATAGCCCAAAAAAAAATAAAAAATTAGGCCGCTAATTTAATAAAATGTGCAAAATATTTCATATTAGCAACTCTGTAGCAACCGACCAGTCACTTTAAAGAGAAGTACGTCATGCCACAAAATCAGCTCTTTGTAAATAACTCATTATTTAAGCATCATTACACAGGAAACAAATCATAGAATAAAATGTATACTTTTTATTGACAGTAAAACTATTTGAAAAAATAAAAATAACTCAAAGCTGAAAAAAGTCTATTATTATTATTTTTTATTTTTATTTTTTTTAGGTCAATTTGTCTATAGATTGCTTAGAACTATAAGTATTTTTGTTTCTGAATAAACCATAATGATATATGCTAAATTACAGAGAAGTAATCTAGTTATACAGTATATTGATTGTGATAAGAAGAGAATTTATCACCTACAGCTATTCCGTATTCTCTGCTCTTCTCTAATTTATGTCTATTCCTATTAGCTTTGTTTTTTCATAATTTACAAATCATAAGAGTTCAGTTTCCTGCGAGTGGGCCGCACATTTCTCAGCACGAAATAAAATGAAGCTGCTAATTTAATAAAATGCATATTTCAAATGAGCAACGGACATAAATGGAAACTTTTTTTTTTTTTTTTATCTATAGTGACACTATTAAAAATGTATAAATATAAATAAATAAATAAAAACTCGGATCAAAGTGGAATAAATACATTTTTTTTTTTTACTTTGGTTAATTTTGGGGGAAAAAAGTAAAAAGTAGAAAAAAAAAAAATGTACCATATATACTCGAGTATAAGCCGAGTTTTTCAGCACATTTTTTGTGTGCTGAAAATGCCCCCCTCGGCTTATACTCGAGTCACCTTTTGTGCCTGATCTCCCGGAATTTGGGGACCCGGTACCAGCCGGCCGTAGGTCCCCTGGACCCCAAACTTGGCACACATGTAGCATCATCCTTCCTCTACAAGTGTGCAAAGTTTGTTGTCTGGAGGACCTACGGCCGGGGAGCACCATTTTTTCAAAGCTGGGCACCCCTTCCATAGACTTCCATGTTAAACGTCAGTCTAGTCATGGACACAGTGAGGCATGGGCACAGTGAGGTACAGTAAGGCATGCACATGGACACAGTGAGGCACAGTGAGGCATACACATGGACACAGTGAGGCACAGTGAGGCACAGTGAGGCATGCAGATGGACACCCTAGGCTTATACCCCAGTTTTTTGTGGTAAAATTAGGTGTCTCGGCTTATACTTGGGTCGGCTTATACTCGAGTATATACGGTACTTATTCCATTTTGATCAGAGTTTTTATTTATTTATATTTATTTATTTTTAATAGTGTCACTATAGATAAAAAAAAAAAAAGATATATACATTTTATTCTATAATTTCTTGTATAATGAGACTGAGATTTGGATTTTGGTTCAAAGAACTCATTCTGTGGCGTGACGCGGTTTGCCAATTACCTGGTGTCCTTTACAGAGACTGATTGGTCGCCACAAAGATGCTCATTTGAAATAGGTTGAGCATTTTATTAAATTAGCAGCTTCTCTTCTTATTACAATCAATACGCTATTTGACTAAAGTTAATTTTGGGGAAAAAAAGTAAAAAACATCAGTCAAATAGCGTATTGATTGTAATAAGAAGAGAAGCTGCTAATTTAATCAAATGCGCAACATATTTCAAATGAGCATGCGCGGTCATGCTACATTGCACCCAAACAAATTTTTTATAATTTTGTTCCAACAAATAGAGATTTCTTTTGGTGGCATTTGATCGCCTCTGGGGTTTTAAATTTTTGCTATACAAATAAAAATAGACCGAACATTTAAAAAAATAAATAAAGGTTTTTCTTCTGTTATAAAATTTTGTAAATAAGTACGTTTTCTTTTACTGATGGGCACTGACGGGCACTGATAAGGCAGCACCGATGAGGCAGCACCAATGAGATGGCACTGACAGGCACTGATATGCGGCACTGATATGCGGCACTGATAGGCGGCACTGATGGGCACTCATGGGTGGCACTGGTGGACACTGATTGGCACTGGTGGGCACTGATTGGCTGCAATGGTGGGTACTTATGGGTGGCATTGATAGGCAGCACTGCTGGGCACTGCTGGGCACTGATAGGCGGCACTGCTGGGCACTGATGGCATTAATACATGGCACTGATGGGCACTAATGGGCACTGACATGCGGCACTGATATGCAGCACTGATGGGTATCCCTGGTGGCACTGGCAGGGATTTTGAGTGGGCACTGTTTGACAGCTGCCTGGGCATTGATTAGCATTCCCTGGTGGTCTAGGGGGCATACTCGGTGGTCCAGTGTGGATACCCATCCCTGGTGGTCCTGGGCGGCATGCTGGTGGTCCTGTGCGGTGATCCAGGGGGGGGGGCTGCGCTGATAAACTATCAGCACAGACCCTCCCTGTCAGGAGAGCAGCCGATCGGCTCTCCTCTACTCGCGTCTGTCAGACGCGAGTGAGGAAAAGCCAATCAGCGTCTCTTCCTGTTAACATCGTGATCAGCCGTGATTGGACACGGCTGATCACGTGGTAAAGAGCCTCCGCCGGAGGCTCTTTACCGAGATCGGTGTAGCGGTGTGTCAGACTGACATATCGCACCACCGATCGCCGCGATGCGCACCCCCATGGGCGCGTGGCGGCTGTTATCCTGCTGGACGTCATGTGACGCCCAGTCAGGATAACGAAACCACCGCCCGGCCGTCATTCTGCTATAGGCCGGGCGGGAAGTGGTTAAAAGATACAAAGTAACGACTATATAGTATGTCATGCCAGAAGGCGAACCGCGTCATGCCATAGAATGAGCTTTTTGTACCAAAATGATCATTTCAGTGTCATTGCACAAGAGACAAATGATAGAATAAGATGCCTGTTTTTTATCTACAGTGACACTATTATAAATAAATAAAAGCTGAAAACTTGCGATTTTAAGGGTTGTATTTTACATTATTTTATCTGTAGATTGCATAGTTTTGGAGAATTTTTTTTTCCCATATTAAACATAATAATATATGCTAAATGAGATAAAAGTCAACTAGCTATAGTATATTGATTGTGTCAAGAAGAGAATTTCTTATGCCCTGTACACATGATCGGATTTCCGATGGAATAAAATCCGATGGATTTTACCATCGGAATTCCGATGAAGCTGACTTCCATCAGTCTTGCCTACACACCATCAGACAAAATTCCGACCGTCCAAAACGCGGTGACGTAAAACACTCCGACGAACCGAGAAAAATGAAGTTCAATGCTTCCGAACATGCGTCGACTTGATTCTGAGCATGCGTGGGTTTTTTTTCTCCGTTGGAGTTCCACACAGACGATCGGAATTTCCTATCGTATTTTTTTTTCCCCATCGGAAAAATGTAAAACATGTTCTATTTTTTTTTTTTTTACACCGATGGAAAAAAGTCCGATGGGGCCCACACACGATCGTTTTTTCCGATGAAAAAAGTCCATCAGACTTTTTTCATCGAAAAAAACAATCGTGTGTACAGGGCATTACCTTCAGATACTACATATTCACTTTAAAGGACACAAGGTAACTACTAGACATGTGCAATTCGTTTAGTTACGAATTTATTATTCGTCAAAATTCGTTAATTCGTTAATTCGTGAACATACGAACGAACGAACGAACAGTTTACTAAAATTACCAACGAACAACGAATTATCGAAAAGAACGAATATGGAAAACAACGAAAATACGAAATTATTAAATTAGAAACAGCGAAAATACGTGAAAAAACTAAAACATAGAAACAACGAAAATACCGAACAAAGATTCAAAATAACGAAAATCAAAATGAACGAAAACTCGAAATTACGAATATTCGGAAAACGGAAATCAAAACAACGAAAATACCGAACAAAGATTTAAAAATAACGAAAATCAAAATGAACGGAAATTTTTTTAAAAATAAATTAGGAATATTCGGAAAACGGAAATCAAAACAACGAATTCGTTAGTTCTGAAATATTTCTGGACGTTGGCCAATAAGCTTGTCCCTTCCCCTGAAGAGGTTGTCCCTTCCCCTGAAGAGGTTGTCCCTTCCCCTGAAGAGGTTGTCCCTTCCCCTGAAGAGGTTTTCCCTTCCCCCAATGAGCTTGTTTCTTATTCCCTTGTGTGTTTTTCTGTGTTAGACTGCAGTGCATTCCATCCAGAGTCCAGATAGGGTGTGGTTGGGTAGGTTGCACTGTTTTGGTGGATTTGTGAGTTAAGTTGTGACTTGCGAGAGAGAAATTCTTTGTTTCTTAAGCATACTCTGTCTAGATTCTAATTTCTATATTACGAATTATGCCCCGATTACGAATCTACGAAAACAATGTTACGAAAGTACGAATTACGAAATTACGACGAGTAGCGTTTCGAATAAACGAAAAATGTATTCTAACGAAAGTACGAATGTAATAAAATCTACAAAAAGTAAACATTTTCCAATCAACGGAAATTAGACACGGAAATACGAATCATTGCAAATCAACTAAAATATAGTTCTTGCGAAAATACGAACGCGGCCGAATATAAAATATAACGAAAAATACGAATTTCGAATCAATGAAAATTAGACTAACGGAAAAACGAATCAACGGAAAAATAACCCTAACGGAAATACGAAAGAGTCAGAATACGATAACCCACGTCTTTACGAAATTACGAATCGTTACGAATCAACGGAAACTAACAGAAACAAAATGAATTTTTATGTTGTGCACATGTCTAGTAACTACTGTATGTCGTGCCACAAGGCGAAACGCGTCATGCCATAGAATGAGCTCTTTCTACCAAAATCATAATTTTAGTGTCATTACACAACAAACAAATTATAGAATAAAATGTATACTTTTTATTTACAATACCACTATTATAAATAAATAAATAAAAATAAATAAATAAATAAATACTCAGATCAAAGCTGAAAAATTGCAATGTTAAGGGTTTTCATTTGACATCTTTTTATCTGTAGATTGCATAGTTTAGGGAAAAAAAAATCCCCCAAATGAAACATAATATAGGCTAACAAAATCATAATTTTAGTGTCAATAGACAAGAGACAAATTATAGAATAAAATGCATGCTTTTTATCGCCAGTGACACTATTATAAATAAATAATAAAATAAATAAAAACTATGATCAAAGCTGTAAAAGTAATTTTTTTTTTTTTTTTTTTAATTCCAAGAATTTTACACTTACAGATATTCCACATTAACTGCAATGAACGATTTTATGTCTATCACTGTTAGCTTTTTTTCCCCCCATAATGTGAAAATCATAAGAGTTCTGTTTGCTGTGAGTAGAGCGCATGTTTTATAGCACAAAATAAAAATTAGGTCCGTTAATTTAATAAAATGCTGCAAAATATTTCAAATAGGCAACTCTGTAGCAAGGGTAACCAGTCGCTTTAAAAGGACACGAGGTGATGACCACCAAAGCACGTCATTCTATGGAGGAACCTTTTACTGCGGAGAAATGGATTTGCTGGGAAAATCCGTATTTTTATTTTTTTTAATTGCAACGAGAGAACTTGATGCAGATTGGGAAAATGATCCTGCCAGGTTACACTAATGCCTTTCCTGGAGCGGGGCCAAGTCCAAGGAGAATGGTGGTCTCTCTCTGCACAGATGGAAGCTTTGGGTGGTCCAGGAGATAAAAGGGTAAGGAGAATATTCTTCAAGCCTCGTACACACACGGGCGAGAATCCCGTCGAAAAAAAAAACCGTTGGTTTTCTCAACGGGATTTCTGGCAAGCTTGTCTTGCCAAGTCCTGTGTACACACGCAGCCATTCAAAAGAACCGCCGTTCTTTTGAATGGCAAGAATGCGGTGACGTCATCGACTACGACGAGCCGGCGCTCGTCACAATTAATGCCGTCGCCGCCATCTTGATACACCCTACACTACCCTTGAATGCTACCACGCATGCGTCGAAGTCTCATCGAGAATGCGCGGGTTTACCTGGAGACAGGTAAGCATACAGACGACCAGGTTTCCTGGCAGGAAACACTATGGCGAGAATCCCGACAAGAAAAATAGAGAGCAGGTTCTCTATTTTCCTCATCGAGATTCCCGGCAGTTTCCCAGACGAGAAACCATACACACGAACGGTTTTCTCGGCAAAAAGCTCTCCCAGCAGTTTTCTTGCCGAGAAAACCGGTCGTGTGTACGGGGCTTTAGTTTGGGTCTCCAGTTGAGGTTATAATGGGGAAAAAAAATAAACTTTTTTTTTTTTTTACTTGCAGTATATAAAAATAACAAAATATCACGCATGGTACGTATTTCATACATTTTTTAGTCTTCAGATGGTAACACTCACCATCAAAAGCAAACAATTTTTTACTGGTGAAACAAATATTTTTTGACTTAATTCAGAACCCCCCCCCCCCCCTTTTGTTATGGTCCTCTCTCCTGCATTTATTAAACATTTTAAAGTAGATATATCTCTTTTTTTTTTTCAACTGTCACACTTTAAATGACAATTGCGCGGTCATGCAACACTGTACCCATATGACATTTTTATAATTTTTTCACACGAATAGAGCTTTCTTTTCACCACTGAGGGGGGCAGGGTGGTTATTTTTTGCTTAAAAAACAAAAAAAGACCGAACATTTTGTAAAAAAAGTTAAACAAAATTCTTAGTTTCTGTCCGAAAATTTTGTAAATTAATGATTTTTTCTACTTCACTTATGGGAACTGAGGAGGTGGCACTGATGAGGAGGCACTAATATGCCGCACTGATGAGCACTGATAGGTGGCACTGATAGGCAATAATAGGCGGCCCAGATAGGCGGCACGGATAGGTGGCACTGATGGGCAGCACTGATGGGCACTGATAGGTGGCACTGATGAGTACTGATAGGTGACACTGATAGGCAATGATAGGCGGCACGGATAGGCGGCATGGATGGGTGGCACTGATGAGAAATGATAGATGGCACTGATGGTCAACGATAGGCTGCACAGATGGGCGGCACGGATGAGCGGCACTGATTGGCACTGATAGGTGGCACTGATAGGCGGCACGGATAGTTGCATGGATGGGTGGCACTGATGGGCACTGATAGGTGGCACTGATGGGCAGCACTGATGGGCACTGAAATGCAGCACTGACTGGCATCACTGATGGGGACTGATTGGCATCACTGCTGGGCACTGCTGGAGCTGCACTGATGATCAGTGCCTGATTATCTGTACATTCTCCCCTGCGAGGAGATGCCGCTGATCAGCTCTTCTCTCCTCACACTCTGTCAGTGTGAGGGGAGGAGAGCCGACAAACGGCAGTTCTGCATTTACATGTGATCAGCTGTGATTGGACACAGCCGATCACATGGCTAAAGAGTCTCATCGTTGGTCCATAAAGACATGGATGAGCGAGTTTGGGGTGGAGGAACTTGACTGGCCCTGGCCTGCACAGAGTCCTGACCTCAACCCGATAGAACAATTTTGGTGATGAATTAGAGCAGAGACTGTGAGCCAGGCCTTCTTATCCAGCATCAGTGCCTGACCTCACAAATGCACTTCTGGAAGAATGGTCAAACATTCCCATAGACACCCTCCTAAACCTTGTGGACATCCTTCCCAGAAGAGTTGAAGCTGTTATAGCTGCAAAGGGTGGGCCAACTCAAAACCTTGTGGACGGCCTTCCCATAGACACACCCCTAAACCTTGTGGACAGCCTTCCCATAGACACGCCCCTAAACCTTGTGGACAGCCTTCCCATAGACACGCCCCTAAACCTTGTGGACAGCCTTCCCATAGACACGTCCCTAAACCTTGTGGACCACCTTCCCATAGACACGCCCCTAAACCTTGTGGACAGCCTTCCCATAGACACGCCCCTAAACCTTGTGGACAGCCTTCCCAGAAGAGTTGAAGCTGTTATAGCTGCAAAGGGTGGGCCAACTCAAAACCCTGTGGATGGCCTTCCCATAGACACGCCCCTAAACCTTGTGGACAGTCTTCCCATAGACACACCCCTAAACCTTGTGGACAGTCTTCCCATAGACACACCCCTAAACCTTGTGGACAGTCTTCCCATAGACACGCCCCTAAACCTTGTGGACAGTCTTCCCATAGACACACCCCTAAACCTTGTGGACAGTCTTCCCATAGACACACTCCTAAACCTTGTGGACAGTCTTCCCATAGACACGCCCCTAAACCTTGTGGACAGTCTTCCCATAGACACGCCCCTAAACCTTGTGGACAGTCTTCCCATAGACACACCCCTAAACCTTGTGGACAGTCTTCCCATAGACACACTCCTAAACCTTGTGGACAGTCTTCCCATAGACACGCCCCTAAACCTTGTGGACAGTCTTCCCATAGACACGCCCCTAAACCTTGTGGACAGTCTTCCCATAGACACACTCCTAAACCTTGTGGACAGTCTTCCCATAGACACGCCCCTAAACCTTGTGGACAGTCTTCCCATAGACACGCCCCTAAACCTTGTGGACAGTCTTCCCATAGACACACCCCTAAACCTTGTGGACAGTCTTCCCATAGACACACTCCTAAACCTTGTGGACAGTCTTCCCATAGACACGCCCCTAAACCTTGTGGACAGTCTTCCCATAGACACGCCCCTAAACCTTGTGGACAGTCTTCCCATAGACACACCCCTAAACCTTGTGGACAGTCTTCCCAGAAGAGTTGAAGCTGTTATAGCTGCAAAGGGAGGGCCAACTCAATATTGAACCCTACGGACTAAGACTGGGATGCCATTAAAGTTCATGTGTGTGTAAAGGCAGGTGTCCCAATACTTTTGGTAATATAGTGTATATGGGACTGTTCCAAGCTTGTTAGCTCTCATCATTGCACAGCTCCTGTATGGTAGTGATGATGTATTTGTATATATGTATATATATATATATATATATATATATATATATATATATAGACAGCAAATTCTTTTTGTGCTCAGCGCCATTCTTCACAAAGGGAAAACCAATTTAATTTTTATCGCCTTTCAGGCATAGACATTAAAGTCCATTGTGCATAGTGGCCATTGTGTCCAATAATTATGTGCTGTTAAGCAACCGCTAAAAGTAAGGAAATCAATGCAGAATCAAGGCATATTCATTAAGCACATTAATGGACTGCATTGCCGGCACATGGAAGGGGAAGCAAAGAGAGAATAAAAATAAACTATTGTATCACTGGGCTAAATGAGAATATAAAGTCCAACTCCGCCTTTGGGAAAAAAAATGGTTACCCAGAAGGTTTTACAAATAAAAATAAAAAATTGCTGCAATACTTGCCTCCTATCTGGTGCTGTCCCCCATATGTTCACCGCACAGTGGTTTAGTGCCAGCAACTCTCTGCTCTTTGGTTCCCACCCACTTCCTGTGAGCCAAGGCAACATAGACCCCCCCCCCCATCCCTTAGGGATATGTCCTCTAGCCGGCATGGGCTTTGAGTGCTTTCATGGCATCACATTAGGGCAGCTCACTGCCAGGGCGCCGATTTACATCTCAGGAGCCTATAGGCAAAGAATTATGAAGCCCCCCCCCCCCCCCCCCCAAAAAAAAGACAGTAAGACCAACTTTTATTTTCTTGATTAACCCCTTTATGACCACACTATAGCCGAATTATGGCTACAGCGCAGCCGACAGCTATAGCAACCCCCCTGCGCCGGTGAGCATCGGCAGTGATCTGTGATTGGGGTAAAAAGTCCATCACAGCGGCTCTTTACCACATGATCAGCTGTGTCTAATCACAGCTGATCACGGATGTAACAAGATTTGCCGGTTATCGGCAATCCTCCCCTTACGCTGACAGCGTGTGCCCACCAGTGCTGCCAATCAGTTCCACCTATCAGTGCTGCCTATCAGTGCCCATCAGTGCCACATATCAGTGCCCATCAGTGCCCCATATCAATGCAGCCTCACCAGTGCCCATCAGTGCCGCCTATCAGTGCCCATCAGTGCCGCCTATCAGTGCCCATATCAGTGCTGTATATCAATGCAGCCTCATAGGTGCCCATCAGTGCCACCTATCAGTGCCCATCAGTATTGCATATCAGTGCGTATATCAATGCAAACTCATCAGTGCCCATCAGAGCAGTCTCATCAGTGCAGCCTCATCAGTGCCCATCAGTGCAGCCTTATCAGTGCCCTTAGTGCCACCTCATTAGTGCCCTGTCAGTGATGCATGTCAGTGCCAATTAGGCCACCTATCAGTGCCGCATATCAGTGCCGTATATCAATGCAGCCTCATCAGTGCCGATCAGTGCCCACCAGTGCAGTCTCATTAGTGCAGCCTCATCAGTGCCCATCAGTAGTGATGAGCCGAACACCCCCGGGTTCGGTTCGCACCAGAACCCGCGAACGGACCGAAAGTTCGTACGAACATTAGAACCCTATTAAATACAATGGATGCGAACGTTCGAATTCTAAAGTGCTAATTATAACAACTATTATGCATGTTATTGTCCTAAAAAGGGTTTGGGAACCCGGGTTCTGCACCAGGGGACATGTATCAATGCAAAAATAAGTTTTAAAAACGGTCGTTTTTCGGGAGCAGTCATTTTAATGATGCATAAAGTGAAAAAAAAAAAGTCAAATATTCCTTTAAATATCGTACCTGGGGGGTGTCTAAAGTATGCCTGTGAAGTGCCACGTGTTTCCCGTGTTTAGAACTGTCCCTGCACAAAATGACACTTCTAAAGGAAAAAAAAGCCATTTAAAACTGCTTGCGGCTTTAATGTAATGTCTGGTCCCGGTAATATGGATGAAAATCTTTAAGAAAAATGGCATAGCTACCCCATGACCCCCCCCCCCCCCACCCCAGCCCATTACCAGCCCCTTTGGGTCTTGTATGGATATTAAGGGGAACCCCGCACATAAAATAAAAAAGGCCCTATATACTCTGAACAGCCGTATACAGGCGGTGCATACAAGACAGGGACTGTAGGTTTGTTCTTATGTAGAATGTGTTTGTAATTTTGAACAGGTACATTGTTTAAGTGTAGCTCCAGCCCAAAAATCTATTTTTAAACTTTTTGGAAAACATAGGTAAGGGTTATCACCCCTGTAACATTTGTTTTGCTGTCTGTGCCCCTGTTCAGAACATTTCACCTCACTTTCCGTCCCAATGACAACTGTTTTTGAAATGTGGTGTTTTTCTTGAAACAAGGATTGGTGATAAAGCATCAGTACAGATGAGACCCCTTTCTCCCATATTTATTCTTACAGGAGAGAATTTTCCTTCCTAGGGGTAGATTTCCTCTCACTTCCTGTTGTCTTCTTGCGTTTACAAGTAGGAGTCGTTTGTAAGTTGGATGTTTGAAAGTAGGGACCTGCCGTATATACTCTGCAGAAATAGGCCCCTTAGTTGTTGGTGTTGGCACAACACTGTAAGCACTCACAGTTACTCTTGGTGGGTGCTGGAACGCCCTGCTGTCAACTATTATATCAGGAATTGTAATTACATATAATTGTTGAACAGTGGTAGTAAAAATTGGGCCTTTGATGGTGGTGCTGGTGCCACAACACTGTAAGCCCTGACAGTTACTCTTGGTGGGTGCAGCAATGGGCCCTGCTGTGAATTATTAGATCAAGAATTGTAATTGCATGCCCCTGTTGAACAGGGGCTGAAAAATTGGGCCTTTCGTGGTGGTGGTGGTGGTGGCGTTGCCACAACACTGTAAGCCCTCAGAGTTACTCTTGGTGGGTGCAGCAATGGGCCCTGCTGTGAATTATTAGATCAAGAATTGTAATTACATGCCCCTGTTGAACAGGGGCTGAAAAATTGGGCCTTAGGCACTGGTGGCACAACACTGCAACCCCTCACAGATACTGTACTTGGAGCACAGCAATGAGCCCTGTTGCAAAGTATTGCTTCAAAAATTGTAATGACACGCCCCTGTTAAACAGGGGCTGAAAAATTGGGCCTTAGGCACTGGTGGCACAACACTCCAACCCCTCACAGATACTGTACTTGGAGCACAGCAATGAGCCCTGTTGCAAAGTATTGCTTCAAAAATTGTAATGACACGCCCCTGTTAAACAGGGGCTGAAAAATTGGGCCTTAGGCACTGGTGGCACAACACTCCAACCTCTCACAGATACTGTACTTGGAGCACAGCAATGAGCCCTGTTGCAAAGTATTGCTTCAAAAATTGTAATTACACGCTCCTGTTAAACAGGGGCTGAAAAATTGGGCCTTAGCCACTGGTGGCGGCACCCATAAACAAAAATGATCTTCCAAGCTATCATCATCAATCGTATCATTGAGGACTCGGAGGAGGAGGATAGCCAGTCAACATAACAGCACAGGCACTCAGCATCAGCATCAGTCTTGAAGGGATGTGACATGTTAAAATCAATTAGTCTGTTATATCAGCATCAGGTGTGTGGTAGCTGGTGGTGATCCAAGACTGGTTCATCTTGATGAAAGTCAGTCGATCAATCGAGTCGGTGGACAGGCGCACCCTGTGATCCATGACAAATCCTCCAGCAGCACTGAATGTGCGTTCCGAAAGAACGCTGGATGCAGGACAGGCCAGTAGCTCAATTGCATACTGTGCAAGCTCTGGCCAGTGATCCATCCTCAAGACCCAGTAAGCCAGAGGATTTTCGGTGGGGAAAGTGTCCAAGTCTGACCTTGCCCCTAGATATTCCTGCACCATGTTTATCAGACGCTGGCGATGGTTGCTGGAACCGATCATACTTTGGGGCTGCGGACTAAAGAATTGTCTGAACGCATCGGTCAGACGGCCACCTTCCCCACCGCTCCTTCTTTGACTGGCCGAAGCCTCAGCAACTCGTTGTCCAGGACCAGGAGTTTGTAACCTCCCAGTCTCTGGGAACGCGTTGCACAGACCTTTCTGCAAGGCCTCCCGGAGTTGTCTCATCCTCTGCTCCCTCTGCGACGGTACGATAAGGTCCGCAACCTTACCCTTGTACCGTGGATCAAGGAGAGTGGCCAGCCAGTAATGGTCCCTCTCCTTGATCCGAAGAATACGAGGATCCTTCCGCAGACTTTGCAGGATCAGGGAGGCCATGCAGCGTAGGTTTGCTGAGGCATTCGGTCCGGAGTCCTCTGGGTCACTAAGGACGACATGATCCGCAGCCACCTCCTCCCAGCCACGTACAAGTCCACTGGTTTCTTGGGACTGTAAATCATCCCTAAAAGACTGCTGCTGATGATGCTGAGTGCCAGCCTCCACCTCCATGCTGACACAATCCTCCTCCTCCTCCTCCTCCTCTTCCTGTGTGATGGGTGGGACAGAAGGAACACTGTCTGGGTAAAGGGGGCCTTGAGAGGCAAGGAAGTCCTCCTCTTCCTGCCTCTGTTCTGCCTCAAGTGCCCTGTCCATTATTCCACGCAGCGTGTGCTCCAACAGGTGGACAAGAGGTACAGTGTCACTGATGCATGCACTGTCACTGTTCACCATCCTCGTGGCCTCCTCAAATGGTGCCAGGACAGTGCATGCATCCCTGATCATGCCCCACTGGCGTGGAGAAAAAAAACCAAGCTCCCCTGACCCTGTCCTGGTGCCGTAGTCGCACAGGTACTCATTGATGGCCCTCTGCTGCGTGTGCAGCCGCTGCAGCATGGCCAACGTTGAGTTCCACCTGGTGGGCATGTCACATATAAGGCGGTTCTTGGGCAGGTTCAACTCCTTTTGCAGCTCAGCCAGGCGAGCACTGGCATTATAAGATCTGCGTAAATGCACACAGACTTTCCTGGCCTGCCTCAGGACATCCTGTAAGCCCGGGTACCTGCCCAAGAACCGCTGCACCACCAGGTTAAGGACGTGAGCCACACAGGGCACATGGGTCAGTTGTCCCTGTCGGAGGGCGGAGAGGAGGTTGGTGCCATTGTCGCAAACCACCATTCCTGGCTTAAGCTGGCGTGGCGTCAACCACCTCTCGGCCTGGCCCTGCAGAGCAGACAGGACCTCTGCCCCAGTGTGGCTTCTGTCCCCCAAACACACCAGCGCAAGCACGGCATGGCATCTTTTTGCCTGCGTACTTGCGTAGCCCCTTGAACGGCTATGGAGCACCGCTGGTTCAGAGGACAAAGCACAGGAAGAGGCCATGGAGGAAGAAGAAGAGGAGGGGGTGGAGGAGAGAGGTGTGTCACAACCAGTAGTAGCATTTTGGAGGTGTGGCGGTGGAACAACCTCCAACACTACTGCACCTTGTCCTGCATCCTTCCCAGCTGCCAAAAGAGTGACCCAATGGGCCGTGAAAGAAAGGTAACGTCCCTGTCCATGCCTGCTGGACCATGAGTCAGCGGTAATATGCACCTTACCGCTGACCGCCCTGTCCAGCGAGGCCAAGACATTGCCTTCCACATGCCGGTAGAGAGCCGGAATAGCCTTCCGTGAGAAAAAGTGGCGTTTGGGAACCTGCCACTGAGGAACCGCACATTGCACAAACTCACGGAAGGGGGCCGAGTCTACCAACTGAAAAGGCAGCAGTTGAAGCGCTAGCAATTTAGCCAAGCTAGCATTCAACCGCTGGGCATGTGGATGGCTGGGAGTGAACTTCTTTCGACGGTCCAGCAGCTGGGGCAGGGAAATTTGCCTGCTAGAATCGGACGTCGGTGTACTGCTAGCAGAGTGGCCGCAAGTACTTGGCTGTGACACACCTAATTCTACACCTTCATTCCTCTCAGTGCATGTTTCAGAGAGGACTGAAGTTATAGTGGGGTTGGAGATCCCAGCTGATGCGGTGCAAGGAGAGGTCCGCTTTGTTCTTTGGTGTGGGTCTTTGAGGTAGGCTTGCCAACGAGCTGCATGGCAGGTCAACATATGTCTGGTCAGGCATGTGGTACCCAAGCGGCTGATGTTTTGGCCACGCGATATACGCTTGAGACATATGTTGCAAACAGCAGCTGTGCGATCTGATGCACTAGCCTCAAAAAAGGCCCACAACAAAGAACTTTTTGAATGACGGGCAGAGGCAGCGCCCTGCACAGGCGGAGCTCTGCGGTGTGATTCCGTTGGTGTACTGCCCTTACGCTGGCCACCAAAGGGCATCCTGCCTCGTTGGAGATGTGCCTCCTCCTCATCCTCCTCCTCCTCCTCTCTCCTATTAGGCACCCACGTGGAGTCAGTGACCTCATCATCCCCTCCCTCCTCATCACTGGAGCCAATCTGGCAGTATGCTGCAGCTGCTGGAACATGACTGCCAGATTGGTGTCCTTCTTGAGCATCCCCTCTGTCTGCTCTCACGCTACTGCCTTCCTGTAGCTGGGTTTCATCATCAGACCCTTCGAAACGCTGGGCATCCTCCTGGAGCATGTACCCAACACTGTGCTCAAACAGTTCGGGGGACTCCTCAGGAGGAGGACATGGTGGGTCTAGGGAAGGAGTGACTGATGATGAGTCTGACATTGATACCAGGGAAGAGGACGCTTTGGCAGCTGCTTTGCCAGTACCCTGAGCCTGGGTGAGAGAGGATGAGGAGGAGGAGGAGGGCTTGGTCATCCACTCTTCCAAGTCTTCGGCATGATGTGGCTCAACATGTCCAGCTGCCGAAAAGAAGGACAAGCGTGTCCCATGGCCATGTGCTGATGACAATGCACCGCGTCCACGACCAGCACTGTTGCCCCCAGACACAGAGCCTGCTTGCCCTCTTTTATTGCCTCCTGACTGTCTGCCTCTCCTTGTTTGCCTTCCAGACATTCTAATAGATGGCCTGCAGGGAGATGGGAAAAAAGCAATAAGGGCTACCTTCAGGTGTCCTTCTCTGTCCCTTTACTTAAGGATTTCTAAATATGGTTGAGGATGATTGCTTTCGCACAGAATAGCACAATGACAATTTCCCTGACTGTCCAAAAAACAAGGATTTCAAAGATGGTTGATGAGGAATGTTTTAGCACAGTATAGCACAAGGAGAATTTCCCTCACTGTCCTTCCCTGTCCCTAGAAACAAGGATTAGCACAGTGAAAGAAACTGACACTCTCCCTACCTATAGTTTTCTGTCCCTAGAAAAAATGTTTTTTTAAAGATGGTTGATGATCAATGCTTTAGCACAGTATAGCACAAGGAGAATTTCCCTCACTGTCCTTCCCTGTCCCTAGAAACAAGGATTAGCACAGTGAAAGAAACTGACACTCTCCCTACCTATAGTTTTCTGTCCCTAGAAAAAATGTTTTTTTAAAGATGGTTGATGATCAATGCTTTAGCACAGTATAGCACAAGGAGAATTTCCCTCACTGTCCTTCCCTGTCCCTAGAAACAAGGATTAGCACAGTGAAATAAACTGACACTCTCCCTACCTATAGTTTTCTGTCCCTAGAAAAAATGTTTTTTTAAAGATGGTTGATGATCAATGCTTTAGCACAGTATAGCACAAGGAGAATTTCCCTCACTGTCCTTCCCTGTCCCTAGAAACAAGGATTAGCACAGTGAAAGAAACTGACACTCTCCCTACCTATAGTTTTCTGTCCCTAGAAAAAATGTTTTTTTAAAGATGGTTGATGATCAATGCTTTAGCACAGTATAGCACAAGGAGAATTTCCCTCACTGTCCTTCCCTGTCCCTAGAAACAAGGATTAGCACAGTGAAAGAACCTGACACTCTCCCTACCTATAGTTTTCTGTCCCTAGAAAAAAAGTTTTTTTAAAGATGGTTGATGATCAATGTTTTAGCACAGTATAGCACAAGGAGAATTTCCCTCACTGTCCTTCCCTGTCCCTAGAAACAAGGATTAGCACAGTAAAACACACTGACACTCTCCCTACCTATCCTTCTCTTTCCCTAAACTAAAGGAATCCAGGTTAAGCAAGAAAAAAAAATGTCACTGTCCCTGCCTATGCTTCTCTTTCCCTGCTCCGGAACACACTACACTAGGCCGCCGTGCTGGCGGCCTTTTATAGTGTGGGGCGTGTACTAAACACCCTCAGCAATAATTGGCCACAGGCATCCTGCCTGTGGCCAATCATTGCTCTCCTCGCTGCCGGCGCTGTGATTGGCCAAGCATGCGGGGTCACAGTGCATACTTGGCCAATCACAGCGCCTGGATGACACTGCAATGGCGTAGTGCATTGTGGGCCGATCGCGTCACTCGAATTAGGCGCGAACGGCCCAAATCGTTCGATCTTCGTCGAACGATCGAACAGCCGATGTTCGAGTCGAACGTATGTTCGACTCGAACACCGAGCTCATCCCTACCCATCAGTGCAGCATATCAGTGCCAGATCATCAGTGCCCTCTTAGTGATGCCTGCCAGTGTCAATCAGTGCAGTCTATCAGTGATGCCCATCAGTGTCATGTATCAGTGCCATCAGTGCCACCTATCAATGTCGCCCATCAGTGCCGCCTATCAGTGCCCATCAGTGCTGTATATCAATGCAGCGTCATCAGTGCCCATCAGTGCAGTCTTATTAGTGCAGCCTCATCAGTGCCCATCAGTGCAGCATATCAGCGCCCTTAATGCCACCTCATCAGTGCCCTGTCAGTGATGCATGTCAGTGCCAATCATTGCCGCCCATCAGTGCCGCCTATCAGTGCCCATCAGTGCCACCAACAGGGTTCTCAGGCATAGTAGACCCCCACCAGCAACAATAGATCACTCACAGGCATTTATAGACCATGCCCCTGCACCCTTTCCAGTGCACACATCAGTGCGGGAGGTGAAGGAGCGTCGTACCACAGCGATCCTGCTACCATGGAACTGAGTATTCCAATCCTCATTACTCCTCATTACTCTCTGCTGGAGGTACTCAAGGTAAGTGGCCAAACCGTGTGCAAATGTCACCCCCACCAACCACCGAGAACTCCCGCGCAGCCCGACTCGAGGATCTATGGTCCTATCAGGAGAAGCCGTCCAGATAAATCTCGGCTCTCCAGGAATCTCATCCCCAATACTAATGACAGAGGGCACTAAAGGATTTCTCTGCAGTCCTATGAAGAAAGCAAAAAATCACTTTAATCACCGCGGCATTAATGACTCAAATCCTCCACCGCTGATTGTAAATTGGTCATAAAAATGCATTATTCATATCTGGGGGTGAGGAACATGAATCAGAATTCTCTTAATTAACTATAATGGCAGCTTAATCCAAAAAGGTCTCCGATCCGTGAACATCCGAGATACAATCGGGCGCAAATCTGAATATTCATTTTATTTTTTCAAAACTGTGCGGACTAAATTCATAAAAAAATTGTATTCCCCCCGTCCCCCCCACCCAGCTTTGCTTGTATACCACTTTGTCTGAGTTTAATGTTTTAGTGTGATAAATGGGATGTGGGGTCACCTAAAGGCTGCCAGTAGGGGGCCTACCACCCTCTAACCACCGCACGCTGTTTCCCAGCCCCTGAGAGCGCACAACTGCTTCATTCTTAACCGCTCCAGCCCTGGAAGATTTTACCCCCCCCACCTGACCAGAGCACTTATAACAATTTGGCACTGCGTCGCTTTAACCGACAATTGCACGGTCATGCGACGCTATACCCAAACGATTTGCGTCCTTTTTTTCCCCACAAATAGAGCTTTCTTTTGGTGCTATTTGATCACCTCTACGATTTTTTTTTGTGCTATAAACAATTAAAAAAATGTATATATTTTTTTTTACTTTTTGATATACCGTATATACTCGAGTATAAGCCGAGTCTTTCAGCAAATTTTTTTTATGCTGAAAATGCCCCCCTCGGCTTATACTCGAGTCACCTTTTTGCGCCTGATCTCCCGGACTTTGGGGACCAGGTACCGGCCGTCCGTAGGTTCCCTGGACCCCACATTTGGCACACATGTAGCCCCACTCTTCCTCTACAAGTGTGCAAAGTTTGTTGTCCGGGGGACCTACGGCCGGAGAGCAACGATTTTTCAAAGCCGGGCTCCTTTTCCATAGACTCCCATGTTAAACGTCACCCGGCGCGCCGCGTCATTGATTTGATTGACAACAGTGGGAGCCAATGGCTGCGCTGCTATCAATCTCCAATGAAGAGCCGCCTGAAGCTGGGGGAAACCATTGCGGGAACGAGCCCATGTAGTTTCGTGCCTCAGGTAAGTAAAACAGGGGGGCTGGGGGGGCCAGAGAGTGCAAACATGAAGCTTTACAACCCCTTTAAACCCTGCATCATCAGGTGAGACTCTGCCATCGGCCAGAGTGATCTGTTCATGTATTTATTCTGCTGTTAGGTGAGAGCCTCTCAACTGCCATACCTACTGGTCTCTGAGTCTGACCCCAGACCATATCATGGATACTTCCTAGATCAGGGGTAGGCAATCACAGGGAGGTGGAGATCTTTTAAAAAAACATGGGGAAAAAAAAAGGTTCCTAGGAAGGGGGCACATTTTTAATGGGAGCATCACCATTTAAACTTTGTGTGGTCAATGATGGTAAGGTGGTAATATAAATCACGCATTGGTTGCCAGTGTGACCCCCCAGGTAATACTTTTCTTACATTGATGGTCAGTGGGGAACCACGGTAACATCCCCTCCTACAATGGTGGTCAGTCGATATCCCCAGTAACATCTTTTCTTACATTGGTGGTCAGTGGGGAGCCAGAGTAACATCCCCTCCTACAATGGTGGTCAGTGGATATCCCCAGTAACATCCTTTCTTTCATTGGTGGTCAGTGGGGAGCCACAGTAACATCCCCTCCTACAATGGTGGTCAGTGGATATCCCCAGTAACATCTTTTCTTACATTGGTGGTCAGTGGGGAGCCAAAGTAACATACCCTCTTATATTGGCGCTCAGTAAGTCTCCCATATAGTACCTTCATTATACTACACCTTATTAGAGTGCTGCTCAATATTATAACATTCATAAATACTCCCACTGCCATCACTATGCCCCCTCATGGCCACCCTGTTAGTCTAGTGCCACCACTGTTTTCCTCCCAGTGCCACCAATATGTCCTACCAAAGCATAAGGAAATGCAGGGGAAACATAGTAACCTGTTCTTGAGCTCTGGTCCCTGCCAATCCATCCCTCACATCCATCCCAGGTTCTTGTATGAGACATCAGAAACTTGGGATGGTGAGAGGGGGATCACGGGAACCAATGTGCAGTGGCGGCTGGTGTTTTTTTCTTTTGGGGGGGCGGCAACTTCCCCCCCCCCCGGAGGACAGTCAGGACATCAAACTGAGGACTGGGGATATCCACTGACCACCATTGTAGGAGGGGATGTTACTCTGGCTCCCCACTGACCACCAATGAAAGAAAAGATGTTACTGGGGATATCGACTGACCACCATTGTAGGAGGGGATGTTACCTGCACTTACTCCATCATACATGTCCAGCAGATTTTTTCCTCCTCCTGTGGTGTGGATCATGGCGGCTTCCGCCGTGAATCCCCCTCCTCCTAGGCGTCCAATAGGATCTCCTGACCATTCAGCCGATCGGGAAAGGGTTATCAGACCCACGCTTTTTGATTGGCGGAGAGGCGATTCAGTGTTAGAAAAGCAAATGAATATTCCATTTTCTAACACACCTGGGTGGGCTCCAAACGCAATGCTCTGCACCACGAGTCCACCCTATTTTGAAGCCTATTAGAGCCTCTCAAAAAAACACCCCGCCACTGTAATTCATGCGCCCGGTGTCCTTAAAGGGGCCGGATGCCTGAATAGGGGGTGGCCGCGGCAGCCGTGGATAGATTCATGCTATGCATGAATCTATCTTTTAATCATATAGGCGGTGGCGTGGATAGAGCGGGTGGCGTCTGTAATGGATGGGCCGCCCTTGCCAATGTGGCAGAACATGTAGGTATGTCACTCTGCCACTTCCCAGTGCCCCTCTGCATATGGGGGGAAAGCACTTCTGATGAAGGGTCGGCATGGTAGGCATGCAATCTACCTATCACATTGCCACCATGGACAGGTAGATTGCAATTGGCGTTCCAATTTATCACTAAGGTCTTCACTAGGGTTGAGGTCAGCCTCTGTACCGGCCACTTGATTCCCAACACATCAAGCCATGTCTTTATGGAGCTGGCTTTGTGTTTAGGGGTCAGTCATGGTGGAACAGAAAAGGACCTTCCCTAAACTGTTACCACAACGCCAGAAGCACACAAATCTCTAAAATGTCTTTGGATGTTGTAGTATTAACTGTGCCCTTCTCTGGAAAGACTTGAACTCAATTATTCGGAGCGGTGTCCTCAAACTTTTTGTCAAATAACATAGGTGTGATGGCCAGGTGTCAATAAACCTTTGGCCGTATTGGTTTTCTGGAGACTAAAGAGAGATATAAGTAAGTAGTAGACTGCTGAAGGCTTATTTCATGTTCCATCTATAGTTAATATAAATGAACGTTATATATATATATATATATATATATATATATATATATATATATATATATATATATATATATATATATATCCTTCCGTATCAACTGCTTTTCACATTCTGTAAGTTGTCTCTTAGGAATATCAGTGCAATATTGGAGTGAAGATTTACAGCCTTTCTCTAAGTGATCAAATTCAATGTGTTCAAAGGCCAACGCGTTTCAGTCTCCGTATAAATGATAGTTGTTGATGTTGATTGTGCAGCATCGACCTGTGTACAAATAAAGTGCATTGTCTGATAGCTTGTGCGATTCTCTTCAGCACGTATAAATTCTGCTACACCTTCTCCAAGTTCATTACTGCTCATTGTCAAGAGTGGCATGGCTAATAGACTGCAGTCCCGTGTTATTTCACCAACAGCATATGTTAGACACGTAGCCCTGGAACAATAGAGCCAACAAGTGCCCGAGATAGTGTCCAAAAGCTTTTAGGGGAAGATTTAATCAAGGATCTTGTGGAGCTCTGGGAAATCTACTGAAATATTGACTTTCTTGACCAGACAATGATGGCAGGTTAGGCCGGTCAAACTTAACAGAAATAGCTTGCATCTCCGAGGGAATGCAGATGTCTGCTTATCAGTTGGAAGGGCACGAAGAAGGGTTTTAAGTTGCTCTGCATTTTAAGATTGTGTCTCGTGTTTGTTTTGGAGCTGAAATTGGCAGTGTGTTTATTTATGCTCTAACAGTTTTTGAATTATTGTTGGAATAGTTCATGATGACTTGGGGCCTCTTGTAGCTGGGAAGTAATGTTTCATGAGGTGGAAATGGCTAACACAACCATATCTCTGAAATACACACAGAAACGGTCGTACTTTCAGACTATAAATCACTTTGTTTGCCAGAGTTGGTTACCCTTAAAGCCTATTTCCTGTTTAAGGCGCCATCCATCTCCCTTTCCTGTCCCCTGCCTTGTCCATGGAACCCCACCCCATAGACCCCTAGGCCTTTTTTGACACTTTTTATGGTAAAATCTGTATTTTTTGCTAGAAACTTATTCACAACCACAATAGTTCATGATGACTTGCAGCCTCTTGTAGCTGATAAGTAATGATTTGTGAGGAGGAAATGGCCTTACGCAACCATATCTCTGAAATGCACATAGAAACGGTTGTACTTTTTTTGACTATAAATCACTTTGGTTGCCAGAGTTGGTGACCCTTAAAGCCTATTTCCAGTTTAAGGCGCCATCGATCTCCCTTCCCTGTCCTCTCCCTCCTCCATGGAACCCCACCCCATAGACCTCCTAGGCCTTTTCTGGCACTTTTTTTGTAAAAAACTGTATTTTTCGCTAGAAAATTATTCATAACCACAATAGTTCATGATGACTTGCGGGCTCTTGTAGCTGGGAAGTAATGATTCCTGAGGAGGAAATGGCTAACGCAACCATATCTCTGAAATGCATATAGAAACTGTAACGGCACCCCAAATACGAAAGGGGGTAACGCCGTTTAGATCCCTTCCCTCTCCTGGACACAACTTCACTGTCGATCCTCCACAGCCAGAAGACCACTTCCCATAGGAATTAATCCTTCCAAAGAACGAGACAACACGCTCTGTATCTTTCCAAAAATAGACTACCTTTATTGCCAAAAACATTGAAACTCTTATACACATCCAATACTGCATTAACCTGATTGAACAATGGTCCAGCTCCACCCACAACATAACAAGCCCCAATACACATTATTTTGACGTCTGCTAGGAGACAACAGGTTCTAATCCCCTTTATGTTTGAATGACTATGCATGACCTTTATATTCACCAGACTGTCTGATACTTTACAATACACACAAGGACAGACTTAATTTCCCCAATCCACATCACCACAAACAATGAACAGGTCTTCTAGAAGCTGGAATTCATTAGCATTACACTAGGCAGACAGGTGATTGAGGCTGAACACCTCAGTATCTCTCAATTAACCTGTTAAGTTCAGAATAAAACAATATTGTGGACTAATATTACTATTTCAATTTCAAGCAATCCAAGCCATATTCTTAATGTCCATGGTTTCCTGGCTCACCCTGTGTCCAACGTGACCCTCCTGTCACAGAAACGGTCATACTTTTCAGACTATAAATCATTTTGGTTGCCAGAGTTGGTCACCCTTAAAGCCTATTTCCAGCTTAAGGCGCCATCCATCTCCCTTTCCTGTCCTCTTCCTCCTCCATGGAACCCCACCCTATAGACCCCTAGGCCTTGTCTGGCACTTTTTTTGTAAAAAAATGTATTTTTCGCTAGAAAATTATTCACAACCACCAAACATTATACAGATATTTTAAATCAGAGGCCCTAGAAAATAAATCGGTGGGTGTTGAAATTTTTTATGTCCCACGGTATTTGCGCAGTGGTTTTTAAACGCAATTTTAGTGGGGAAAAAATACACTTTTATGAGTTTTAATGCACAAAAACCCAATATAATACCCAATTATTTGGTAAAATGTAAAAAGATGATGTTATGCCGAGTAGATAGATACCAAATATGTCACACCTTAAAATTGCGCACGCTAGTGCAACAGCGAAAAATCACATACATTTTAATATCCATAGACGATGTTTCAAAAGCCTTTACAGGTTATCACTTTACAGTGGAGGTCTGGTGCTAGAATTACTGCCCATGATCTGACGTTTGCAGTGATACGAAAATGGGGGAAATGGGGGAAGGGGAAACTTGGGACTTTAAATGAGGCGGTGACCGGGTAAGGACGGTTGTCTACATCCCTATCTAGATTAAAGAAGAACGTCTAAAGATTAGGACTTTAAATGAAGCAGGCAGGTGTAGGTAATTAAATTTATTGGAAATCGATGAAAAGTTGCATGAAGGTAATCATGAGAACAAAGAAACCAATAATTCATGGTGGATATACATACAGCAATAACAATTGGCCACACAATGATAAAACATATAGTGGGCATAAAAACATGGCATATAGTAACTATGCATTTCGTGGATTCATCCACTCTTCAGGAGCATGCGCATGGAAAACTGAAAGCTGTTGTATAATGGTAATAGAAATATCTGTAAGATCTGACCCTGTCACGGAAAAATTAAAGTTAAAATGGGTAATTAGGGATAATATTGCCTAGGATAGACCCCCCAAAACCACTCTCAACAGTACTTACATTGTCTGTGTCTAAGCAGTAGCATGGTACCATATGAATGAGAAAACCCCCTAGGGGTATCGCTGGTGGAAGCTGAGGTGGTCATGGCAGACAGGACTCAAAAACAGGGATGCTTTCCAAAGAAAGGTTCCAAAGGTAGGGTCAAGAATGACCACAAGTGCTAGAAACAAAAGTGAAAAGAAAATAGACTAAAAAGCTCATACTACGTGATATAATGAGTCATCAGCCCTAAACCTGGTAAGGGATAGGGTAATAAGATGCTAATGAGTGTATAGGTATGGTTAACTTAGTGAGAGTAAGAGGTAAATAGATAGAAAGGTGAAAAGCATAGAAAATTGAAGAACCAAGTTACCCATGAGAGTAAAATAGATCAGATAAAGGTTCAATGTAAATAAGTGATGAAAAAAGTAAAATAAAGTTACCTAATAAACACTTCAAATGTGAAAGATCAGCAAGATGTGCAGATAAGAAGCTGGAACCACCATGTGAGTCAACCGCCCCAGAATGGCTTATAAGGGCTGGTCAGCCACACCCACCAACATCACGTAGGCGTGCACTTATGGAGAGTAGGCAACTGCAGCTGGGGAAACCGCCCCCAGACAATGAGTGCCAAAAAGTCCCTCCACCTGGCTGCTAAATGTAAAAAGCGATGGAAGGCAACGGCGCCTAAGGCATGGCACAACCATTCCATCGCATGATGCGTGATGCCGATGCGTAGTGGGGGCGGTCCATCCACCCTGTAAATGAGGGGGGGGAGGAGCACTCTCAGTACGCATCGCAGCTCCCCAAAGCGATGGAGCCAGTGATACCTCACATCTGTGGGGGACAATCGCTGTTTGGACCGACAAATGTGTTCGCCTTTGCATGCGAGCACTGGGGACAGGGTGCTTTTACATTTTTTTTATAATGTTTTTTTATTTATTTTTACACCGTCTCAAATTTTTTATCACTTTTATCGTTATCACAGGGAATATATACATCCCCTGTGATAGCAATAAGCAGTGACAAGTACTCTTTATGGAGTGATCTGGGGTCTACTAGACCCCAGGTCCTTCCTGTGCCCTTAAAAGCATTTGATTCACACCGAGATCGGTGTGATCAAATGCTTTTCATTTTTAAAAATGGCGCCGTTTACATCCGGGGCAAACCGTAAGTGATGTATGTACATCGCTTCCGGGTTACTATATCATATATAGCTGTTCCGGTCTCTTTTTTTTCACTATGATCAGCAGGTGGAAGCACCAGCTGGTCGATCAAGCCCAAAAAAAAACCCGCAGAAGGCAACGGGAGGGGGGACGTCTTCTTTCGCTGCTTGTTAAAGCTATCCAGCAGCTAGTTAGCCGCTGGGATTGCTTTTTCAAGAGAGCTTTTATAAAAAAAAAATACAGGGATGATCCCTGCAGCTGCAGACGTCACCCTTCCTCAGAGCTAGGCTAGTCTCGCACACCATGGGCAAGCGCTTTTATAGGGAATGGTTTGGATATGAAAATTGTGAGTCAAAAAGAGCCACGCCCTCAAAGGGGCAGGAAAAAAAATTGTTGCACTAATGTAAAAACAACATAATCCATAAAAAAAAAAGTTATAAAAAATGAATAAAAAAAAAACTCCATCATAAATGTACAAATAAATAAATAATGATTGAAATCCATGATCTATTGCACATTCATTTATATTTAGTCAGACGAATACAGGTGTAGGAACACATAAGCAAAAAAATGAATGCAGGATTGATAAATGGGTCAATCCATTTCTCACCTCTACATGCCTGAAGTAGCTGCGGGGGAAGGGGGGTTTTGGGCATTTAGAGGTGTCCAAATACCACACACTAGGAAACCAGGGAACCAGCTCAGTACCAGGGGGAATCCACTTCCTGGAAACTCAGCAAGATGCCTGATGACAACAAGTGACATCACTTCCGGGGCAGGAGCAGTACAACAGTGTCCCCATGGGCAAAGATAGATGGGGAAAAAAAAAACTTTTTAAATAATTTTTTTCATTTTTTTTTTTTTCTTTTCTTCTTTTTTCCCCTTTACTTTTCAAAATTTAATAATAATAAAAAAAAATAATAATAATTTAATAAAAAAATTGTCAGAGAATTTTTTTTCATTTTTTTAATTTAATTTTGAAAAAGGAAAGGGAAAAAAAGAAAAAAAAAAAAGAAAAAGAAAATAATTCTTTAACCACTTTCTTACTGGGCAAATATACCCCCTTCCTGCCCAGGTGAAATTTCAGCTTTCGGCACTGTCACACTTTAAATGACAATTGCGCGGTCGTGCGATGTGGCTCCCAAACAAAATTGGCGTCCTTTTTTTCCCCATAAATAGAGCTTTCTTTTGGTGGTATTTGATCACCTCTGCGGTTTTTATTTTTTGCGCTATAAACAAAAAAAGAGTGAAAATTTTGAAAAAAACACAATATTTTTTACTTTTTGCTATAATAAATATCCCAATTAAAAAAAAAAAATGTTTTTTCTCAGTTTAGGCCGATACGTATTTATTTTTTTACTAGGAATGGCGGTTATCTGCGATTTTTGTCAGGACTGGGATATTACGGCGGACACATCGGACACTTTTGACACATTTTTGGGACCATTCACATTTATACAGCAATTAGTGCTATAAATATGCACTGATTACTGTATAGCTGTGACTGGCAGGGAAGGGGTTAACACTAGGGGGCGATCAAGGGGTTAAATGTGTGCCCTGTTAGGTGATTCTTACTGTGGGGGGGGGAGGGGACTGACTGGGGGAGGGGACCGATGGTTGTCCCTATGTATAAGGGACACACCATCGGTCTCCTCTCCCTGACAGGATGTGGATCTGTGTGTTTACACACACAGATCAACGGTCCTGGCTCTGTAACTGCCGATCGCGGGTGCCAGGCGGACATTGCGGCCGCCAGGCACACGCACCGGCACCTGAGGGCCGCCCTTTTGAGGGCGTGGCTCTTTTTGACACAGAATTTTCAATCCAAACCATTCCCTATAAAAGCGCTTGCCCATGGTGTGCGAGACTAGCCTAGCTCTGAGGAAGGGGGTGCGCTCCAGAAACGCGTTAGCTGTACCCCGTGTTCTGTGCATGTCCATGCACTGTGTTTATGGCCTTTTGTCAATTGCATTTTCTGAGTGCCCACTTTTATACAAAAAATTCTTATTATTAAATTATCTCTGGTAATGCACCAGGTGTGCGCGCCTTCCATTTCTGTTTTTCTTGTAATGATGGAAGGTTAGGCTGGCCAAACAACATAAATAATTTGCATCTCTGAGGAATTCATATGTCTTCTTATCCGTTGAAAGAGGACGAAGACGGGTTTCACTGAACCCTTGGCAAATCAAACCTGGGCAGAGTCGCCCATCACTAATCAAGGCATTGAGAAGAATGCCGCTGCTCACAGGAAGGATCGCTGGTGTCCACATTTATTAAGAAGTAGGGATGGGCTAACATCGCCCGTTCGCCGAATAGCGAACAATTTGCGGTGTTCGCGGCAAATTCGAAAAGCCGCGGAACACCCTTTAAAATTCTATGGGAGAAATCTAAAGTGCTAATTTTAAAGGCTAATATACAAGTTATTGTCACGGGTCACGTCACGGGTGGCCCCGCCCTCGGTTATAAAATAACTGTCAAACAGCTTGTGCGTCATTAGCCGGGGGGCTCCAGTGCAGGGTAGGATCGTGCGTCGTTTCTCGTTGGAGTGGAGAGCCAGTGCAGGCAATATCGTGCTTCGTTCCTCGCTGGAGAGCATCGCTGGAGAATGGATCATCGCTGGACATCCAGAATGGATTACAACGCTGGACAGACTGGATTACATCACTGGAATGGTTTTTTTTTTTTTTTTTTTAATAAAGGACTTGTCCCAAGCCGTCTCCTGTCAATTTTAAAATGTTCACACTTTTTGTTTGTGAAATGGTAGGGGTACAATGTACCCCTTACCAATTCACATAGGGGGAGGCGGGATCTGGGGGTCCCCTTTGTTAAAGGGGTCTTCCAGATTCCGATAAGCCCCCCGCCCGCAGACCCCCACAACCACCGGGCAAGGTGGCACTGGTAGATGGCACTGATTGCACTGATAGGTAGCACTTGGTGGCACTGATTGCACTATCAGTGCTGTCAGTGCCCACAAGTGCCATCTATCAGTGCCACCTTTCAGTGCCACATATCAGTGCCCACAAGTGCCACATATCAGTGTCCACAAGTGCCACCTTTCAGTGCTATCAGTGCCCACAATTGCCACATATCAGTGCCCACAAGTGCCACATATCAGTGCCCACAAGTGCCACATATCAGTGTCCACAAGTGCCACCTTTCAGTGCTATCAGTGCCCACAATTGCCACATATCAGTGCCCACAAGTGCCACATTTCAGTGCCCACAAGTGCCACCTATCAGTGCCCACAAGTGCCACCTTTCAGTGCAATCAGTGCCATCTATCAGTGCCCATAAGTGCCATCTATCAGTGCCCATAAGTGCCACCTATCAGTGCAATCAGTGCCATCTATCAGTGCCAGCCACCTATTAGTGCCCATCAGAGCCAGTCACCAGTCAGTGCCCATAAGTGCCACCTGTCAGTGCCACCTATCAGTCCCCATCTTTCAAACTGTCACATGACATTGAAAAAAAGTATCGGTAATCGGTATCGGCGAGTACTTGGAAAAAAGTATCGGTACTTGTACTCGGTCCTAAAAAAGTGGTATCGGGACAACCCTAGTTGTGGGGATGAGGCCCTTGTCCCCATCAACATGGGAACATCCTCCCCATGTTGAGGGCATGTGGCCTGGTACGGTTCAGGAGGGGGGGGGCGCTCTCTCGTCCCCCCCTCTTTTTCTGCGGCCTGCCAAGTTGCGTGCTCAGATAAGGATCTGGTATGGATTTTTGAAGGGAACCCCACACCATTTAAAAAAAAAAAATGATGCAGGGTTCCCCTTAATATCCATACCAGACCAGAAGGGCCTGATATGGAATTTTGGGGGACCCCCATGCTTTTTATTTTTTTTCGGGGTTCCTCTTAATATGCTGTTTTTTTTCAGTGACTTTTATCCATATTGCCGGGACCCGACATGACATTAAAGCCGCGATCAGTTTTAAATGACATTTTTTTCCTTTAGAAATATCATTTTGTGCAGGGACAGTTCTAAACACGGGAAACATGCGCTACTTTACAGACATACTATAGACACCCCCCAGGTACGAAAGTTAAAGGAATATTTCACTTTTATTTTTTCACTTTAAGCATTATTAAAATCACTGCTCCCAAAAAAACAGCCGTTTTTAAAACTTTTTTTGCATTGATACATGTCCCCTGGGGCAGGACCCGGGTCCCCAAACACTTTTTATGACAATAACTTGCATATAAGCCTTTAAAATTAGCACTTTTGGTTTTTCATGTTCGTGTCCCATAGACTTTAACGGTGTTCGGGTGTTCGAACAATTTTTTTGCCTGTTTGCATGTTCTGCTGCGAACCGAACCGGGGGTGTTCGGCTCATCCCTATTAAGAAGGATATCCACAAGCTTGACAGTGAAAACCCCCATGTAGGTTGGCCTCAACTCGTTTCACCCATAGGGCTTAGTCATAGTTGTTCTCTATGGTCCTAATGAAGAGAGTTGGTCCCTGGAAATGAGTTAGCTGGTGAATCTTGGTGACACCAGGATCGTGATAATACTTCAGGTTATGATGGTCATCCTGCCATTTGGAGTCTGGTCTATAATGCTATATTAGCGTAATGCCTCGTACACACGACTGGTTTTCCCGTCTGAGACCTTTCGCCTGGGAATTCCGACCATGTGTATGCTCCATCGCAGTTTTTCCAACTGGAAAACTGCCGGAAACAAAAAGAGAGCAGGATCTCTTTTTTCCGGTCAGGAAAAAATCCTAGCGGGAAAACCGTTCGTCTGTATGCTTTTCAGACGGGAAAAAAAAACGTGCATGCTCGGAAACAATTCGACGCATGCTCGGAAGCATAGAACTTCATTTTGCCAGCTCGTCGTAGTCTTTTACGTCACCGCGTTCTTGGCAGTCAATAGTTCACCGGACTTTTGTGTGACCGTGTGTATGCAAGGCAGGCTTGAGAGGAACTCCGTCGGGAAAACCATTGTTTTTTTTTCCGATGGGAAAACCGGTCATGTGTACGTGTCATATGGCTCTTGTGAATGTGCGCTCATTATATATTCCTTTTTCCAACAAAGTTCTGGTAATGCACTGGGCCTTTGAGCCCTTTTGTTTTCCTTTCGCCGTATGTTTGTCTATGACTAAGCCCTATGGGTGAAACTTATTAAAAGGGGAGGTTCTAGACTAGGGCTATCAATGTGAAGCTTGTGGATATCCTTCCTAATAAATGTGGATACAAGTGATCCCTTCGATATGTGTTGGCTTTCTTCTTAGCACTTGGTCTGTGAGCGGAGGCGACTTGTATAACCCCTAGTATCTTCCATTTGAGGATGTCCCACAGATGATCAATAGGGTTTAGGTCTGGAGACATGCTTGGCCAGTCCATCACCTTTACCCTCAGCTTCTTTAGCAAGGCAGTGGTGGTCTTGGAGGTGTGTTTGGGGTGGTTATCATGTTGGAATACTGCCCTGCGGTCCAGTCTCTGAAGGGAGGGGATCATACTCTGCTTCAGTATGTCACATTACATGTTGGCATTCATGGTTCCCTCAATGATCTGTAGCTCCCCAGTGCCGGCAGCACTCATGCAGCCCCAGACCATGACACTCCCACCACCATGCCTGACTGTAGGCAAGATATATTTGTCTTTGTACTCCTCACTGTACTAATGCAATATATATACACACACTATATTACCAAAAGTATTGGGACGCCTGCCTTTACACGAACATGCAATTTAATGGCATCCCAGTCTTAGTCCGTAGGGTTCAATATTGAGTGGGCACATCCGCCAGACCTGTGTCTCCTGTCCTCCAAACGCACCCGCAGCCTGAAGATTCGCCATAACCAGCCCTTAACCCCTCAATCACGAGACAAGCCACACAGGTGTTGAGGGTTAAACATGCAGAGCATCAACTGTTTATTAAATACAAAACATACACTTTTACACACAGTAAAGCCTCGTACACACGGTGGGGTAAAGCCCCGTACACACGGTGGGGTAAAGCCCCGTACACACGGTGGGGTAAAGCCTCGTACACACGGTGGGGTAAAGCCTCGTACACACGGTGGGGTAAAGCCTCATACACACGGTGGGGTAAAGCCCCGTACACACGGTGGGGTAAAGCCCCGTACACACGGTGGGGTAAAGCCTCGTACACACGGTGGGGTAAAGCCTCGTACACACGGTGGGGTAAAGCCCCGTACACACGGTGGGGTAAAGCCTCGTACACACGGTGGGGTAAAGCCTCGTACACACGGTGGGGTAAAGCCCCGTACACACGGTGGGGTAAAGCCTCGTACACACGGTGGGGTAAAGCCTCGTACACACGGTGGGGTAAAGCCTCGTACACACGGTGGGGTAAAGCCTCGTACACACGGTGGGGTAAAGCCTCGTACACACGGTGGGGTACAGCCCCGTACACACGGTGGGGTAAAGCCCTGTACACACGGTGGGGTAAAGCCTCGTACACACGGTGGGGTAAAGCCCTGTACACACGGTGGGGTAAAGCCTCGTACACACGGTGGGGTAAAGCCTCGTACACACGGCGGGGTAAAGCCCCGTACACACGGCGGGGTAAAGCCTCGTACACACGGTGGGGTAAAGCCCTGTACACACGGTGGGGTAAAGCCTCGTACACACGGTGGGGTAAAGCCTCGTACACACGGCGGGGTAAAGCCCCGTACACACGGCGGGGTAAAGCCTCGTACACACGGTGGGGAAAAGCCTCGTACACACGGTGGGGTAAAGGATGGGGGAGAAGGGATGTAGCATTACATTACATTATCTCAATGCCAGCTTGTCCCCAAGTCTCTCAGTCTCTTCTGGGCCATAGTCTGTGGGTAAGAGGCCAGCCCACAGTCCCTTCCAAAACACACAGTGACAGTGGGTTCTGTCACAAGCTTCAACTCTTCTGGGAAGGCTGTCCAAAAGGTTTAGGAGTGTGCCTATGGGAAAGTTTGACCATTCTTCCAGAAGCGGTTTTGTAAGGTGAGGCACTGATTTTGGACGAGAAGGTCTGGCTCGCAGTCTCCGCTCAAATTCATCCCAGAGGTGTTCTATCTGGTTGAGGTCAGGACTCTGTGCAGGCCAGTCAAGTTCCTCCACTCAAAACTCACTCGTCCATGTCTTTATGGACCTTATTATTATTATTATTATACAGGATTTATATAGCGCCAACAGTTTGCACAGCGCTTTACAATATAAAGGGAGACAATACAGCCACAATACAATTCAATAGAAGAGGCTTAGGAGGGATCTGATACTGCGAGTTTATAATCTAATTGGGAGGAGCTGGTGAAACAAAATGCAGTAACTGTGAGGGATTAACTGATGACGGAAGTAGAAGATTCGGTTGTTAGCTGGGGGCAAGATAGGCCTTCCTGAAGAGATTCGTTTTCAGGGACCGGCTTAAAGTGGATAGAGTAAGAGATAACCGTACAGTTTGGGGTAGAGAATTCCAGCGGATGGGAGATGCACTGGAGAAGTCCTGGAGACGAGGATGGGAGGAGGAGACAAGAGAGCTAGAGAGCAGGAGGTGTTGGAAAGAGCGGAGAGGACAGTTTGGGTGATATTTGGAGAAAATATTGGTGGCGTAGCTCGGGGTAGAGTTGTAAATGGCTTTGTATGTTGTTGTTAGTGTTTTGAATTGTATTCATTGGGAAGCCAGTGGAGGGATTGGCAAAGAGGGGTGAAGGACACTGAATGGAGGCCAGTAGAGGGATTGGCAGAGAGGGGTGGAGGATACTGAATGGAGGCCAGTGGAGGGATTGTCAGAGAGGGGTGGAGGACACTGAATAGAGGCCGGTGGATGGATTGGCAGAGAAGGGTGGAGGACACTGAATGGAGGCCAGTGGAGGGATTGGCAGAGAGGGGTGGAGGACACTTATAGGAGGGATTGCCAAAAAGGGGTGGAGGACACTGAAGGGAGGCCAGTGGATGGATTGGCAGAGAGGGGTGGAGGCCAGTGGAGGGATTGGCAAAAAGGGGTGGATGACACTGAATGTAGGCCAGTAGAGGGATTGGCAGAGAGGGGTGGAGGACACTGAATGGAGGCCAGAGGAGGGATTGTCAGAGAAGGGTGGAGGACATTGAATGGAGGCCAGTGGAGGGATTGGCAGAGAGGGGTGGAGGACACTGAATGGAGGCCGGTGGAGGGATTGGTAGAGAGGCGGGAGGACACTGAATGGAGGCCAGAGGAGGGATTGGCAGAGAGGGGTGGAGGACACTGAATGGAGGCCAGAGGAGGGATTGGCAGAGAGGGGTGGAGGACACTGAATGGAGGCCAGAGGAGGGATTGGCAGAGAGGGATGGAGGACACTGAATGGAGGCCAGAGGAGGGATTGGCAGAGAGGGGTGGAGGACACCGAATGGAGGCCGGTGGAGGGATTGGCAAAGAAGGGTGGAGGACACTGAATGGAGGCCAGTGGAGGGATTGGCAGAGAGGGGTGGAGCACACTGAATGGAGTCCGGTGGAGGGATTGGTAGAGAGGGGGGAGGACACTGAACGGTTGGTAAGTTGGATGAGTCTGGCAGTGGCATTCATGATAGCCTGCAGAGAGGTCGGCCTATGAGGAGGGAGTTACAATAGTCAAGGCAAAAGATAACATGGGAGTGAATGAGTAGCTTAGTGGTTTCAACTGTTAGAAAGGGGCATTTTTTGGAGATGTTGACAGCTACATACCTTTAAGAAGTACTGAGGATACAGAGATGTTTGCGTTGTATGAATGAATGAATGAATGACTTGTATAGCGCTCACATGCGAACTGAATCGCCTCTAGGCGCTTTTTGCAGCCAGTGTCTGCTTGGCTGGTGTGGTCATTTTACCCCGTAGGATCTCAACACGCTTGGGACACACATATATACATATATACTGGGCCAATTTGGACAAGATCCAATTAACCTACCAGCATGTCTTTGGAGTACCCGGAGGAAACCCACGCAGACACAGGGAGAACATGCAAACTCCAGGCAGATGGTGTCGTGGTCGGGATTCGAACCAGCGACCCTTTTGCTGCTAGGTGAAAGTGCTAACCACTACACCACTGTGCTGTATCATTAATTTAAAGGAATAAAGTATTTTTTGCAGAATGTACCTGGAAGTCATTCATATAAAGTATCTTTTACATATTCCTTGTTTGCTGTTCCATATTGTGGTCACTGTAGCTCCCCCTAGTGACCTCTTGTATATAAGGTAATATGATTACTAGGGTTGCATTGATATTGATACTAGTACTTGTACTCAGGCAAATGCTCCCGATACCCAATCCGAAACCTGTGAATGCAGAGGCGGCCGCGCTCATTCCCGGAAGTCAGTGGGCAGAGCAGAGAGGGCAGAGCGGAGAGAGCGAGTCAACAGGCTGGCAGCGTAAAGTTAGCTGGCCGGGGCAGGGGTGTTGGTAGCATTTGCAGCCGCATGTTCCGTCAGAATCGGTGACCCGGGCCATCACATTCATTTACGGAAGCGACGTCCCGTGTCTCGGTCAGAGATTGAACACCGCAACGCCCAACTTGGTACACCCAGCACTCCGCCGCAGTAAGCCTGCAGTCACAAGGCAGCAGCGGACGTCTTGTACACCCAGCCCATATAGTTCAGTAACTATATCGGCTGGGTGCAACAAGATGTCCGCTGCTGCCTACTGATTATAGGCTTTCTGCAGCTGAGTGCTGGGTGTACCAAGATGGGCGTCGCAGCATTTGTATGAGAGCTGCAAAATACTGCAAGTTTGTCTCATTCATTTCACTGCTACTGCCTGCCCATCAGTTCCACCTATCATTGCCCGTAAGTGCCGTCAATCAGTGCCACCTATCAGTGCCCATCAATCAGTGCCACCTATCTAGGGTTGCCACCTCATCCCTTTAAACCCGAACACATATGAATCACACAGGTTCTGAGGTTAATATAATGCAGATTAGGCACCAAGTGAGTTTAATTACCACCTTAATTAGCCACAGAACCCGTGTAATTAATACGGGTTTGGGTTTAAAGGGATGAGGTGGCAACCCTTCACCTATCAGTGCCCATAAGTGCCAGCCATCAGTGCCAGCCATCAGTGCTGCATATAAGTGCCCATCGGTCAGTGCCACCTATCAGTGGGCATAAGTGCCAGCCATCAGTGCTGCATATAAGTGCCCATCAATCAGTGCCACCTATCAGTGCTCATCAGTTCCAGTTGATATTGTGCTTTGAAAACTGATGATGATGATGATGATAATAATAATAATAATAATTATTATTATTATTATTATTATTCTATTTATGTTGATGAGGTTTATTATCATCATTATCAATATAATAACAATAATAATAATGATGATGATGATGATGATTTTTTTGATGGTGATGATGATGATGATCATCATCATCAATAGAATAATAATAATCATCATCATCATCAATAGAACCATTATTATTATATTGATAATGATGATTATTATTAATATTATTTTATATATTTGTTGCCTTTAAATCTTTCTATACCTAAGTGAAAAAAAAGGGTCACCTCCAGATGGTGGAACGTGTCCAGCCACCATTGGCGTCACACAGCGGTGTAAACGATCGCCTAGCATAGTCCATTATTATTGGTCTAATCTACAACATGGCTGTGCACGGAGCAGAATATCAATAATTATGTATAATGTGCCGGAGAGGATTTTCGGGAGTGTTACAGGTACAACGCCTATATATACAATATAACACGGTATCTCCTCCCGCGAGGGTTGTAGGTATCCCTCATATTCACATATCAGATGATTGATTATGGGTCTATTTGGGTTTTTATGCGATATTATAGCTTGACCTGTTGAGCTCAGACTCTATTAATACTCTCTCCCGTCGCTAAGATGCTGCTGGGTGGTTTAGAAGGTTTGGGCACCGCGCTGTTCATTATCCAAAGTGCTGACGAAACCCATCTGAGCTGTCGGCGGGGATTCTACTTGTTCTTCCGTGGCTGTGAACTCAACAAGTGCAGGATGATGTCGCAGACGTGCGGGAAAAGCACGCTCGTCGCCTACATTTGTGTGATCCCAGCACCAAGTTGGTATCTTCCACCCCGAGCAGGATCTCCGGACTGATTTATGGAACCATTTATCTGTGAATTTATATAAGTAGATGCATGCCCTTGCTGAACCTGAATGGCGCCAAATTTCGGTACTTAAAAATCCCCATAGGCGATGCTTTAAAACGTTTTACAGGTTACATGTTTAGAGTTACAGAGGAGGTCTAGGGCTAGAAGTATTGCTCCCACTCTAACGATCGAGGTGATACCTCACATGTGTGGTTTGAACGATGTTCACATATGTGGGCCTGACCTACGTATGCGTTCGCTTCTGCGCGCGGAGACAGGGGGCGCTTTACTTTTTTTTTTTTATTGTTTATTTTAATTTTATTTTTCTATTTTGACGCTTTCTTTTTTTGACCACTTTTATTCCTAATACAAGGAATGTAAACATCCCTTGTAATAGGAATAGGGCATGACAGGTCCTCTTTACAGCCCACACATCTCACCTCTAGGCTGGGAAACCTGAAACGAGGTGGTGACATCATAACATCGCGCCCCGGCCCCCGAAAGATCATAGAGATGTCCGGGGGCCATCTGGCTGTTCGGGCGAGCCGGGGGAAGCACCGGAGGGCGGTGGTAGGGGGGGATGTCCCCTCCCGCTGCCTGTAAGAACGATCAAGCGGCTGAACAGACGCTATGATTGTTCTTACGATGAAGGGAATCGCTGGCTCTAAAAGAAGATATCTGAATGATGCCTGTAGCTGCATCCATCATTCAGATATCCCCACTCAAAGTTGACAACGTCATATGACGTCGTTGGGCGGGAAGTGGTTAAAATGCTTAAGATATTTTTGTTTGAAAATTCCTAATAAACATTTATTTTAATTTTTTTAAAAGGAACATAAACCACTTCCCACTCGGCTTATTGGCTGGATGGGAGCACTACTATTCTGGGTGGACATCATATAACGTCCTCCAAGTGCACATTCTGGGGGCCATGCAGCAGGATGATCTGTCACCCTCTGTGTCCACCTGACACAGTGGAAGACAGATCATTGTACCATGTGATCGCTGTGGCCAATCCCAGCGATCACATGTCAGTAGTAAAAAATGGCTTTCATTCATAGCTATTCATTGTGTACTATTGTGATCTCTGTGATTGGTCACAGCGATCACATGGCACAGGGACCAATCACAGCGGACCTGTGCCATGTGATAGCTGTGACCAATCCCAGTGATCACTTGTCAATAGCAAACACTGGCTTTTATTCATAGCCATTCATTGTGTACTATTGTGATCTATGTGATTGGTCACAGCGATCACATGTCACAGGGGCCAATCACAGCTGACCTGTATTATGTGATATCTGTGGCCAATCCCAGTGATCACTTGTCAATAGCAAACAATGGCTTTCATTCATAGCCATTCATTGTGTACTATTGTGATCTCTGTGATTGACCACAGTGATCACATGGTACAGGAACCAATCACAGCGGACCTGTATTATGTGATAGCTATGGCCAATCCCAGCAATCACATGTCAATAGCAAACAATGGCTTTCATTCATAGCCATACACTGTGTACATTGTGATGTCTGTGATTGGCCACAGTGATCACATGACACATGGGCCAATCACAGCAGACCTGTACCATGTGATTGCTGTGGCCAGTCACAGCTATCACCATAGTACACAATGGCAAATAAATAGATGCCACCATTGCTTATACCAGATCAACACTGTAAAAAGTAATCATAGTGAAAAAATATATTCTGATCACCTCCCCAGAGCAGTATAGTGTCACGATAGTAACACTTTACTGCTCCGGTCACAGTATGTAAAAAAATATTGAAATCCTTGTTTTACAAAATGAATATTAATATTATTTTTTTTTTTTTTGCATACTGTCACTAGTCAGTGTCCCTAATCCCCACCACTCCAGTCATATGATGAAGCTGTACTGCTCTGGTGACAGTATGAAAAAATAAATGTGAAAAAACAAACAAATTTAATTTAAAGCGGAGGTGCAGCCAAAAAAAAAAAAAAGTCAGCAGCTACTAACAGTGTAGCTGCTGACTTTTAATAGGGACACTTACCTGTCCTACTCGCCCGCGATGTCGGTCCCGCCACGGTGATCGATCGCTGCTGTCAGCTCCCGGCTCCTCCATCCTGACTAAGGGAAACAGGCAGTGAAGACTTATGGCTTCACTGCCCATTTCCTACTGCACATGCGCCACTCGCATGGCGCTTTGTGAATGGGCGGCTTGCCTCCTGGGATACACACAGTTCCCAAAAGGCAGCGCGGCCCATTCACCAGAAGAGGAAGCAGAAGAAGACCCACCGCGGACGAGAAGAGGCACATTAGAGGCAGATTAGGGGACTTCCGCATAGCAACAGGCATTTAGGGTGAATATAATTTTTTTTTTTTTTTTTTTTTTTAGGATTTTTAATGTAAACATTTTTTCAGGGTGGACCTCCGCTTTAACTTATTAATTTTCCAAAAATTATGACAGACTTCAAAGAACTTGCCATGGCTCCTACTAAATACCTTGGACTGTCCACTTCCTAAAAAGGGGTCATTTGGGGGTATTTGTACTGTCCTGACATCAGTGGCGTAGCGTGGGTTGTCAGCGCCCGGGGCAAGGCAAGAAATTTGCGCCCCCTAACCTGTGGACTTTTCGCACTTGCCTACAATAGTACTAACCTACCTGATTCCTACACTGACCACTACACTGACCTACCTGATTCCTACATCACTATACTACACTACACTAACCACTACACTCTACACTGTCCAATACACTACACACTAAACTGCCCACTACACAAAGCTGCCCATTACACTACACTACACACTAAACTGCCCACTACACTATACTCTACACTGTCCACTAAACTACACACTAAACTGCCCACTATACTACACTATACTACACACTAAACTGCCCACTTTACTACACTACACTACACTACACACTAAACTGCCCACTATACTACACTACACTACACTACACACTAAACTGCCCACTTTACTACACTACACTACACTACACACTAAACTGCCCACTATACTACACTACACTACACTACACACTAAACTGCCCACTTTACTACACTACACTACACTACACTACACTACACACTAAACTGCCCACTATACTACACTACACTACACTACACACTAAACTGCCCACTTTACTACACTACACTACACTACACTACACTACACACTAAACTGCCCACTATACTACACTACACTACACTACACTACACACTAAACTGCCCACTTTACTACACTACACTACACTACACTACACACTAAACTGCCCACTTTACTACACTACACTACACTACACTACACACTAAACTGCCCACTATACTACACTACACTACACTACACACTAAACTGCCCACTACACTATACTCTACACTGTCCACTAAACTACACACTAAACTGCCCACTATACTACACTACACTACACTACACACTAAACTGCCCACTATACTACACTACACTACACTACACTACACTACACACTAAACTGCCCACTATACTACGCTACACTACACTACACACTAAACTGCCCACTATACTACACTACACTACACTACACTACAAACTAAACTGCCCACTACACAAAACTGCACACTACACTGCACACTACACAAAACTGCACACTACACTGCACACTACACTGCACACTACACTGCACACTACACTGCACACTACACTACACACTAAACTGCCCACTATACTACACTACACTACACTACACACTAAACTGCCCACTACACTATACTCTACACTGTCCACTAAACTACACACTAAACTGCCCACTATACTACACTACACTACACTACACACTAAACTGCCCACTATACTACACTACACTACACTACACTACACTACACACTAAACTGCCCACTATACTACGCTACACTACACTACACACTAAACTGCCCACTATACTACACTACACTACACTACACTACAAACTAAACTGCCCACTACACAAAACTGCACACTACACTGCACACTACACAAAACTGCACACTACACACTACACTGCACACTACACTACACACTAAACACTACACTACACACTAAACTGCCCACTACACAAAGCTGCCCACTACACTACACTACACACTAAACTGCCCACTACACTACACTCTACACTGTCCACTAAACTACACACTAAACTGCCCACTACACAAAACTGCACACTACACTGCACACTACACACTACACACTACACTACACTACACACTACACCAGTGGTGGCTGGTGCTAAAAAAAAATTGGCGGGGCGCCACTGTGCCCATCAATAGCTGCCACTGTGCCCATCAATGGTTGCCACTTTGCCATCAAACACTGACACTGTGCCATCAAACGCTGACACTGTGCCATCAAATACTGCGACTGTGCCATCAAATACTGCGACTGTGCCATCAAATACTGTGACTGCGCCCATCAAATGCTGTCACTGTGCCCATCAAATGCAGCCACTGTGCCCATCAAATGCAGCCACTGTGCCATCAAACGCTGCCACTGTGCCATCAAAAGCTGACACTGTGCCATCAAATGCTGCGATTGTGCCATCAAATACTGCGACTGTGCCATCAAATACTCCAACTGTGCCCATTAAACGCAGCCACTGTGCCATCAATTGCAGCCACTGTGCCATCACATGCTGCGACTGTGCCCATCAAATGCTGCCACTGTTCCAAATGCTGCCAGTGTGAGTGTGCTCCCCGCACGCTCGTTGTCTGCCTGCCACTTACCCTGTCTTGTGGGGCAGCGGATGACGGCGACGAGCGGGGTCCTTCATGTCTCCTGCAGTTCTCCCGTCCTCATGTCCCATCAGGCGTCCAATAGCGGTGCCTGTTGTTTCAACCAATCAGGTGACAGGTAACCAGACCTAAGCAACCTGATTGGCTGAGAGGCGGGTCAGTGTTAGGGAAGCGATGTATTCGCTTCCCTAACACACCACTGAGTAATCAGGGAAACGCACAGCATTGCACCCACTGTTTACTCTTTTGGAAGCCTATTAGAGCCTATGGCTCTAATCAGGCACTTCCAAAACACACCCACCGCTGTAATTCATATGCCCGGCGCCCGACAAGGGGCCGTGCACATGAATAGGGAGCGGCAGCGGCGACCATACATAGATTCATGCAATGCATGAATCTATTTATGGTGATTAGAGAGTGACAGGAGAGGGGGGGCGGCGCTCCTGCGACCTTTATGGACACACCGCCACTGCACTACACTACACACTGCACACTACACACTGCACACTAAACTCTACACACTACACTACACACTACACTACACACTGCACATTACACACTACACACTGCAAACTACACTGCACACTAAACACTACACATGACACTACACACTACACACTACACTACACACTGCACATTACACACTACACACTGCAAACTACACTGCACATTAAGCACTACACATGACACTACACACTACACACTACACTACACACTGCACATTACACACTACACTACACACTGCACATTACACACTACACACTGCAAACTACTCTACACACTACACTACACACTACACTACACACTGCACATTACACACTACACACTGCAAACTACACTGCACATTAAGCACTACACATGACACTACACACTACACACTACACTACACACTGCACATTACACACTACACTACACACTGCACATTACACACTACACACTGCAAACTACTCTACACACTACACTACACACTACACTACACACTGCACATTACACACTACACACTGCAAACTACACTGCACACTAAACACTACACATGACACTACACACTACACACTACACTACACACTGCACATTACACACTACACTACACACTGCACATTACACACTACACACTGCAAACTACTCTACACACTACACTACACACTACACTACACACTGCACATTACACACTACACACTGCAAACTACACTGCACACTAAACACTACACATGACACTACACACTACACTGCACACTAAACACTACACATGACACTACACACTACACTAAACACTACACATGACACTACACACTACACTGCACACTAAACACACTACACTCTGCTCACTAAACACTGCACACTACACTGCACACTGCGCATTACACACTGCAAACTACTCTGCACACTAAACACTACACATGACACTACACACTACACTGCACACTACACTGCACACTGCACACTACACTGCACACTACACTGCAAACTACTCTGCACACTAAACACTACACATGACACTACACACTACACTGCACACTACACTGCACACTGCACACTACACTGCAAACTACTCTGCACACTAAACACTACACATGACACTACACACTACACTGCACACTACACTGCACACTACACACTGCACTACACACTAAATACTACACACTACACACTACACTGCACACTACACTGACTTACTGGCTGCTCCCTCTCCCCAGACCATGTCCACTCCCCCCAGCCAGCAACACGACTCACGAGGGAGTCTCAGTCTCACTCACCTGCTTTTCTTCCATCTGCTCTATTCTGCTCTGCCTCTGCGGTCTGTCAAACTGGCAGACTGCCTGCCACAACGGGGAAACGATTTTGCCCGGACTCCGGAGGAATGGAGGAGGGGGGAGGGGAGATGGCGGTGGCTCACAGCTAAGCGGAGGTCAGCCCCGCTCACCACCAGCGATCGAGGACAGGCCAGCCCCGCCGTGTGCACATGACCCTAATCGCCCAATCACAGGGCGCCAGGGTCCACCCTGCGACGGAACATGGCGGCCGAAGCGCACTGGAAATAAAAATTAGGAGGAAGGAGCCAGGGACACACACAGTGACTGGCGCCCCCCCAAATGTTGCGCCCGGGGCTACGGCACCCCTCGCACCCCCCACGCTACGCCACTGCCTGCCATTTTAGGACCTCAAGAAATGAGAAAAGCCGCCATCAGAATGGATACATTTTCAGATATATACCATAGATTGTGGACTCTATAACTTTCACACAGAGCAAATAATATACCGTATATACTCGAGTATAAGCCGACTCGAGTATAAGCCGAGGTACCTAATGTTGCCCAAAAAACTGGGATACCTTACTGACTCGAGTATAAGCCGATGCCCCACTGTTCCCTAGCTCGCTGTTCCCTGTAAATAGAAATTTTTACATTGTAAATATTACCTGTAAAGAAGTTGCGGCTGCAGCGTCCATCGTTCGAATTCCGCGGCGTCCATCGTTCAAATTCCGCGGTCTCTTCCTGTTCCTTACTTGATAGGCGAGTCTCAGCAGACACTCTCTGCCTATCACGATCATTCTCTCATCCTTAGTTTTCCCAGCAGACACTGCGTTGGGTGTTCCACCAATCACAGACGTCTGCTGGAAAACAAAGGATGAGAGAATGATCGTGATAGGCGGAGAGTGTCTGCTGAGACTCGCCTATCAAGGAAGGAACAGGAAGAGACCGCGGAATTTGAACGATGGACGCCGCGGAATTCGAACGATGGACGCTGCAGCCGCAACTTCTTTACAGGTAATATTTACAATGTAAAAATTTCTATGACTCGAGTATAAGCCGAGGGGGGGGACTTTCAGCCCCAAAAAAAGGCTGAAAATCTCGGCTTATACTCGAGTATATACGGTACACTGACTTGGATTATTTTTACCAAAGAAATGTAGCAGAATGTATTTTATCCTAAATTTTGGAATAAAAAATATTTAGTGGCAAAACATTATAACAGAAAGAAAAAAATATATATATATATATTTTTTTAATTACTTTCACAGCCGTCACTGCCAGGTTCTTAGTTTTTAAAAATAAAATCAGATCCCCTCAAGAATCTGCTATGTATTTTGAGGGACATTTAGGGGGGTTTGTTAGCCTTTTTTGTTTTATCTATTTATTTATTTTGTATTAAACAATTAAAGTGATTTGCCCCAACCTAAACTGTATCATTTTTTATTTTTTAATGTTATTTTTTCTGTAGCACATCCTACAACATGAATGGAAAACAATGTCCCCCCAAGATACATACCAGAGCCTTTTTCCAATGTCCAATGCTCCTTACATTGGTGGTCAGTGGGAAGAATGTTCCTTACATTGGTGATCAGTGGGAAGAATGTTCCTTACATTGGTGATCAGTGGGAAGAATGTTCCTTACATTGGTGATCAGTGGGAAGAATGTTCCTTACATTGGTGATCAGTGGGAAGAATGTTCCTTACATTGGTGATCAGTGAGAAGAATGTTCTTACATTGGTGATCAGTGGGAAGAATGTTCCTTACATTGGTGATCAGTGGGAAGAATGTTCCTTACATTGGTGATCAGTGGGAAGAATGTTCCTTACATTGGTGATCAGTGGGAAGAATGTCCCTTACATTGGTGATCAGTGAGAAGAATGTTCCTTACATTGGTGATCAGTGAGAAGAATGTTCTTACATTGGTGATCAGTGGGAAGAATGTTCCTTACATTGGTGATCAGTGGGAAGAATGTTCCTTACATTGGTGATCAGTGGGAAGAATGTTCCTTACATTGGTGATCAGTGAGAAGAATGTTCTTACATTGGTGATCAGTGGGAAGAATGTTCCTTACATTGGTGATCAGTGGGAAGAATGTTCCTTACATTGGTGATCAGTGGGAAGAATGTTCCTTACATTGGTGATCAGTGGGAAGAATGTTCCTTACATTGGTGATCAGTGGGAAGAATGTTCCTTACATTGGTGATCAGTGGGAAGAATGCTCCTTACATTGGTGATCAGTGAGAAGAATGTTCCTTACATTGGTGATCAGTGAGAAGAATGTCCCTTACATTGGTGATCAGTGAGAAGAATGTTCCTTACATTGGTGATCAGTGGGAAGAATGTTCCTTACATTGGTGATCAGTGGGAAGAATGTTCCTTACATTGGTGATCAGTGAGAAGAATCCTCCTTACATTGGTGATCAGTGGGAAGAATGTTCCTTACATTGGTGATCAGTGAGAAGAATGTCCCTTACATTGGTGATCAGTGAGAAGAATGTTCCTTACATTGGTGATCAGTGGGAAGAATGTTCCTTACATTGGTGATCAGTGGGAAGAATGTTCCTTACATTGGTGGTCAGTGAGAAGAATGTTCCTTACATTGGTGATCAGTGGGAAGAATGTTCCTTACATTGGTGATCAGTGGGAAGAATGTTCCTTACATTGGTGATCAGTGGGAAGAATGTTCCTTACATTGGTGATCAGTGGGAAGAATGTTCCTTACATTGGTGATCAGTGAGAAGAATGTTCTTACATTGGTGATCAGTGGGAAGAATGTTCCTTACATTGGTGATCAGTGGGAAGAATGTTCCTTACATTGGTGATCAGTGGGAAGAATGTTCCTTACATTGGTGATCAGTGGGAAGAATGTCCCTTACATTGGTGATCAGTGTGAAGAATGTTCCTTACATTGGTGATCAGTGAGAAGAATGTTCTTACATTGGTGATCAGTGGGAAGAATGTTCCTTACATTGGTGATCAGTGGGAAGAATGTTCCTTACATTGGTGATCAGTGGGAAGAATGTTCCTTACATTGGTGATCAGTGGGAAGAATGCTCCTTACATTGGTGATCAGTGGGAAGAATGTTCCTTACATTGGTGATCAGTGGGAAGAATGCTCCTTACATTGGTGATCAGTGAGAAGAATGTCCCTTACATTGGTGATCAGTGAGAAGAATGTTCCTTACATTGGTGATCAGTGAGAAGAATGTCCCTTACATTGGTGATCAGTGAGAAGAATGTTCCTTACATTGGTGATCAGTGGGAAGAATGTTCCTTACATTGGTGATCAGTGGGAAGAATGTTCCTTACATTGGTGGTCAGTGAGAAGAATGTTCCTTACATTGGTGATCAGTAGGGATGAGCTTCGTGTTCGAGTCGAACATACGTTCGACTCGAACATCGGCTGTTCGACCGTTCAACGAAGATCGAACGATTTGGGCCGTTCGCGCCAAATTCGAGTGACGCGAACGGCCCACAATGCACTACGCCATCGCAGTGTCATCCAGGCGCTGTGATTGGCCAAGCATGCACTGTGACCCCGCATGCTTGGCCAATCACAGCGCCGGCAGCGAGGAGAGCAATGATTGGCCACAGGCAGGATGCCTGTGGCCAATTATTGCTGAAGGGGTTTAGTACACGCCCCACACTATAAAAGGCCGCCAGCGCGGCGGCCTTGTGTAGTGTATTCCAGAGCAGGGAAAGAGAAGCATAGGCAGGGACAGTGTCATTATTTTTCCTTTTCTAATCCTGGATTCCTTGTGTTTAGGGACAAATAAGGATAGGTAGGGAGAGTGTCAGTGACAGTGTGCTATTCTGTGCTAATCCTTGTTTGTAGGGACAGAGAGGTACAGTGAGGGAAAGTGTCAGTGTGTTCCATCTCTGTGCTAATCCTTGTTTGTAGGGACAGAGAGGTACAGTGAGGGAAAGTGACAGTGTGCTATTCTGTGCTAATCCTTGTTTGTAGGGACAGAGAGGTACAGTGAGGGAAAGTGTCAGTGTGTTCCATCTCTGTGCTAATCCTTGTTTGTAGGGACAGAGAGGTACAGTGAGGGAAAGTGTCAGTGTGCTATTCTGTGCTAATCCTTGTTTGTAGGGACAGAGAGGGACAGTGAGGGAAAGTGTCAGTGTGTTCCATCTCTGTGCTAATCCTTGTTTGTAGGGACAGAGAGGTACAGTGAGGGAAAGTGTCAGTGTGCTATTCTGTGCTAATCCTTGTTTGTAGGGACAGAGAGGTACAGTGAGGGAAAGTGTCAGTGTGCTATTCTGTTCTGAACCAATCTTGCTGAACCATATTTTCAATCCTTGAGTTTAGGGACAGAGAGGTACAGTGAGGGAAAGTGTCAGGGTGCTATTCTGTTCTAAAACTATTTTGCTGAACCATATTTTCAATCCTTGAGTTGAGGGACAGAGAGGTACAGTGAGTGAAACTGACAGTGTGCTATTCTGTTCTAAACCAATTTTGCTGTTCCATATTTTCAATCCTTGAGTTTAGGGACAGAGAAGGACACTCGTAGAAATTATCAGTGTGCTATTCTGTGCTAAATCTTGTTTGTAGGGAGGGACAGAGTAGGACAGTGAGAGAAAGTGTCAGTGTGCTATTCTGTTCTAAAACTATTTTGCTGAACCATATTTTCAATCCTTGAGTTGAGGGACAGAGAGGTACAGTGAGTGAAACTGACAGTGTGCTATTCTGTTCTAAACCAATTTTGCTGTTCCATATTTTCAATCCTTGAGTTTAGGGACAGAGAAGGACACTCGTAGAAATTATCAGTGTGCTATTCTGTGCTAAATCTTGTTTGTAGGGAGGGACAGAGTAGGACAGTGAGAGAAAGTGTCAGTGTGCTATTCTGTTCTAAAACTATTTTGCTGAAACATATTTTCAATCCTTGAGTTGAGGGACAGAGAGGTACAGTGAGTGAAACTGACAGTGTGCTATTCTGTTCTAAACCAATTTTGCTGTTCCATATTTTCAATCCTTGAGTTTAGGGACAGAGAAGGACACTCGTAGAAATTATCAGTGTGCTATTCTGTGCTAAATCTTGTTTGTAGGGAGGGACAGAGTAGGACAGTGAGAGAAAGTGTCAGTGTGCTATTCTGTTCTAAAACTATTTTGCTGAACCATATTTTCAATCCTTGAGTTGAGGGACAGAGAGGTACAGTGAGTGAAACTGACAGTGTGCTATTCTGTTCTAAACCAATTTTGCTGTTCCATATTTTCAATCCTTGAGTTTAGGGACAGAGAAGGACACTCGTAGAAATTATCAGTGTGCTATTCTGTGCTAAATCTTGTTTGTAGGGAGGGACAGAGTAGGACAGTGTGGGAAAGTGTCAGTGTGCTATTCTGTTCTAAAACTATTTTGCTGAACCATATTTTCATTCCTTGTGTTTAGGGACAGAGAAGGATAGGCAGGGGACAGTGTCAGTGTCATTGTTGCTAAGCCTCCTGCACTGTATACACCTGAAGGTAGCCCTTATTGCTCTTTTTCCCATCTCCCTGCAGGCCATCCATTAAAATGACTGGAAGGCAACCAAGGAGAGGCAGACAGTCAGGAGGCAAAAAAAGAGGGCAAGCAGGCTCTGTGTCTGGGGGCAACAGTGCTGGTCGTGGACGCGGTGCATTGTCATCAGCACATGGCCATGGGACACGCTTGTCCTTGTTTTCGGCAGCTGGACATGTTGAGCCACATCATGCCGAAGACTTGGTAGAGTGGATGACCAAGCCCACCTCATCCTCCTCATCCTCTCTCACCCAGGCTCAGGGTACTGGCAAAGCAGCTGCCAAAGCGTCCTCTTCTCTGGTATCATTATCTTCATTAGTCAATCCTTCCCTAGACCCACCATGTCCTCCTCCTGAGGAGTCCCCCGAACTGTTTGAGCACAGTGTTGGGTACATGCTCCAGGAGGATGCCCAGCGTTTGGGAGGATCTGATGATGATACCCAGCTAGAGGAAGGCAGCAGCGTGAGAGCAGAGAGAGGGAATGCTCAAGAAGGACACCAATCTGGCAGTCATGCTCCAGCAGCTGCAGCATACTGCCAGATTGGCTCCAGTGATGAGGAGGGAGGGGATGATGAGGTCACTGACTCCACGTGGGTGCCTAATAGGAGAGAGGAGGAGGAGGAGGATGAGGAGGAGGCACATCTCCAACAAGGCAGGATGCCCTTGAGTGGCCAGCGTATGGGCAGCACACCGACGGAATCACACCGCAGAGCTCCGCCTGTGCAGGGCGCTGCCTCTGCCCGTCATTCAAAAAGTTCTTTGGTGTGGGCCTTTTTTGAGGCGAGTGCATCAGATCGCACAGCTGCTGTTTGCAACATATGTCTCAAGCGTATATCGCGTGGCCAAAACATCAGCCGCTTGGGCACCACATGCTTGATTAGACATATGTTGACCTGCCATGCAGCTCGTTGGCAAGCCTACCTTAAAGACCCACACCAAAGAACAAAGCTGACCTCTTCTTGCACCGCATCAGCTGGGATCTCCAACCCCACTATACCTTCACTCCTCTCTAAAACCTGCTCTGAGAGGAATGAAGGTGTAGAATTAGGTGTGTCACAGGCAAGTACTTGCGGGCACTCTGCTAGCAGTACACCAACGTCCGATTCTAGCAGGCAAATTTCCCTGCCCCAGCTGCTGGACCGTCGAAAGAAGTTCACTCCCAGCCATCCACATGCCCAGCGGTTGAATGCTAGCTTGGCTAAATTGCTAGCGCTTCAACTGCTGCCTTTTCAGTTGGTAGACTCGGCCCCCTTCCGTGAGTTTGTGCAATGTGCGGTTCCTCAGTGGCAGGTTCCCAAATGACACTTTTTCGCACGGAAGGCTATTCTGGCTCTCTACAGGCATGTGGAAGGCAATGTCTTGGCCTCGCTGGACAGGGCGGTCAGCGGTAAGGTGCATATTACCGCTGATTCATGGTCCAGCAGGCATGGACAGGGACGTTACCTTTCTTTCACGGCCCATTGGGTCACTCTTTTGGCAGCTGGGAAGGATGCAGGACAAGGTGCAGTAGTGTTGGAGGTTGTTCCACCGCCACGTCTCCAAAATGCTACTACTGGTTGTGACACACCTCTCTCCTCCACCCCCTCCTCTTCTTCTTCCTCCATGGCCTCTTCCTGTGGTTTGTCCTCGGAACCAGCGGTGCTCCGTAGGCGTTCAAGGGGCTACGCAAGTACGCAGGCAAAAAGATGCCATGCCGTGCTTGCGCTGGTGTGTTTGGGGGACAGGAGCCACACTGGGGCAGAGGTCCTGTCTGCTCTGCAGGGGCAGGCCGAGAGGTGGTTGACGCCACGCCAGCTTAAGCCAGAAATGGTGGTTTGCGACAATGGCACCAACCTCCTCTCTGCCCTCCGACAGGGACAACTGACCCATGTGCCCTGTATGGCTCACGTCCTTAACCTGGTGGTGCAGCGGTTCTTGGGCAGGTACCCGGGCTTACAGGATGTCCTGAGGCAGGCCAGGAAAGTCTGTGTGCATTTCCGCAGATCTTATAATGCCAGTGCTCGCCTGGCTGAGCTTCAAAAGGAGTTGAACCTGCCCAAGAACCGCCTTATATGTGACATGCCCACCAGGTGGAACTCAACGTTGGCCATGCTGCAGCGGCTGCACACGCAGCAGAGGGCCATCAATGAGTACCTGTGCGACTACGGCACCAGGACAGGGTCAGGGGAGCTCGGGTTTTTTTCACCACGCCAGTGGGGCATGATCAGGGATGCATGCACTGTCCTGGCACCATTTGAGGAGGCCACGAGGATGGTGAGCAGTGACAGTGCATGCATCAGTGACACTGTACCTCTTGTCCACCTGTTGGAGCACACGCTGCATGGAATAATGGACAGGGCACTTGAGGCAGAACAGAGGCAGGAAGAGGAGGACTTCCTTGCCTCTCAAGGCCCCCTTTACCCAGATAGTGTTCCTTCTGTCCCACCCATCGCACAGGAAGAGGAGGAGGAGGAGGAGGATTGTGTCAGCATGGAGGTGGAGGCTGGCACTCAGCATCATCAGCAGCAGTCTTTTAGGGATGATTTACAGTCCCAAGAAACCAGTGGACTTGTACGTGGCTGGGAGGAGGTGGCTGCGGATCATGTCGTCCTTAGTGACCCAGAGGACTCCGGACTTAATGCCTCAGCTAACCAACGCTGCATGGCCTCCCTGATCCTGCAAAGTCTGCGGAAGGATCCTCGTATTCTTCGGATCAAGGAGAGGGACCATTACTGGCTGGCCACTCTCCTTGATCCACGGTACAAGGGTAAGGTTGCGGACCTTATCGTACCGTCGCAGAGGGAGCAGAGGATGAGACAACTCCGGGAGGCCTTGCAGAAAGGTCTGTGCAACGCGTTCCCAGAGACTGGGAGGTTACAAACTCCTGGTCCTGGACAACGAGTTGCTGAGGCTTCGGGCAGTCAAAGAAGGAGCGGTGGGGAAGGTGGCCGTCTGACCGATGCGTTCAGACAATTCTTTAGTCCGCAGCCCCAAAGTATGATCGGTTCCAGCAACCATCGCCAGCGTCTGATATACATGGTGCAGGAATACCTAGGGGCAAGGTCAGACTTGGACACCTTCCCCACCGAAAATCCTCTGGCTTACTGGGTCTTGAGGATGGATCACTGGCCAGAGCTTGCACAGTATGCAATTGAGCTACTGGCCTGTCCTGCATCCAGCGTTCTTTCAGAACGCACATTCAGTGCTGCTGGAGGATTTGTCACGGATCACAGGGTGCGCCTGTCCACCGACTCGGTTGATCGACTGACTTTCATCAAGATGAACCAGTCTTGGATCACCACCAGCTACCACACACCTGATGCTGATATAACAGACTAATTGATTTTAAAATGTCACATCCCTTCAAGACTGATGCTGATGCTGAGTGCCTGTGCTGTTATGTTGACTGGCTATCCTCCTCCTCCTCCTCCTCAATGATACGATTAACGATGATAGCTTGGAAGATCATTTTGGTTTATGGGTGACGCCACCAGTGGCTAAGGCCCAATTTTTCAGCCCCTGTTTAACAGGGGCGTGTAATTAAAATTTTTGATGCAATACTTTGCAACAGGCCTCATTGATGTGCTCCAAGTACAGTATCTGTGAGGGGTTGCAGTGTTGTGCCACCAGTGCCTAAGGCCCAATTTTTCAGCCCCTGTTCAACAGGGGCATGCAATTATAATTATTGATCTAATAATTCACAGCAGGGCCCATTGCTGCGCCCACCAAGAGTAACTGTCAGGCCTTACAGTGTTGTGGCACCAGCACCACCATCACCACCACCAAAGGCCCAATTTTTAAGCCCCTGTTCAACAGGGGCATGCAATTATAATTATTGATCGAATAATTCACAGCAGGGAGCATTGCTGCGCCCACCAAGAGTAACTGTCAGCCCTTACAGTGTTGTGGCACCAGCACCACCATCACCACCACCACCACCACCAAAGGCCCAATTTTTAAGCCCCTGTTCAACAGGGGCATGCAATTATAATTATTGATCTAATAATTCACAGCAGGGCCCATTGCTGCGCCCACCAAGAGTAACTGTCAGGCCTTACAGTGTTGTGGCACCAGCACCACCATCACCACCACCACCACCACCAAAGGCCCAATTTTTCAGCCCCTGTTCAACAGGGGCATGCAATTATAATTATTGATCTAATAATTCACAGCAGGGACCATTGCTGCGCCCACCAAGAGTAACTGTCAGGCCTTACAGTGTTGTGGCACCAGCACCACCATCAAAGGCCCAATTTTTACTACCACTGATCAACAATTATATGTTATTACAATTCCTGATATTATAGTTGACAGCAGGGCGTTCCAGCACCCACCAAGAATAACTGTGAGTGCTTTCAGTGTTGTGCCAACACCAACACCTAAGGGGCCAATTTCTGCAGAGTATATACGGAAGGTCCCTACTTTCAAACATCCAACTTACAAACTACTACTACTTGCAAACGGAAGAAGACAACAGGAAGTGAGAGGAAATTTACCCCTTGGAAGGAAAATTCTCTCCTGTAAGAATTAATATGGGAGAAAGGTGTCTCCTCTCTACTGATGCTTTATCACCAATCCTTGTTTCAATAAAAACACCACATTTCAAAAACAGTTGTCATTGGGACGCAAAGTGAGGTGAAATGTTCTGAACAGGGGCACAGACAGCAAAAAAAATGTGACAGGGGTGATAACCGTTCCCTATGTTTTACAAAAAGCTAAAAAAAAGGAATTTGGCATGGAGCTCCACTTAAACAATGCAGCTGTTCAAAATTACAAACAGATTCTACATAAGAACAAACCTACAGTCCCTGTCTTGTATGCACCACCTGTATACGGCTGTTCAGAGTATATAGGTCCTTTTTTATTTTGCGTGCCGGGTTCCCCTTAATATCCATACAAGACCCAAAGGGGCTGGTAATGGGCTGGGGTGGGGGGGGGGGGGGTCATGGGGTAGCTATGCCATTTTTCCTAAAGATTTTCATCCATATTACCGGGACCAGACATTGCATTAAAGCCGCAAGCAGTTTTAAATGGCTTTTTTCCCTTTAGAAATGTTATTTTGTGCAGGGACAGTTCTAAACACGGGAAACACGTGGCACTTCACAGGCATACTTTAGACACCCCCCAGGTACGATATTTAAAGGAATATTTGACTTTTTTTTCACTTTATGCATCATTAAAATGACTGCTCCCGGAAAACGTCCGTTTTTAAAACTTCTTTTTGCATTGATACATGTCCCCTGGTGCAGAAGCCGGGTTCCCAAACTCTGTTTCGGACAATAACATGGATAATAGTCGTTATAATTAGCACTTTAGAATCCGAACGTTCGCATCCATTGTATTTAATAGGGTTCTAATGTTCGTGCGAACTTTCGGTCCGTTCGCGGGTTCTGGTGCGAACCGAACCCGGGGGTGTTCGGCTCATCACTAGTGATCAGTGAGAAGAATGTCCCTTACATTGGTGATCAGTGAGAAGAATGTTCCTTACATTGGTGATCAGTGAGAAGAATGTTCCTTACATTGGTGATCAGTGAGAAGAATGTCCCTTACATTGGTGATCAGTGGGAAGAATGTTCCTTACATTGGTGATCAGTGGGAAGAATGTTCCTTACATTGGTGATCAGTGAGAAGAATGTTCCTTACATTGGTGATCAGTGGGAAGAATGTCCCTTACATTGGTGATCAGTGGGAAGAATGTTCCTTACATTGGTGATCAGTGGGAAGAATGTTCCTTACATTGGTGATCGAGTTTAGGAATGAAGCAATTTAAACCTGTGGATAAGGGGCAATTACCACTAATTCCAATCACATCCCGTTTTAATTTGAAAAATTTGGAGAAGAATTGCCCCTGGGATGGTATAGATTGGAACAATAACATGGATTTGCCACCAAGAAGTATATATAAAAGTAAAAAAGTTTTATTTGTACAGATTTTTCACATAATTTTAGCCATAATAAAATGAGTTAGAAAAACAAGAACTGACATGCATTTATATTGACACCAAATACATACAATCACCCTATGTTTGTGACATGTAAGTCAATTAAACATAGTGGCGAAAGGCGACCGACATGTTTCGGATATTGGTCGCTGTGTTCATAGCAGCTTCCATTACATTTCCTTCTTCAGGGTGTTATGTATTGGTTGTACATGGATTGACATTTCTAAAGAGAAAAGATATAATACATAATAACAGTGTATTGTGATACAAAAACATTGCATATCTTCAACCAATGAGTATCTTATGGCTCTTCCGCCCCTTTCCTTTTCTTCCCTTCCCCTTCCCCTCCCCCTCTTCCCCTTTCTGTGTGTGTTTCAAATCGCCCATATTTGGGAGATGCTTAGAATTTGAAGATATGCAATGTTTTTGTATCACAATACACTGTTATTATGTATTATATCTTTTCTCTTTAGAAATGTCAATCCATGTACAACCAATACATAAAACCCTGAAGAAGGAAATGTAATGGAAGCTGCTATGAACACAGCGACCAATATCCGAAACATGTCGGTTGCCTTTCGCCACTATGTATAATTGACTTACATGTCACAAACATAGGGTGATTGTATGTATTTGGTGTCAATATAAATGCATGTCAGTTCTTGCTTTTCTAACTCATTTTATTATAGCTAAAATTATGTGAAAAATCTGTACAAATAAAACTTTTTTACTTTTATATATACTTCTTGGTGGCAAATCCATGTTATTGTTCCAATCTATACCATCCCAGGGGCAATTCTTCTCCTATTTTTTCTTACATTGGTGATCAGTGGGAAGAATGTTCCTTACATTGGTGATCAGTGGGAAGAATTCTCCTTACATTGGTGATCAGTGAGAAGAATGTTCCTTACATTGGTGATCAGTGGGAAGAATGTTCCTTACATTGGTGATCAGTGGGAAGAATGTTCCTTACATTGGTGATCAGTGGAAGAATGTTCCTTACATTGGTGATCAGTGAAAAGAATGCTCCTTACATTGGTGATCAGTGGGAAGAATGTTCCTTACATTGGTGATCAGTGAGAAGAATGCTCCTTACATTGGTGATCAGTGAGAAGAATGTTCCTTACATTGGTGATCAGTGGGAAGAATGTCCCTTACATTGGTGATCAGTGAGAAGAATGTCCCTTACATTGATGATCAGTGGGAAGAATGTTCCTTACATTGGTGATCAGTGAGAAGAATGTCCCTTACATTGGTAATCAGTGAGAAGAATGTTCCTTACATTGGTGATCAGTGGGAAGAATGTTCCTTACATTGGCGATCAGTGAGAAGAATGTTCCTTACATTGGTGATCAGTGAGAAGAATGTTCCTTACATTGGTGATCAGTGGGAAGAATGACCCTTACATTGGTGATCAGTGAGAAGAATGTTCCTTACATTGGTGATCAGTGAGAAGAATGTTCCTTACATTGGTGATCAGTGAGAAGAATGTTCCTTACATTGGTGATCAGTGGGGAGAATGTTCCTTACATTGGTGATCAGTGAGAAGAATGCTCCTTACATTGGTGATCAGTGGGAAGAATGTTCCTTACATTGGTGATCAGTGAGAAGAATGCTCCTTACATTGGTGATCAGTGGGAAGAATGTTCCTTACATTGGTGATCAGTGAGAAGAATGTTCCTTACATTGGTGATCAGTGAGAAGAATGTTCCTTACATTGGTGATCAGTGAGAAGAATGTTCCTTACATTGGTGATCAGTGGGAAGAATGTCCCTTACATTGGTGATCAGTGAGAAGAATGTTCCTTACATTGGTGATCAGTGGGAAGAATGTTCCTTACATTGGTGATCAGTGAGAAGAATGTTCCTTACATTGGTGATCAGTGAGAAGAATGCTCCTTACATTGGTGATCAGTGGGAAGAATGTTCCTTACATTGGTGATCAGTGGGAAGAATGCTCCTTACATTGGTGATCAGTGGGAAGAATGTTCCTTACATTGGTGATCAGTGGGAAGAATGCTCCTTACATTGGTGATCAGTGGGAAGAATGTTCCTTACATTGGTGATCAGTGGGAAGAATGTTCCTTACAATGGTGATCAGTGGGAAGAATGTTCCTTACATTGGTGATCAGTGGGAAGAATGGCCCTTACATTGGTGGTCAGTGGGAAGAATGTTCCTTACAATGGTGATCAGTGGGAAGAATGTTCCTTACATTGGTGATCAGTGAGAAGAATGTCCCTTACATTGGTGATCAGTGAGAAGAATGTTCCTTACATTGGTGATCAGTGGGAAGAATGCTCCTTACATTGGTGATCAGTGGGAGGAATGTTCCTTACATTGGTGATCAGTGGGAAGAATGTTCCTTACAATGGTGATCAGTGGGAAGAATGTTCCTTACATTGGTGATCAGTGGGAAGAATGGCCCTTACATTGGTGGTCAGTGGGAAGAATGTTCCTTACAATGGTGATCAGTGGGAAGAATGTTCCTTACATTGGTGATCAGTGGGAAGAATATTCCTTACATTGGTGGTCAGTGGGAAGAATGGCCCTTACATTGGTGATCAGTGGGAAGGTGTCATTTAAGTGTCAGTAGTTGCACATCTTGCTGATTACTCCAGGAACCTCTAGCAACCTCTGGAGGTACCTTTAGGATTCCATGGAACCCTGGCCAGGTTGAGAAAGGCTTTTCTAACACATGCCAATACTTCTTTGGACTAGAGAAGACAGTCAAGATATTACACATGCTAATTTTAACATTTTACTTAAAAGTAACCTGGAATACACTTTAATTCCCATTTGAACAGAACCAGCTGCCCTACCGTACGTATATAATTTCATTAAGTGTAGCGGCCTTTGATACAAATTGTCCTTCTGACTCTTAAAGACTAAAAATTTTCTTTTTTTTTTTAGAACATTGAGGGGAAATAAAGGTCATCAAAGACTCACAAAGAAATAAAGGAAAAAAAAAAATAATAATGAAGAAAATAAGAGATTTTTTTTGCCGGCATATGGCTATTGCTTGAAATGTGGTCTTTACCGAGAGACTTCAAAGTGTTTCTGGTCAGGCCGGCACTGCAGTTCCCCACAGCTGGGTCCGTATTATGTACAAGAAGAAAGCGTGTTCAAGTAGGTTTCTTCCCCAATGAATAAGAATTTTGACATTTTAAAAATCTCCTGACGGCTCTCCTGCATTCCTAGAAAACGGGATTGTGATTCAAGTGGCTTCGTGTACATCATATTATGGAAGCTGAAACCTGCAACTTCTGCGCTGGCTGTGTTGGCCTTATGAGAATATAATGGGAATAAGTGCTTAGAGGATCTCGAAAACCCAGCCACTGAAATCACATCTAGGCTTTTATATATATGTAGCACACAGACCCTTTTTTCCTGCCTACCTTTACTTGCAGGAGCAAAGGCACACCGTGCCACATGCCCGTATCCTCCTGGTATAAGAGGTTGAGCGGTGTTCTTGCAATTTTGGGTCCTGCAGCGAGCTTCCTCTCCTCCGTTGGTTCTCGTCCCTAGAATGTAGGGAAAAGTATTTTCTTCCCTGAAAGAAGGCCAATGTCCAGACAGTAATTAAACTCCAACAAACGCGACACTAGACATGGGAGCCGTCAAAAAATTTGTTTTGTTCCGTTCCGTTTCGTATTAAAAAAAAATTGTAATTCGTAATTCGTGTACGGAATTCAATTCGGATTCGTACGAAATACGAATTTCGTACGACGCGTATAACGAACGATTCGACCGGAAATGTACTTCCCACACCCAATTCCAGCAGCAATCTTCTCTCTATAATGTCAAATCTTTTCTCTCTATAATGTCAAATCTTTTCTCTCTATAATGTCAAATCTTTTCTCTCTATAATGTCGAATCTTTTCTCTCTATAATGTCGAATCTTTTCTCTCTATGTCGAATCTTTTCTCTCTATAATGTCGAATCTTTTCAATTTGGAGCCAAAATTCGTAAACGAAACTTCGTAAACGAAACTTCGTATTTCGTACAGAATTCGTATCCGTACAAATTCGTAATTCGGATTCGTACAAATGTACGAATTTCGAAAAATTTGTACGAATTTTCGATTCGTACGAAACTAATCGCACATGTCTATGCGGCACCCAGTCACCCTATTCTCCACTCAAGCCTGAGTGGGTCCTGCTCACCCGGATAGATCCCTCTCACAGTTCTAGCAGCCGGAGTGAAGCACGAACAGTTACTTTGATTCAGTCCCCTTCATGGACAAGTTAGAAGATCCTCTGCCACAGAATCCCTTGGTTACTGAATTAGAACGTTGAAACCCCTGTAAATTATTAGAGACCATAGGTGCCAAAGGGGCACACTACAGGAGCTATCTTGCAACTCACGAATCCTTCCCTCTGATAGGCAACCAGGCCTCTCCGAGACCGTGACTTCCTTTACCGATCCATCGGACAGTTCCTCCCCCGGTTTCCTCTGTTTCAGAGCGGGCCACCCTCCCTCGGGTTCCCTGGGACTCCAGTGGTTGGTTTGTAGACCCAGTTGAAGGTACTGGGCCTACCTGGAACTCTGTAGCCTTGGACTAAAGGTGCCCGAGACTCCTCGACCAGTTCACGCACCCCAGGCCTGCAAGGCCAACAGGCGCAACTTCGCCACCAGGGGTCCTCCCTGGAACCCCCCCGGCACACCAAACCAGATCATGGCGTCTGCCCTTTATGTACCCTCTCCCGGCAGGCAGAACCCACCCACCGCACGGTAGCCGAGAGAGGACACCCAATCATACCACAACGCCACCTGTGGTTCTCCTCAAGACCTGGGCAACAGCGCCACCTGCAGGTCCAGGGGAACTATACTCCAGGCAACATTACAGCAGAGATAGAACTAACTAGGGTGGGATTTTAAGTGAGGCAATCCCTGGGATTAGCCTCCATCCCCGATATTTTGGAAAAAAGCAACAACTAGATTGGTGGGACTTTAAATGAAGCAACACTGCTGAGTTAGATGCATCAATCAATAAAACATGGTTTAATGGATACAAGGAATACATACATCATAAGATAGCAGAAAACATTATACTGAATAGTAGCAACATAATCATATAGTTAATAATGTATAATTATTAAACAGTAGCAATATAATGATTATCTCAACATAATAAATACTGCACATGAGGAGGGCAGACCAAAATTGTAATGATAATAACATATAAACCATGATAGATAGGTGCATATTGGTAAACTATATAGGTAAAAATGTTAAAACATGATCACTGTGACATTGCATCGTAACAATCTCTACGCGTTTCGTGGTTGTTGTTACCACTCGTCAGGAGCTGATGCTGGATGTGTCAATAAACAAATAGAATGGTCAAATTGGTAAATTGGTATAAATTATATATATAGATATAAGCAATGGTATATAAAGGAGAGGGGAAGGAAACCCTTCCAAACACTCTCACCTCATAATGGTACACTGGTATAATCTTGGTAATATTAACAATGGGTGTTTTTATTGATTGATGCATCTAACTCAGCAGTGTTGCTTCATTTAAAGTCCCACCATTCTAGTTGTTGCTTTTTTCCAACATTACAGCAGAGAAGAGTCCATACTAAGCAAAATTGAAGAACCCGAGCTAAACTATTGCTCAGGCTACCCTTAAATTTAAAGCATAGCGACCCCAATTTTGGGGGTCCGCTACATATATAAGTAATTACATAGTAATTTTTAAACTTTTATTTTCAGAAGCTTTTGATAAAATGATCCCTGGGCATTCTGCCATGAAGGTCTTTGTTCAGCCACTCCCTGTTTTAGGGTGACAACGTTCTGTCCTTGTCTCCAATATCTGATTCTAAGGCCTCGTACACGCAACAGGTTTCCTCGACAAGAAAACTGTTAGAAGAGCTATTTGCAGTGAAAACCGTTCGTGTGTATGGTTTCTCGTCGTGAAAACTGCCGGGAATCCCGGTGAGAAAAATAGAGAACCTGCTCTCTATTTTCTCGTCGTGATTCCCGTCGGACTATTTCCTGTCGTGAAAACCGGTTGTGTGTACACTTGTCCGAGGGGAAAAAAATTGCTCAGAATCAAGTATGAGACGGGAGCGCTCCTTCTGGTAAAACTAGCGTTCGTAATGGAGCTATCACATTCCTCACGCTGTAACGGACTGAAGAGCACGAAGCTGAAAAGCGCGAATCGTCTCTCACCAAACTTTTACTAACACAAGATCAGCAAAAGCAGCCCAAAGGGTGGCGCCATTGGAATGGAACTTCCCCCCTATAGTGCCGTTGTACGTGTTGTACTTCACCGCGCTTTAGAACGACGGGATTTTGAATGTCAGTCTGTACGCAAGACAAGCTTGGCAGAATCCCATCAAGCTTGGCAGGAATCCCGTTGGGAAAACCAATGGTTTTTTTTCCGACGGGAATCCCGGTCGTGTGTACAGGGCTTGAGTCGTCACTCTTTCAGCCGGGCTTCCAGTGGAGAATACAACTGGGAATATAAACCCAAATTTTGCAGACATGGTCGTCTGTTGTCACCATTAGGCAACCCACGTTGAGAAATGCCATGAAGCCACCACCGATCAGCTATAACACAAAGACCACTGACTGGTAAAGTGAATAACATTGATTATGTCATGACAATGGCATCTGAAAGGGCATAGGATCAATTTATTAAAGCATAAAAAAATGGCCAAGAGTGTAGGCAGGTGCAGTCTGTATTCTCAACTGTAGGTGGTGCTTGACTGAAGCGGCAATGCAGAAGGGAAAGGAAGTAGTTTGTTTCCTCTACGATGTCATTGGTCATAGGGAGACAGCTGTCCGACTGGGCGCTGGCACTCCATGTGACTTTGGCCACCATCTTGGATCAGGCAGAGTCTATTTAAAGTGGATGTAAACCCTTCCATATTCCCACTGAAGTGACTGGCTTTAGGTGATACACAATCCTCCTACATAAGTTGTACCTAGCTACCTGCAGCTCTCTTTTCTGTACAACTGTTCAAAGTGCTGTGCCTGAAAGTTCAGGAAAAAGGGGGCAGAGAGCTAAAGTTTCACTCTGCAGAGCTCAATTAGGAGAGCTCTGAGAGCTGATTGGAGGCAAGGGACACATCCCCCTTCACACAGCACCCGGGAACAGAGACGAGGCTGTCAATCAGCTGGAAAACCCTCCTCTGTCATAATTTTTCTCTTGGTGTCAGGAAAACTTGTGACTCGTGCAGTTAGCAGAGGAACAAAGCAGCAGACAGAAATTACACTCTTAAGTGAGAAAAGTACAAACTATAGAAGGATATGCTTTGTTCATATTTCATGTCGGAGGTTTACAACTAATTTAAGACTCCGGCTCCTGGGATTTGCACGTTTTATGTGAGTGCTATAGGGACAGGTTTCCAGTCTGACCATAACAGTGCTTAGAGGTTCTGGAAGTGGAGAAACAGTGCAGGGACCATGTCTACCTCACTTCAGGAAGCCTCCCCCTTGGGTGTGGACCAGTCAGGCCGCATTCTGCTTCTCGTTGCAGACACTGTCGCCATCTTCAAGTATACAGACCGCCATTACAGATCATAAGTGGCTTCAAATGGTCATACTTACCCACCGGGCCTAGTTGTACTGAGTAGAACTTCTCTACAATATATATTGCTCTTGCCTAACTTGGGCTCTGTGTGTTTTCTGGCCACCACCCCTTGCTGCACCTTGCCCACAAGCGTAAGGGTTTAAGCGACATTGACAATGGCCATATTGTAATGGCTAAATGACTAGGTCAGAGCATCCCCAAACTGTAGCTTTTGGGGGACGTTCCTGGGCTGCAGTGGTCAGGACCGAAACCAAAGTAGTCTCAGAAAGGAAAATGGCCATCAGGGTCATGGGCGACCAATGCTCGTTGATGCACATGGGGAGTCCAATCCAATAGAAGAGCTACTGTAGCTCCTTCTTCCTAGCCCCCATCTCCATAAGAGTCAGAGAGTCTACAGCTGGCTATCTTGGATGCAGGTCTACTCTTCCCCAGGCTCCTGCCCTGTCCAGGGCATACGCTTGTTGATTACATCCATGCTGGTGTTTAGCTCCCATTCCTCAAAAGTGTAAACCAGGGGTCTCAAACTGGCGACCCTTCAGCTGTTGTGAAACTACAAGTCCCATGAGGCATTGCAAGGCTGACAGTTACAAGCATGACTCCCACAGGCAGAAGCATGATGGGACTTGTAGTTTTGCAACAACTGGAGGGCCGCCAGATTGAGACCCCTGGTGTAAATGTTCCTCCCATCCTGGCTTATAACTGGGCACTGAATCCATGACATCACTGCAGGAGGGCTCTAACTAAAAGGGGCCTAGTGACTGATGAAATTGTCTGCTGTACCCAGACACTATTCTTGCACAGAGCCACCTAACTGCACCTGCCCTCTCCGAGATACACTCCCACCCCCCCCCCCCATGGAACACAATGGCTAGGCCTTGCAGCCCGGAATCAAAAGTTGCCCCAGTCTCAGTCAAAAGGCCTAGCCCATGAGGTGATGTTATGAAAAAAAAAATTGTAGTGTTGTAGGCTAGTGTCCCTTCTCACATTGAGACCCCAAACCCATAGTGATACTAGCAGCACCCCTGGAAAAAGTCTAAGTCTAAGAGTCTAAGAAATATGGTAAAGGAGAATGGGGTAAGTGGCACTACCCATGTTACATAAGGGTTGAGCTCCCACTATGCAATCTATATAAAAAATGAATTATATAAAATATATAGTATATAAATAAGTGAATGAGTAAATTCTTAGGAAAAAACATAAAAAAATCATAAAATATATATATATATATATATCCCGTGGGGACGTGAACAGAAATATTAATACTCCAACAGATAATGGCACTGAACACTGAGTCTCTGCCTCCTAGGAAGAGGCAGGGACAGAGCCTGTGAATTAATACAAAAGAGAGAGGCTATATACTAAGTGCAAATGTGTATACAGGTGAAACTCCAAAAATTTGAATATTGTGAAAAAGTTCATTTATTTCAGTAATGCAACTTAAAAGGTGAAACTAATATATGAGAGAGACTCATTACATGCAAAGCAAGATAGTTCAAGCCGTGATTTGTCATAATTGTGATGATTATGGCTTTACAGCTCATGAAAACCCCAAATCCACAATCTCAGAAAATTTGAATATTGTGAAAAGGTGCAATATTCTAGGTTCAAAGTGTCCCACTCTAATCAGCTAATTAAGCCATAACACCTGCAAAGGGTTCCTGAGCCTTTAAATGGTCTCTCAGTCTGGTTCAGTAGGAATCACAATCATGGGAAAGACTGCTGACCTGACAGTTGTACAGAAAACCATCATTGACACCCTCCATAGGGAGGGAAAGCTTCAAAAGGTAATTGCAAAAGAAGTTGGATATTCCCAAAGTGCTGTATCAAAGCACAATAATAGAAAGTTATGTGGAAGGGAAAAGTGTGGAAGAAAAAGGTGCACAAGCAGCAGTGATGACCGCAGACTGGAGAGGATTGTCAGGAAAAGGCCATTCAAAAGTGTTGGGGACTTTCACAAGGAGTGGACTGAGGCTGGAGTCAGAGCATCAAGAGCCGCCACACACAGACGGATCCTTGAATGAACTTTATATGAATGAACAAAATTTTTTGTGGAATTTTTTGATTTTTTTATTGTTGTGGTTTGTTTTCTTTGCAAATCACATTGTGGTGGACTGAGAACATTTATTAACCTGCTAGCACTTGGCAGATTTCGCTTTATGTGGACTATGCTTCATTATATACACATTTGCACTTAGTATATATCCTCATTTTTTTTTTTGTATTAATACACAGGCTCTGTCCCTGCCTCTTCCTAGGAGGCAGAGACTCATGCCTCGTACACACGACCGTTTTTTTCCGATGGGAAAACTGCTATGAGAGCTTTTGAATCCCGGCCGTGTGTATGCTCCATCGCAGTTTTTCCGATGGGAAAACTGCTGGACAAAAAAAGAAAGCAGGATGCCTTTTTTCCCGTCAGGAAAAAATCCTGGCAGGAACTTCCGAGCATGCGTCAAATTGTTTCCGAGCATGCACGGTTTTCTTCCCCTCGGAAAGCATAAAGACGGAAGCATAGAACTTAATTTTGTCGGCTCGTCGTAGTCTTTTACGTCACTGCGTTCTTGGCAGACAAAAGTTCACCGGACTTTAGTCTGAGCGTGTGTATGCAAGACAGGCTTGAGAGGAATTCTGTCGGGAAAACTGACTGTTTTTTATCCGAAGGAAAAAACGGCCGTGTGTACAGGGCATCAGTGTTCGGTGCCATTATCTGTTGGAGTATTAATATTTCTATTCACATCCCCACGGGATATATATATATTTTTTTTTATGAATTTTTTTATGGCTTTTATGTTTTTTCCTAAAGCCTCATACACACAGGAAAACTGCCAGGAGAGCTTTTGGCCGGGAATCCCGGCCGTGTGTAGGCTCCCTAGCAGTTTTCCCAAAGGAAAACTGACGGAAAAAAATAGGGAACCTGCTCTCTATTTTCCCGTCGGGATTCCCGGCAGAGTGTTTCCTGCCGAGAAAACCGGTCGCCTGTATGCTTACCTGAAGGGGAAATAAACCGTGCATGCTCGATAACAATTCGACGCATGCGCGGTAGCGTACAACGTAATTTTGCCGGCTCGTCGTAGTCTTTGACGTCACCGCGTTCTTGTCATTCAAAAGAACGGCGGGTCTTTTGTGTGGCCGTGTGTATACATGGCTTTTCAAGGCAAGCTTGCCAGGAATCCCATCTGGAAAACCAACGGTTTTCAAACAGACGGGATTCCTGGATGTGTGTACAGGGCTTCAGAGTTCACTCATTTACTTATTTATATTCTATATATTTTATATAATTAATTTTTTATATAGATTGCATAGTGGGAGCTCAACCCTTATGTAACATAGGTAGTGCCACTTACCCCATTCTCCTTTACCACTAGGAGCACCCCAGGTTCACCACTCCCAGGTGGGAGCTTAGCACCGCAGGCTTTCTGACTCCCTGACCCAAGGCCAGACATGACAACACTGCTCCAATCAGGAGGCACTGAGTCTTTTGGAACCCTCTACACTAAGGAAGTACTGCCGACTACCACCAGTCCCTACTCTACAGTGGGTACGGAAAGTATTCAGACCCCCTTAAATATTTCACTCTTTGTTATATTGCAGCCATTTGCTAAAATCATTTAAGTTCATTTTTTTTCCTCATTAATGTACACACAGCACCCCATAATGTACACACAGCACCCCATAATGTACACACAGCACCCCATAATGTACACACAGCACCCCATATTGACAGAAAAAAAATGAATTGTTGACATTTTTGCAGATTTATTAAAAAAGAAAAACTGAAATATCACATGGTCCTAAGTATTCAGACCCTTTGCTGTGACACTCATATATATGACTCAGGTGCTGTCCATTTCTTCTGATCATCCTTGAGATGGTTCTACACCTTCATTTGAGTCCAGCTGTGTTTGATTATACTGATTGGACTTGAATAGGAAAGCCACACACCTGTCTATATAAGACCTTACAGCTCGCAGTGCATGTCAGAGCAAATGAGAATCTGGAGGTCAAAGGAACTGCCTGAAGAGCTCAGAGACAGAATTGTGGCAAGGCACAGATCTGGTCAAGGTTACGAAAAAAATTCTGCTGCACTTAAGGTTCCTAAGAGCACAGTTACCTCCATAATCCTTAAATGGAAGACGTTTGGGACGACCAGAACCCTTCCTAGAGCTGGCCGTCCGGCCAAACTGAGCTATCGGGGGAGAAGAGCCTTGGTGAGAGAGGTAAAGAGGAACCCAAAGATCACTGTGGCTGAGCTCCAGAGATGCAGTCGGGAGAAAGTTGTAGAAAGTCAACCATCACTGCAGCCCTCCACCAGTCGGGGCTTTATGGCAGAGTGGCCTGACGGAAGCCTCTCCTCAGTGCAAGACACATGAAAGTCCGCATGGAGTTTGCTAAAAAACACCTGAAGGACTCCAAGATGGTGAGAAATAAGATTCTGTGGTCTGATGAGACCAAGATAGAACTTTTTGGCCTTAATTCTAAGCAGTATGTGTGGAGAAAACCAGGCACTGCTCATCACCTGTCCAATACAGTCCCAACAGTGAAGCATGATGGTGGCAGCATCATGCTGTGGGGGTGTTTTTCAGCTGCAGGGACAGGACGACTGGTTGCAATCGAGGGAAAGATGAATGCGGCCAAGTACAGGGATATCCTGGAGGAAAACCTTCTCCAGAGTGCTCAGGACCTCAGACTGGGCCGAAGGTTTACCTTCCACAAGACAATGATCCTAAGCACACAGCTAAAATAATGAGGGGAGGGGCTTCACAACAACTCCGTGACTGTTCTTGAATGGCCCAGCCAGAGCCCCGACTTAAACCCAATTGAGCATCTCTGGAGAGACCTAAAAATGGCCGCCCACCAACGTTTACCATCCAACCTGACAGAACTGGAGAGGATCTGCAAGGAGGAATGGCAGAGGAACCCCAAATCCAGGTGTGAAAAACTTGTTGCCTCTTTCCCAAAAAGACTCATCAAAAGGGTGCAAATACTAAATACTGAGCAAAGGGTCTGAATACTTAGGACCATGTGATAGTTCAGTTTTTATTTTTTAATAAATCTGCAAAAATGTCAACAATTCTGTGTTTTTCTGTCACTATGAGGTGCTGTGTGTACATTATGGGGGGGCTGTGTGTACATTATGGGGTGCTGTGTGTACATTAATGAGGTGCTGTGTGTACATTATGGGGTGCTGTGTGTACATTATGGAGTGCTGTGTGTACATTAATGAGGTGCTGTGTGTACATTATGGGGTGCTGTGTGTACATTATGGGGTGCTGTGTGTACATTATGGAGTGCTGTGTGTACATTAATGAGGTGCTGTGTGTACATTATGGGGTGCTGTGTGTACATTATGGGGTGCTGTGTGTACATTATGGGGGGCTGTGTGTACATTATGGAGTGCTGTGTGTACATTAATGAGGTGCTGTGTGTACATTATGGGGGGCTGTGTGTACAATATGGGGGACTGTGTGTACATTATGGGGGGCTGTGTGTACATTATGGGGTGCTGTGTGTACATTAATGAGGAAAAAAATGAACTTAAATGATTTTAGCAAATGGCTGCAATATAAAAAAGAGTGAGAAATTTAAGGGGGTCTGAATACTTTCCGTACCCATTCTATGTTCTCCTAGCAGTCCCCTTTAAACACTATAACACCAGGTAGCTGTTCTCTCTGATGGAAGTGTAATTTGTTAACAATACGGGGCCCGCTTGCACCGAGCAAATCAAATGATATGGTAATGACATTTATGCCGTTCATTGCGAAAAACCTTCTCGGTGTTTTGCCAGGCACAGGTGAGGAAGGAGGGCTCGATGATAAATCATCTGTCAGTTCTCAGGTTGAAAAGTAGGACACATTATATATATATATTTTTTTTTTCTTATATGGAATCAACTATGGCATGCCGATCTATATCCTTTGCACTCGCGGCTTTGATCTCCAACATAAACCCTGTGGGCTCTTTTCATGAATGACTTATGCCCCACGAGGGGCTTGAAGTGTTGAGGTTGAAGGATGAGCTAGTATTAAATAATTTCTTTAAGTTTTTTTATATTCTATTTTTGAATTCTACCTTCAAGCTTGCTTCGAACGAGTCTTCAGTCTTGCCGCGGTACTTGGAGAACTTTTCAGTATCAATTATTGTAAAGGAACGGTGATTTAGGGTAAACAGATTTGGGGTTCTGGGCTCTATGAATGGTTGGTCTTCGGGTCCTCGTAAAAGCTGGCCAAGTCGGTTGTATGCCTAAAGAATGGAGCGGCTTCACAAGACATTGCTTAATTAAAATGAAAATTTGAGGTCATTAAATTGAGATACCGTATATACTCGAGTATAAGCCGACCCGAATATAAGCCGAGGCATCTAATTTTACCACAAAAAACTGGGAAAACGTATTGACTCGAGTATAAGCCTAGGGTGAGAATGCAGCAGCTACTGTAAGCAGAAAACAATGCCCATTTGCACGCCTCACTGTGCCCAACCTCACTGTGCCGATTGCAACCTCACTGTGCCCATCCTCACTGTGTCCATTACAACCTCAATGTGGCCATTACAACCTCACTGTGCCCATTGCAACCTCACTGTGCCCATTACCTCACTGTGCCCATTACCTCACTGTGCCCATTGCAACCTCACTGTGCCCATTGCAACCTCACTGTGCCCATTACCTCACTGCGCCCATTATAACCTCACTGTGCCCATTACCTCACTGCGCCCATTGCAACCTCACTGTGCCCATTACCTCACTGCGCCCATTGCAACCTCACTGTGCCCATTACCTCACTGCGCCCATTACAACCTCACTGTGTCCATTACAACCTCACTGTCCACATTACCTCACTGTGCCCATTACCTTACTGTGCCCATTGCAACCTCACTGTGCCCATTACCTCACTGTGCCCATTACCTCACTGTGCCCATTGCAACCTCACTGTGCCCATTACCTCACTGCGCCCATTACAACCTCACTGTGCTCATTACAACCTCACTGTGCCCATTACAACCTCACTGTGCACATTACCTCACTGTACCCATTACCTTACTGTGCCCATTACAACCTCACTGTGCCCATTACCTCACTGTGCCCATTACCTCACTGTGCCCATTACCTCACTGTGCCCATTTCCTCACTGTGCCCATTACCTTACTGTGCCCATTGCAACCTCACTGTGCCCATTACATTCTCACTGTGCCCATTACAACCTCACTGTGCCCATTACCTTACTGTGCCAATTACCTCACTGTGCCCATTACCTCACTGTGCCCATTGCAGCGTACCTGAAATTCTTGACAGGCTGCGCTGCGGGCGTCCATTTTTTAAAACTCGCGGCTTCCTCCTGGTCCCGTCCCATTCCATGATAGGCGTTTGACACTGTGTTCAGTGTTCCGCCAATCACGGACGTTCTTTCATCCTCGGACAAGAAAAGGTGGGTGATTGGCGGAACACAGTGCCTGTTGGGAAACTGAGTCCGAGGATGAAAGAACGTCCGTGATAGGCATAATACTGAACACAGTGTCAAACGCCTGTCACGGAATGGGACGGGACCAGGAGGAAGCCGCAAGTTTTAAAAAATGGACGCCCAAGTTACACTGACTCGAGTATAAACCAAGAGGGGTATTTTGATTTTCAGCCCTAAAAAAAAGCTGAAAAACTTGGCTTATACTCGAGTATATACGGTATATAGTTACTACAGAATCATTTCTGTGGTACATCATTAAAAAAAAAAAAAAATGACCGGTCCATGTAGGATTCCAGCTACTCTTCTCTATCTGGCAGAAAATTTCACTACCTAACATCCAGGGCCAAATTTAGTGGGTAGTTGGACCAACTTGTATCTAACAGACTTTTGAAGATCCCACATCACCACATGTATCTTGCAAAAACAGTATTTTATTACTTTTGATATTTAAAATAATACATACAGGGTAAAAAAAAAAAATGCTTTCTTGCACTCGGTACATATGTGGTATCCATCTGCCATCCATATAACTATATCAATCATTTGGTATCCTCATAATTCAAATGTAGAAATATGTGGAGATGTTCTTTATGTATAAAAATGTATCTAGTAGAATCATTTTTCAGTGGACATCATCCTTATATACACACAAAATATCAAACTCCTTCTACTGCCAAAAAGCAGAATATGGTAAGCAGGAAATGTTTTCTGTCGGTCTGGTCCAAACCATTTGGTGGAGGGGGGATTATGGTGCAGGGGGGTTGTTTTTCAGGGGTTGGGCTTGGCCCCTTAGTTCCAGTGAAGGGAACTCTTAAGGCATCAGCATACCAAGACATTTTGGACAATTTCATTGTCCCAACTTTGTGGGAACAGTTTGGGGACGGCTAGGGGAGGGCTGGTAGCCTTAGGCCTGGGGGGAAAGTCCAGTCAAGTGGCCCACTGAACCACCGAATCAGCTCACCATTCATGGTCCACCTGGTTTTTCAATGCAGCCTCACCAGTGCCCATCAGTGCAGCCAACTCCAGTGCCCATTAATGCAGCCTGATCACTGGGGCAGGTTACATGGGGTGTATGGGGGGAGATGGGGGGTCAGCTAGAGGTGTCAGGGTCTCTCACCTCAGCAGGTCCTTGCATGCCACGGTCTCCTGGGGGGGTAACGCTCCTGATCCTGGGGTCAAGTTGCAGCCAGCGCCCAGCCCAGCAGCCCTGCGTTCCGACTCCCTGGCACGCCCTGCCTCTGCCTGCTTCCAAGAATCCGGTCCCAGGGAGTTGTAGTTTCCTCTGCGCTGCTGTGTTTTCCACCCACCAGAAGCTTGAGTGCGGACTACAACTCCCGGAATGCAACAGCTAGTGGTCGGCCGCCATGGACGTGCCCCCGGCCCGACTTCCTAGACCAGAATAAAAAAGAAAATGGTAGCGGGCAGCGGCTGCCGGCCATTTTGAACATAAGTTAGGGCGGCCTGGGAGGCAATTGCCACCCTGCCCCCCTGGCCCAGCCCTCCCCTGGGGACGGCCCCTTCCTGTTCCAACATGACTGCACACCAGTGCACAAAGCAAGGTCCATAAAGACATGGATGAGTGAGTTTGGGGTGGAGGAACTTGACTGGCCTGCAAAGAGTCCTGACCTCAACCCAATAGAACACCTTTAGGATAATTTAGAGCGGAGACCGCGAGCCTGGTGCAGCTCATCCTTATCATGTGATAGCGGGCAATATCGTGCTATTAGCTGACTCCGGGTCCCAGGAGAACAAAAGTAAATCTGTAACCCACAAAAAAAACCTTTGTCTATGGTTCTCTTTTAACCGGTTCCCGACCGGCTCACGCAGATATACTGCGGCAGAATGGCTCCCGTGGGCGAAACCCCCCGTACCAGTACGTCCTTATCTTTTTCGGGCACCAGAGGGCGCGTGCGTGCGCCTGCTGCACAGCGGGGGAACCCGATGCGCGTGGTCGACGTACACAATCGCAGCCGGCCTCGCGCGATCGCGTGCACGAGCGCCAGCACTGGGATTTGTGTGTGTAAACACACAAATCCCTGTGATGTCAGGGAAGAGGAAACATATTGTTTGTTCCTACTAAGTAGGAACAACGATATGTCTCCTCTCCTAGTCAATCCTATCCCCACACAGTAAGAACACACAGTTAACCCCTTGATCGCCCCCTAGTGTTAACCCCTTCCCTGCCAGAGACATTTGCACAGTAATCAGAGCATTTTTATAGCACTGATCGCTGTATAAATGTCAATGGTCCCAAAAAAGTGTCAAAAGTGTCCGATCTGTCCGCCGCAATGTCGCAGTACCGCTAAAAATCGCAGATCGCCCCCATTACTAGTAAAAAAAATAAAATGCCATAAATCTTTCCCATAGTTTGTAGATGCTATAACTTTTGCGCAAACCAATCAATAAACGCTTATTGCAATTTCTTTTTTTTGTTTTTACCAAAAATATGTAGAAGAATACATATCGGCCTGATGAAGAAATTAGGTCCAGTGATCTCAGAATATGGTATAAAAAGTTTTATTTATAGACAGAATAAAAAATTGTTAAAAAACAATTGGCAAGTATGTTTCAATACAATTTCATGGATACAGCACTGTAGAATGGAGTTCCCAACATGTTTCGCCCATATTTTGGGCTTCTTCAGGAGATGCTGTCCTATTAGCGGTATAAGCCTTCCAAGTTTCTTGGAGTATGGTGTATTATGATGGAATCACTATATGGGTCAAAAAATGTCTGCCTGTGTCAAAGAGACCAAGAGCTAAAAGTGACAATAGGGAGCATTTAAGGACCGAAAAACAAGCTTTTGCAAAGAACTTGATACCCAGGGATGTAAGCTATCTGTGCAAGCCGGCACTTGTCTCTAAAGCTGGCGTCCTGCAGTAGCGTGTGTGTCCCTGTGGTTCTGGCAGTGTCAAGTTCCCTGGGTATCAAGTTTATTGCAAAAGCTTGTTTTTTGGTCCTTGAATGCTCCCTATGGTCACCTATAGCTCTTGGTCTCTTTGATGCAGGAAGACATTTTTTGAACCATATAGTGATTCCATCATAATACACCATACTCTAAGACAGTGGTCATCAACCATGTCCTCAGGGCCCACTAACAGGCCAGGTTTGCAAGATAACTGGAATACATCACAGGTGAAATAATTTGCTGCTTAGTGATTTCAGTATTCTAGTCTGAATCTCCCCAAAGTAATACATAAAACCTGGCCTGTTAGTGGGCCCTGAGGACAGGGTTGATGACCACTGCTCTAAGAGACTTGGAAGGCTTGTTACCTTGAATAGGACAGCATCCCCCTGAAGAAGCCCGAAATACGGGCGAAACATGTTGGGAACTCAATTCTACCGTGCTGTATCCATGAAATTGTATTGAAACGTACTTGTCAATTGTTTTTTAACAATTTTTGTATTCTGTCTTTAAAAAAAAAAAACTTTTTATACCATATTCTGAGATGACTAAACCTTATTCTGCACCTTAAAAATCCCATTAAATTCCTTTTTATCTATTTAATTGAGGGATGCGGTGCTAATAATAAGTTGGTGATAAAGACCTTTCTCTGATGAAGAAATTCGTTTTTTTTTTTTTTAATTGGGGGATATTTATTACCGTATATACTCGAGTATAAGCCGACCCGAATATAAGCCGAGGCACCTCATTTTACCACAAAAAAATGGGAAAACTTATTGACTTGAGTATAAGCCTAGGGTGTCCATCTGCATGCCCCACTCTGCCTCACTTTGCCTCACTGTGTCCATGTGCATGCCTCACTGTGCCCATGCCTCACTGTGTCCAAGCCTCACTGTGCCCATGCCTCACTGTGCCCATGCCTCACTGTGTCCAAGCCTCACTGTGCCCATGCCTCACTGTGCCCATGCCTCACTGTGTCAATGCCTCACTGTGCCCATGCCTCACTGTGCCCAAGCCTCACTGTGCCCATGCCTCACTGTGCCCATGCCTCACTGTGCCCATGCCTCACTGTGTCCAAGCCTCACTGTGCCCATGCCTCACTGTGCCCATGCCTCACTGTGTCAATGCCTCACTGTGCCCATGCCTCACTGTGCCCATGCCTCACTGTGCCCATGACTAGACTGGGCTGAGTGATACACTTGGCGGCTATAGCCGCCACTGTATCACACAGGAGCGTGCCCGCAAGCTAACCCCCTTGGGAGAGAGATTCCCAGAACAGGGGTTAGCTCCTGCGGGGAGGATCCTAGACAGCCGCCGAGGGACCCCAGAAGACCAGGATCGGGGCCCCTCTGTGCAAAACAAACTGTACAGTGGAGGTAAGTATGGTATGTTTGTTATTTAAAAAAATAAATAAAAAATACCTTCACAACCCCTTTAAGCACTGACCGGTATTCACCAGATGGTGGAGATGGGTTTTTCTGCGTGTTAGTACCAGGTCACCATCTCAGGAGGTGAGCAAGCTAGAGTACAGTAGCAGGTTGGGATCAAGCAGACAAGTAGTCAGTAAACAAGCCAAAGGTCAGTAACAAGTGGTTGAAGGTTGGGGTCAAGCAGAAATGTAGTCGAGGAACCAGCCAAAGGTCGGCAACGAGTGGCAGTAAAGATATGGATGGAATGAGAAGCAACGACAGCGAGATATTGGCTGGCGAGAGCTCAATAATCTGGCTAAAATAGGGAGTTCATGGGAGGAGCAAAAGGTTCAACATTCAAGGTAAACAAAACACAAGGCAAGATCATTTAAGGAATTGTCCAAGGAGCTGTCCAGCATCCTAGGTGGTTTAACAAGAAGAGACCTCAGATACAGCAGAGGTTGCAGGTTCAGATCCAGGTTCAGATCCAGGTCCTGAAAATCCAATTGCCTTAGGTGATCAGGAATTATTTTTTTCCTGGGGCAGCACATTGGGTCAAGCTTTATAAGGCTAGGGCTACATTGTTGAATGGATATTTTTGCTACAGTGAATTACAACTTTTTTAGAAGTATTTCTATTTGCAACACATTTAAATCAATGTGCTGCCAAAGAGATAATAGGTGGCAAGTTAACGCTCTAAGGCCTCGTACACGCGGCCGGTTTTCTCGCCAAGAAACGTCAAGAAAACTGCTGGCAGAGCTTTCTTGCCGAGAAAACCGGCCGTGTGTACGAGGCTTTCAGGTTTCTCGTCAAGAAAACTGCCCAGAATCTCGATGAGAAAAATAGAGAACCTGCTCTCTATTTTCTCGTCAGGATTCTTGTCGGCCTGTTTCCCGAAGAGAAACCCGAGCGTGTGTATACTTACCTGTCGCTGTGGAAACCCGCGCATGCTCGAAATGACTGAATGGACTGAAAAGCATGAGGCTGATAAGCGCGAATCGTCTCTCACCAAACTTTTACTAACAGGAGTATCAGCAAAAGTAGCCCAAAGGGTGGCGCCATTTGAATGGAACTTCCCCTTTATAGTGCCGTCATACGTGTTGTATGTCCCCACGCTTTGCTCGAGCGTTTTTTTTGCCTGAACGTGTGTATGCAAGTCAGGCTTGAGAGGAATCACATCAGGAAAAACGATGGTTTTTGGCATGTCAGGAAAACCGGTCGTGTGTACGAAGCATAAGCCTATTTCTGACATTTGTTGCTTGCAAGTTCAAATCCGTATTTTTTTGCTAGAAAATTACTTAGAACCCCCAAACATTATATATATATATATATATATTGACAGAGAATCTAGAGAATAAAATGGCGATAATATGAAATATTTTATGTCACATTTTATGGTATTTGCACAGCGGTCTTTCAAATGCAATTTTTTTAGGAGAAAAGACAATTTCATGAATCAAAAAAAAAAACGAAACAGTAAAGTTAGCCCGATTTTTTTGGTATAACGTGAAAGATGATGTTACGGTGAGTAAATATATACCCAACATGTCATGCTTTGAAATTGCGCACACTCTTGTAATGGCGACAAACTACGGTACCTTAAAATCTCTATAGGCGGCGCTTTAAAAAAAAAAAATAACGGTTACCAGGTTACAGTTACAGAGGAGGTCTAGTGCTAGAATTATTACTCTTCACTCTGACGATCGTGGCGATACCTCACATGTGTGATTTGAACACCGTTTACCTATGCGGGCGCGACTTACGTATGCGTTTTCTTTGCTGCGTGAGCTCGCGGGGATGGGGCGCTTTAAATTATTATTTATTTTTTCTTATTTTTCTTTTAAAAATTTACATTGTTACTTTAAAAAAAAAAAAATATCACTTTTATTGCTGTCACAAGGAATGTAAACAGAAGTAGGTGGTGACAGGTACTGATCGGAGGTTTAAAAGACCACAAATCCCTCCTTTGCACTTCAAAGTATTCAGATCGCCAAAAACTGCGATTCTGAATACTGTAATTTTTTTTTTTTTGGCAGCCGAGTAAACCGGAAGTGACGTTCTGTGTTTACAGAAAGAAGACTGGAACAATGCCGTTTCCAGCTTCGTGCCAGTCTGTCTCTAGCCGTCGGAAGTCCCGGATCGTGTCTCGGGTCTCCCGGTGGGACGGGAGGCCCGGGAAGAGAGGCGTAAGACGGCAGGAGTGGGAGATGTCCGTTCTCGCTCCTCCGGTATAACAGCCGAACTGCTTTTAGCCATATGGGTTTTTATCCCTGAAGAGCCGCCCACTCTAAAAAACGGTACTGGGGTGAAGCCTGCAGCTGCATATCACTCCGGTATAACCCCTGAAAGCCGAGGCCGCAAATGTGCGTACGCTCGGAGGGAAGGAGTTATACATGACGTGACATCATATGAAGTAATAATCAATTATAGAGAGGACACAATCTACAGAAAAAGTGCATTGGTGCTCAAAAATTGCATCACAAATGCGTGACGTCATATACTGTGATATACAAAATTATTTGCAAAAGACATACCATATTTATCGGCGTATAACACGCGCCGGCGTATAACACGCACCTCAATTTAAGAGGGAAGTTTCAGGAAAAAAAACTTTAAAAAAAACACTTTGAAGCAAAATAATGGTCAGTGCCAATCAATGCAGCCTGATTAGTGCCCATCTGCAGCTCCAATGCAGCCTGATGCCCATCTGCGGCCTCAATGCAGCCTCTGTGCCCATCTGCAGCCTGATCTGCGCCCATCCAATGCAGCCTGATGCCCATCTGCAGCCTCTGTGCCCATCTGCAGCCTGATCTGCGCCCATCCAATGCAGCCTGATGCCCATCTGCAGCCTCAATGCAGCCTCTGTGCCCATCTGCAGCCTGATCTGCGCCCATCCAATGCAGCCTGATGCCCATCTGCAGCCTCAATGCAGCCTCTGTGCCCATCTGCAGCCTGATCTGCGCCCATCCAATGCAGCCTGATGCCCATCTGCAGCCTCAATGCAGCCTCTGTGCCCATCTGCAGCCTGATCTGCGCCCATCCAATGCAGCCTGATGCCCATCTGCAGCCTCAATGCAGCCTCTGTGCCCATCTGCAGCCTGATCTGCACCCATCCAATGCAGCCTGATGCCTATCTGCAGCCTCACCATCTCTCATGCAGTGCAGGAAATCAGGAGGGGGAGGAGCACCGCCAGAATCACGAGCCGTCATCTTCTGTTTACATTACTGGGCTCTCAGTCGGCAGTCACATACACAGTCCCACCTCCGCCATCGCCATTGGACCGGCTCCTGTGATTGACAGAACACTGGTCCAATGCCGGTGGCGGAGTCAGGACATGTGTGTGACGTCAGAGCCGAGTAAACAGGACATGACGGCTCGGTGATTCCGGCGGCGCTCGTCCCCCTCCTTCTCCTCCGAGGTACGCTATTGGCGTATAATACGCACTCGTGATTTCCCCCCTATTTTCAGGGGGAGACAGTGCGTGTTATACGCCGATAAATACGGTATATAAATAAATCCATACAGTCCTTAAAGTGCTGGGTGCTCCTAAAAAATAGTGCATCTGTGCTCCAAAAAAATTATTTGTGTTGAGGTGTCGTGTGCCACACTCCCCTCTTGTGACCCCACTCACCAAAATGAATGGACCCTCAGCTTTGCAGTCTCGGGTCAAAGAGGCTGTGATCAAATGATCTGGTGTTTGAGGAATGGGAACTCAGAGGCTTCTCCAATGGGGATGGTCAATGGGGATGAAGTCAGATGCATTCATTTGGACACGATAGACTATGTCACATTACGAGGCCCTGCCATAGTGTGAGATTAGACAATAGTAGGAAAAAGGAAACTGGGTTTGTACGTGTGTAGCGTGTGGGAGTATATTTTTACAGCCATCGAGGTGGCACAGAACACCTATCACCTGACCCTACCCAAATATATAGGTTCTCCCAGCAGGCCAAGGAAATCAAGAAAACCCCTGCCCATTGGCTGAGAAACCCCAAATACTCCTAATCTGTCCTTGCAATAACAGCCATCCAGGTGGCACAGAACACGATCACCTGACCCACCCAAGTGTGTGCCACACTCCCCTATTGTAAACCCCACTCACCAAAATGAATGGACCCTCAGCTTTGCAGTCTACGGTCAAAGAGGCTGTGATCAAATGATCTGGTGTTTGAGGAATGGGAACTCCAGGCTTCTCCAGAGAGTATTGCAGGGACAGATTAATGCCCTGTACACACGATCAGATTTTCGGATGAAAAAAGTCCGAAGGACTTTTTTCATCGGAAATTTCAATCGTGTGTGGGCCCCATCGGAATTTTTTCCATCGGTGTTTAGAAATAGAACATTTTTTTTTTTTTCGATGAAAAAAAAACTATAGAAAATTCCAATCGTCTGTGTGGAACTCCGACGGAGAAAAAACCCACGCATGCTCAGAATCAAGTCGACGCATGCTCGGAAGCCTTGAACTTCCTTTTTCTCGGCTCGTCGTAGTGTTGTACGTCACCGCATTTTGGACGGTTAGAATTTGGACTGACAGTGTGTAGGCAAGACTGATGGAAGACAGCTTGAATGGAATTCCGACGGAAAGTTCCATCGGATTTTATCCCATCGGAAAATCCCATCGTGTGTACAGGGTATTAGAGTATTTGGGGTATCTCTGCCAATGTATAAAAAATTGGGGAAATTACTGCGCTAAACCAATCACAATTTAAGAAGCTGCTAACACTCAAACAAAGTCAGAAGAATATATAAAAACATAGTGCAGCGCTAAAAATCTATACTAGTATAATGTAATGTAGCGGGTATTTGAATTTAGGGGAGGCATCTGGGTGGTAGTGTAACCCAGATGCACTGATTGTTAGGGAATCTGAGACCCTTTTATGGTTCTTAGAGGACTCTGGTGGTGTGAGGTTCCCTGCGGCCTGCAGGTGGCGCTGTCGCCCTGGGCCGGAGCTGAACACTCACCGCAAGACTGCATCCCTTTTTGTCCTTTCCTGGCGCTGGTACAGCGGGGCGGGGAACCTGCTGTGACGCTAAGGGAGAGGAGATAAAAGGGGCGGACGCCCTGACCTTGGGGTTCAGAGTCGGAGGACGCAGCCGCGCCCAGGCACCTTCAGCCTGGGTGCTCGCATTCTGGAGTTCCGGGCCCAGGTGCCCTTGACCTGGCCGGAGCAGGAGATGGAGTCCATCCCAGGCACCTTTAGCCTGGGGTGAGGTACTAATGCGGAGGCCTGAGACTCAGTACCTTCGACTGGGTTCCGCGAGAAAGGAAGAATTTGAGGGGGCCCTAACGTCTTGGGTGCCCATGTCTGAGATGAGGAGGCTGGTGAGCGGAACTTCTCCGGAAAGTCTGGCGCAGCATTTGCTGGTAACGGAGAGGCCTCCGGTAACTCTAGTGGACGGATGTCTTCCCTCTGACAGGGGCTGTGATAGCAAAGGTAATTCATGCTCTTGTTCTATATGGTCGGTGGCAGTGACTATACATCATAACCTTTGGTGACACCACAGTGGTTAGCTCTACTTAAAGGATTGTGCCTTGACCTACTCCCCACAAATACTGAAGTGTTCTCTGGGTCTCAACCTGTCTGTGCTGTATGACTATTTATTGCTGGAAGAGAATAAATACGAGTTGGACCTTTTCAGTGTGTGGAACTCTGGTTACTAGGAGCAAAGGGAGTCATTTCGGAGAAAGGATTTGACTCTGAGACATACACACAAAACCCGATAGTTCTGGCCTTCACCTCTAGTCTCTCTGGAGGATATGGGCCGTGGTGTATCGCATCCCTCCCTCCAGTACTAACCCCCTAGACAAGACCAACAAGCCGAGAATGAGAAGGGGTGAGAGGGGTGAGGTCGCTACAGTAATATACAATCCATAAAAGGAGTGAGAGTGACAATATAATATACAAAACAATAATGAGTACAATTAATACTGATAGGGCTGCATAAACAAAGCAATGAAGCAATGCAATCACTATGTAAATAGTGGGAGTGAATGTCCACAAATGTGAAGAAATATAGACAAAGCTTGGAATAATGGAACCAAAACGTGATGAACCGTTATGACACCAGTAGTGAGAGCGTATCCTTCACCAACTAATGAAGACGGGTACTCTTACCGGATAGAATGGACACACATGCCAGCGGCAGTGAGTCATTGAGGCTTAGAACGACCGATTCCTTGGAAAAAACTGTGCAGGGAGGGAACAAGCTGGAACCAGGTTGGGGATCGATCCAACGGACGGTCACAGATGATAGATGTTCTCATCGAAACCCAAAATGGAAGTGGTGAGAAACAAGAGAGGCTCCATATGGTGCAGGTCAAACAAGGGGGGTTTAGTTAAAAAGAATACATACATCAAATCACAGATGTATATTAAAAAGTGATCACGAACATGTAAAAGCAATATGGGAAGCATAGAATGCAAGCCACTGTGCCATCAATTGCCACCACTGTGCCATCAAATCCAGCCACTGTGCCCATCAAATGCAGCCACTGTGCCATCAAACGCCATCAAACGCAGCTACTGTACCCATCAATTGCTGCCAGTGTGCCCATTAATTGCCGCTACTGTGCCCATCAATTGCTGCCAGTGTGCCCATCAATTGCTGACACTGTGCCCATCAATTGCTGCCAATGTGCCCATCAATTGCCGCTACTGTGCCCATCAATTGCTGCCAGTGTGCCCATCAATTGCCGCTAATGTGCCCATCAAATGCTGCCAGTGTGCATCCCCCGCCCGCCCGGCACTTACCTTGTCTTGGTGGGGCAGCGGGTCACAGCGATGTCCTCCACGCTCCTCGATGTCTTCTCCCGTCCTCTCTTCCCGTCCTTTGCTATGATTGGACGCCTGATAGGCGTCCAATCACAGCGCCTGTCATTTTTAGCCAATCAGGTGACAGGTAACAGACCAAGCATCTGATTGGCTGAGAGGCGGTTCAGTGTTAGGAAAGCGAATATTAATTTGCTTTCCTAACACACAGTGAACTGCGAGCGCCCAGCATGGCACCTGCTATTCACGTTTTTGGAAGCCTAATATAGCCTATGTCTCTAATCAGGTGCTTCCAAAAAATACCCCGCCGCTGTAATTCAGGTGCCCGGCTCCTGAAAAGGGGCCGGGCACCTGAATAGGGGGTGGCAGCGGCGACCATAGATAGATTTATGCAATGCACAAATCTATCTATGGTGATAGACAGGTGGCAGGAGAGAGGGGGCGGCGCCCGTGTGCCCTTTATGGACGCACCGCCACTGCTCTCACTCCTTTTATGGACTGTATATTACATTATACTCTAATGCCGCATACACACGCGGGCTAGTTTAATGACACTCTTACTCTACTGAAGCAAGAACGCAGAAGAGCTGAAGGAGCCTGGAGAAGAAACCCAACTAAGGAAAACCACACAAACTACAAAGCACTCACTAAGAAATACCACAAAGCAATTTTCAAAGCAAAAAAGGAACATTTCTCAAACACCATCAAAAAAGCCCTAAATCGACCTTGTGAACTCTTCAAACTAGTTGCTCAGACTATGAACCCCACTTGCCTAGAGCCTCCAGCAAACGAAACCCAAGAGTTCTGTAATGAGCTATCGGATTTTTTTATCGACAAAATCGAAAACATTCGGGAAATAATTCAACAGAAAAAAACAACCAACCTCACTCAGCCAAAGCAAACAGAGGAAATCAATTTGAACATTATACAATCGACAACATTTTCGCTGGTCCCGATCACCATTGACACCACCAAAAACATCATCAGAAGCCTCCGAGACAGCACATCACCAAATGACATAATTTCTACAAAACTCCTGAAAGAATGTACTGACATTTTAACACCTACCATAACACACCTCGTAAATCAATCGTTCAAAGAAGGTATGGTTCCGATCTCCCTCAAGCAAGGCATAATCAAACCCCTCCTAAAGAAACCCAACCTGAACCCCAAAGACCCAAACTACCGCAGACCGGTAACAAGCCTCAACACCATCTCCAAGATCATGGAGAAAGCAGTAGTACAACAGCTACAACTCAATTTGGACACCCACAAACTTTTGGACCCACTACAATCAGGCTTCCGCCCAGGCCATGGCACAAAAACAGCACTTCTCAAAATATGGGATGACGTACTCGAAGCAGCAGATGACAGAGAATCATGTCTTCTGGTGCGGCTGGACCTCAGTGCAGCGTTCGACACAGTAGATCACAAAACTCTACTCATTCGCCTTAAAGAAGTAGCAGGAATCACAGACTCAGATCTCCCCTGGTTCACATCCTTACTAGATAATCGTTTGAAGACAGTGATACTAGGAGCCTTCACCTCTGAAACTCGCGCAATTTCTTGCGGAGTCCCTTAAGGATCATCCCTGTCACCCGTGCTCTTCAACATCTACCTTCACCCACACTTCAAAATCATCAACAAACAGGACCTGTGCTACCACTCATACGCTGATGACACTCAACTTTACTTTCGCATCACCGGAAAAAAAGACCAATATCACGGATTGGAAAATTGCCTCACATTGATCGATGATTGGATGACTGAGAGCTCCCTCAAACTCAATGGATCCAAAACAGAACTTCTTCTTCTCCACGCAAACCGAAAGACAAAATCTAAGACTTCATGGACACCACCCTCCATCCTTGGACAGATCATCACCCCAAGCACCAAAGTCAAAAGTCTCTGAGTCATTTTTGACTCGGAGATGTCGATGGGTGCACAAATAGGATCAGTAGTCAGCGGATCTCATCATCTCCTCCGCCTGCTGCGTAGACTCATCCCCTTCATTCCAGAAGAGGAGATAGCAGTAGTAGTTGGAACAATCATCAATTCTCGACTGGACTACGCAAACTCCCTCTACATAGGACTACCTAAATACCAGATGGCGAGCCTACAAGTCGTCCAGAACATGGCAGCCAGACTGGTAATGGGGAAAAAACCCTGGGAATCCAGCACCCTATCCCTGAGGGCCCTTCATTGGCTAACCGTAAAGGATTGGATCACATTCAAGACCCTCTGCCTCACCCACAAATGCACACAAGGAAACGCTCCTCAATATTTATGCGAGAAAATAAAACACTACACCCCCAATCGCATTCTCAGATCAACTAACCAAAACCTCCTCAACATCCCCAAGTCTCGCTACAAATCGAAGGGAGAACGAAGATTTGCAGTCCAAGGACCACGGCTTTGGAACACTCTACCCACGGACATCCGCATGGAAGAAAACCACCGGCCCTTCGGGAAAAAACTTAAGACCCATCTTTTCTGAAGTATCAGGATGACATTGAATGGAAAAAGCGCCTTGAGGCGATTTAGTTCACATTTGTAGCGCTATACAAGTTTCTCACTCACTCACTCACACGATCGGAATTTTTCACGAGCCGAGAAAATGAAGTTTCCGAGCATGTTTCCTACTGGGTTTGTTTAACCTCTAGTAACTAGTTCTTTGTACTTTATAAAACTGTTCAGGAATTCACTGACGCTGTGTAAAAAAAAAAAGAAAAAAAAAAAGAAAAAGAAAATGAATAAAATAAACACATGAATAAAATGGTCTCTGAGGGCTAAAAAGGTATACTTTAATTTGATTACTTCACTTAAGAAAAAGTCAGTTAATGGCTATTGAATGCCAGTAAGAAGACCATTTTATGGGTAATTATCACATCTGACAGAGTAACAAATGAAGGATTGAATTCTGTCACATCCGCCCGGCGCCCCGGCTTCTCGCGCAACCGCTGATTTAATATTTAAAACGCCAAATGCATGGCCAAGGCTTGATTAGCATGACTATTGATTGGCACGAGCTGATTTGTGTTCTTGATGGATGCCAGTATGATCTTCACTCACCGGCTCATATTGATCTCTGAAACAAATATCATCTGTTGGCGGTTTCATTAGGCGGGCTCTCTTGTTAATTACTTATTCCTCGAACCTTTTGGTGTTTCATTAAGGTGAACAAATTGGAGGAATTAGACAAACAATCCGGGCTGCCGTGCTGATATGACTCCGGCTGTCCAATTCCTTTGTTCTCTTGATAATCTCATTTATTTCTGAGCTTTATAAGACAGTTATTATGACTGCTTAAGCCATAAATAAGAGGTGCGTGACGGCTGAGCACAATGCAGGCGGAATTTTCAAGAGAATTTCAGCTATTTTTTTCCTGCATAAATGTGTTTATTTGTAGAGCAAGCAAGGCTGAAGCTGAACCTCGGGCACAAAAACTTCAATTTAAATATGTTCCCCAGTAGATGCAAGGGATATAAGTCTGCTTTGCGTGCATCAGATGTTTTTTCAAATCTAGATGTTACCTTGTAAAAGGAGCAGTGACATCATCACTGGGCTGTACATAGCCTATGCAGGGAATAGAGATGTAGGAGGGGCCAGCAGGCCCCGCCCACTACAGGCTGCCTGTAGAAAACTACAAGAGGGTGGAGACAAAACCAGTCACCCTGCACAAGGAGACAGAGCAAAGCTGTGGGAGGGGCCCAGGAGGCTCCACCCACTACATGAGGTCGCAGGGACAAGACCAGTCACCATGCACGAGGAGAGAGAGCAAAGCTGTGGGAGGGGCCCAGCAGGCTCCACCCACTACATGAGGGGGCGAAGACAAGACCAGTCACCATGCACAAGGAGAGAGAACAGAGCTGTGGGAGTTTCCCAGCAGGCTCCACCCACTACATGAGGGGGTGGAGACAAGACCAGTCACCATGCACAAGGAGAGAGAGCAAAGCTGTGGGAGGGGCCCATCAGGCTCCACCCACTACATGAGGGGGCGAAGACAAGACCAGTCACCATGCACAAGGAGAGAGAAAGCAAAGCTGTGGGAGGGGCCCAGCAGGCTCCACCCACTACAGGCTGACTATAGAAAACCACAAGAGGGGGCGGAGACAAAACCAGTCACCATGCAGAAGGAGAGAGAACATAGCTGTGGGAGGGGCCCAGCAGGCTCCACCCACTACAAGCTGACTGTGGAAAATGATGGGAGGGGGTGGAGACAAGACTAGTCACCATGCACAAAGAGAGAGAGTAGAGCAGTGGGAGGGACCCAGCAGGTCCCACCCACTACCAGCTGTTTGTAAAAAACGACAGGAGGGGGCGGAGACAAGACCAGTCACTCTGCTCAAGAAGAGAGAACAGAGCTGTGGGAGGGACCCAGCAGGCCCCACCCATTACAGGCTGCCTATAGAAAACTACAGGAGGGGGGCGGAGACAAGACCAGTTACCCTGTACAAGCAGAGAGAGCAGAAATTACCAGTCTTTAGTAATGTCAGGGAATTGTATGAGCACGTCCACAATCAACATTGACTCCAGTTTGCCTATTTAAAGGATGCTTTGTTCAAGTATTAGTGCTGACTGGTCTTCATTTGTATCCTGTGTTCTGCTAGTGTCTTGTGTGTGTCTTCCGTTGCTTGCCTTTGACCCTGATCTTGGGCATAGCCCTTGTTGCTGTGTACTGACCTCTGCTTGCTTGAGTTTGATCTTGTCTACACTTCTGTACCTCGCTGCCCACCGACTATGACCTTAGCTACACATATGACCATGCTCCTGTCTATGATTTGGCTCCACATTACTACCGAGTGCCTGCCAGTGTTTCAGTATTGGTGCTGACTGGTCTTCAGTTGTATCCTGTGTCCTGCTGGTGTCCTGTTTGTGTCTGACTTGGCTTGCCTTTGACCCTGATCTTAAACGCTGCCCTTGTTGCTGTTTACCTGTTACTGACCTCGGCTTGCTCATGACATTGACCTTGCCTGTGCCTTTGTCCCTCACTGTCTGCCCGCTGCTGACCTCGGCTACCCATATGACCACGTTCCTGCCTCTGGTTTGACTCTACATTACTACCGAGTGCCTGCCCTGGCTTTTGTCTACATCTGCTCCAACCAGAAGAGTGCGTTCCTGACAGTAATCTGTCGGGAAACTCTAACAAGCCACGGTTCCTGGACTTGTGGTGCATGTGAAATTCCTTCTTGACTCCTGCTGGTCCATCCTGCATAGCTTCCGTTCCTGACCTGATGTCCTGCCAGTTCTACCAGGCCTACTATATTTATATACTAGTTTTTAGGTTTCATAGTGTGCATGAGGCCTAAGGCTCCACTCAGGTATGTGACAGTTAAGCCTCGTACACACGACTGGTTTTCTCGGCAAGAAAACTGCTGGGAGAGCTTTTTGCCGAGAGAACCGTTCGTGTGTATTGTTTCTCTTTGGGAAAACTGCCGGGAATCTCAACGAGAAAAATAGAGAACCTGCTCTCTATTTTTCTCGTCGGGATTCTCGGTAGAGTGTTTCCTGCGGAGAAAACCAGTCGCCTGTATGCTTACCTGTCCACTGTAAACCTGTGCATGCTTGATAAGACTTTGACGCATGCGTGGTAGCATACAAGGTTAGTGTGGGGTGTAGCAAGATAGCAGCGACGGCACCGAATGTGACGAGCGCCAGCTCGTCGTGGTCGATGACGTCACCGCGTTCTTGCCATTAAAAAGAACGGTGGTTCTTTTGAATGGCCGTCTGTACACAGGGCTTGGCAAGACAAGCTTGCCTAGAATCCCATCGAGAAAACCGACGTTTTTTTTTTTCGACGGGATTCCCGCCCGTGTGTACAGGGCTTAACAGGAAGGAAATGTTTCACCCTGGATTACTGCACAGATCTGTAAGAAATACACAAATCACACCAAGATTCAAGGGAGAACGCACAAGGCTCTTGTATTTAGACAATATTTGCTGATCCTGGAATTCAGCTTTAAATTTTGAACTTTTTCTCATAGGAGGGTTTTAGGAGGAGAACACAACAGTGACTAACACCTGATGTGATGCTCGTTTAATGATCAAACTGGTTCAGGCTACAACTAGGAGTGATAATTAGTACTTCTCACTGTCTTCATACAGTATTATTTCCCCCCCTGATTTATTTAGTTTTGTACTGAGTGAAGCATTGTTAGGACATCTGTTAACTATTTTTATTGTTTTTTATTTTTTTTTGTCACTTAATTCCTGTATAGTCACCAACATTGGAAGTCTCTCCGACAGAGGCCCATACAAAAATAAAACTTTGAATTGTAAAATGGGTTGGAATGTAGAACTTACAGTACATTGGGTTTTTATTGTTTGTTTTTTTAAAGGAGGGAAATTTAGAAGGTAGAGCCTCTGTTGAATATTTATTGCTATCTAAAAAATGGCGCCATTGTAGGCATGTGCAATTCGCTTCGTTTCAAATTCGTTTTTTTTAACAGATTTCGACAAATTCATTAATTCTAAAATATCCGAATTAACGAAAATCAGTTTAACAAATTTTTCTGAATACCATATATACTCGAGTATAAGCCGGACAGAATATAAGCCGAGGTACCTAATTTTACCACAAAAAACGGTGAAAACTTATTGACTCAAGTATAAGCCTAGGGTGTCCATCTGCATGCCTCACTGTGCCTCACTGTGTCCATGTGCATGCCTCACTGTGCCCATGCCTCACTGTGCCCATGCCTCACTGTGCCCATGCCTCACTGTGTCCATGACTAGACTGACATTTAACATGGTAGTCTATGGAAGGGGTGCCCGGGTTTGAAAAATCTGTGCTCCCCGGCCGTAGGTCCTCCAGACAAAAAAATTTGCACACTTGTAGAGGAGAAATGGGGCTATATGTGTGCCAAGTTTAGAGTCCAGGGGACCTATGACCGGTACCTGTTCCCCAAAGTCACCAGAGAAATTACCGTTTAACATAAGAGTCTATGGAAGGGGTGCCCGGGTTTGAAAAATCAGTGCTCCCCGGGCGTAGGTCCCCTGGACATAAAACTTTGCACACTTGTAGAGGAAAAGTGGGGCTACATGTGTGCCAAGTTTGCGGTCCAGGAGACGTACGGCTTGCCGGTACCGGGTCCCCAGATTTCGGGAGATTAGACGTAAAAAGGTGACTCGAGTATAAGCAGAGCAAAAAAATAGCATAAGCAAAAAAATGTGCTGAAAAACTCGGCTTATACTCGAGTATATACGGTATTTGTAAAATTCGGATACTCAGAAATGCAAAATTCGAAAATCCGAAAACCCAAAAATTCGAAAATCTGAAATAGTAACTAACTAATAACTTAACTATTACTAACTATTAAATTATAGGTATTGGAATTTCCTTTCAAAATTGGCTGTTAGTAAACATAACGAATATGAATTTATCCGAAGTTACGAATTATCCAAAATAATGAATGCCGTATCTATATGAATAGAACGTAACAAATTAATCATATATGTCATATAGCATTGCAAAACCCTTCCTCTCCTCTCATCATTCATGTCATTTATTTTGCAAGTGCCAATCAGTGCTGCATTTCAGTGCCCGCCCATAAGTGCCCATAAGTGACATCAGTTCCATCTATCAGTGCCCATCAGTGCCATCTGTCAGTGCCCGTTATTGCCACCCATCAGTGCCCATTAGTCAAATTATCACATGACGTTAACAAAAATATCGGTAATCGGTATCGGCGAGTACTTGAAAAAAAGTATTGGTACTTGTACTCGGTCTTAAAAAAGTGGTATCGGGACAACCCTAATAATAGCTAACTAATAATAACCTAACTATTACTATTAAATTATAGGTATTGGAATTTCCTTTCAAAATTGGCTGTTAGTGAACGTAACGAATACGAATTTATCCGAAGTTACGAATTATCCAAAATAATGAATGCCGCATCTATATGAATGGAACGTAACAAATTAATAATAATAATTAACAGTAATAATAAGACTTTTTATTATTATTATTAATATTATTATGATTGTTATTTATTATTATTAATTTGTTACGTTACAATCATATAGATACGGCATTCATTATTTTGGATAATATTTTGGATAATTCGTAACTTCGGATAAATTTGTATTCGTTACGTTCACTAAAACTTTTTGTTATTATTATTATGTATTATTAATTTGTTCCATTCCATTTGTTTAGATGCGGCATTTTTTATTTCGGATAATTCGTAACTTCGGATAAATTCGTATTCGTTACGTTTACTAACAGCCAAATTTGAAAGGAAATTCCAATACTTATAATTTAATAGTTAGTTATTATTAGTCAGTTAGGTAGTTATTTTTTCAAAACTTTGTACTTTCTTTCTTATTTTGAGATTTTCGAATTTTCGAATTTACGAATTACGATCATAACGAATGACCCGAAAAACAAAAAAAACAAAAACAAAAAAACGAATGAAAGGAACACGAAAATGAACAAATTTTTCGGCAGTGCACATGTCTACCCCATGAAGGAGATCTCTTCACTTCTCGTCCGGACGCCAGGACAGGATGTGAGGTAACGTCTTCTCAACAGGGACACATACGGCAATAAAAACATGACATGCATGCAAGAAAATGCCTTTTTCTTAAATTGAGCCGCTATAACTCAGAAGGATTTTGCAGCCTTCATCTACACTTTCAGAGCCACTAACCAAGAATAAGCTTCCATATTTGGAAAGTCAGACTTATTTTGGTAGAGAGTGATAGGTGTCCCGGGAGCCGCAAATCAAGTCAAAGCCTGCTGTGTGATAGTAAATGGAAGTCTTAGCCTGGACCCCCACCAGGCTACGCCCCCCAACGTGTTTCACTCTGCCCACCGGGGCTTACTCATGGAGGATAATCCTCCATGAGTAAGCCCCCCCGTTGGTGGAGGGAGGATAATCCTCCATGAGTAAGCCCCCCCGTGGGCGGAGGGAGGATAATCCTCCATGAGTAAGTCTCCCAGGGCCACCATCAGGAATTTTGGGGCCCCTTACACAGCTTCAGACATGGGCCCCCTGGAGCAGAGGAAAACTGAAAAATACATAGAAAAGGGGGGTTACCATCCGGGGACCTTCGGGCCTCTGGGACCTCTGGGCCCCTTACAAACAAAAAAAAAAAGAATTATAAAAAAAAAAATTATAAAAAAAAAAAAAAAGGGGGGGTTGCCACCCAGGGCCTCTGGGGACCTCTGGGCCCCTTACAAAAAAAAATGTATTACAAAAAATAAATGAATAAATAAATAAAAAAAATAAAAAAAGGGGGGTTGCCATCCGGGCCCCTTAAAGGTGTACTGCTTGTACCCCCCTGATGGCGGCCCTCATCCGGTGGGCGGAGTAAAACACATTGGCGGTGTGGCCTGGCAGTGGGTCTAGGCTGAGCCTGCCATTTACTATCACACAGCAGGCTTTGACTTGATGTGCGGCTCCCGGGAAACACCTATCGCTTTCTACCATTACTTGGAGCATAGACGAGCTCCCTTCCCGGCCAGCACTCACAGCGGTGGGCACAGGACTTTATTCCCATACAGAATGAGCAGTTCACACACGTATCTCGGTTCAGACCAACTTTTTTTACTATATGTAGCCCAAACAAGAATAATAATACCGCTCAGATTCCCCCCCAGACCTATTTTAGCGTGATCAGCACGTAAGTAAACTGGTGCAGGAAGGACAAACTCGACTTGCCAAGCTCCAGGAAACTTCAACAAAATGGCGTCCTTCCATAAACACATGCTGGCTCACTGTTGCATAGACCTCTACGGTTAAGTCCCGAAAGGGTGAAATGTGTCTGAGGAGCTCTCTACAGGTGGAGAAGGTGACTATAACCTACTAATAGTGATATGTAAGTGATTTGTAAGGTGGATATGTGAAAACCCGTTCCCCCGTTCAGAGGTGACTATACAAGTTTTTGAATCTTCAGTGACCTTATTATATATTGGAGGTGAGACTTTCTCTCCTCCTTAACCTAAGTGTCACAAAATAATTGGTTTACTCTCCACCTCTGCGAACTCTACTCTGCGGGAAGGATTAATCTTGATCCGTAAACTATCTTGTGTGGTGTCACTTTATACCTGGTCTCAAGGTTTATCAGCACCTACACAGCATGTCCTGAGGAAGCTATTAAAATTGTGAAACACGTTGACAAGAAGGCATGGGGAAGTCTATGGATCCATTTCTTTGATACCTTTACACAGTGTTTTGTATCCATTACGGATTATATGTACTAGGTTTCTAGATCCATAATTCCATGTCTATTCTATTGGGTATCTGTTGACCTTGTCAGTTAGTAGGGTGTCTTTGTCTGTTCAATGTTATTTTAATCATTTTTGTAATAAAGATATTATATTTTATAAACTACCGCCTCATGATATGCCCACAAAGTCTGACTTGTTTTTTTTTTTTTTAAACTCATTCAATCCTTTTTATACAATAATTGGATGTTGGCATAGTGGGGGTCTTCCCTTTCTTTATAAAGGGGGGGGGAGGAAGCTGGACAATTTGAGCGGACCTTGCACTTTACTGCATTATATACTGAACATTGACTTGGGTTAAGCTTAGCCGCATCAACATGGAAACCAAACTGGGTGTCTGGTAAACAAGGCTTCTAATCCATTCCACTCCAGTCTGATACATCTGTTTGGTGAGACAGCAACCTCAGAATTTTCCAATCAATTTTTTTTACGCTTTCTATAAAATGTTGTAGTTGCAGGATTTTAATTCCACAGATCCTTGATTTGTATTGATCTCTCCTTTTAAGTCAGACTTTTAGGCTCATGACGTGATTTATTTGGCTCAGGATAGGGTTACAGATGTGGTCACTTAGAAGAGTCAGACCAATTCACACTTTCTTCTGTTTTATTATTAGTTGTTTTATTTATTTGTTTATTTTTATTTTAAAAAAAAATGGAAGATCTGAAAGATTTTCTTCCCATAAACATTTTATTGAAGATGTCTGAATAATACCTACCATATATACTCGAGTATAAGTCGAGTTTTTCAGCACATTTTGTTGTGCTGAAAATGCCCCCCTCGGCTTATACTCGAGTCTGTGTCCATCTTCAACATTGTGCTCCTGATCCCGGGCCAGCCGTGGGACCGCTGAACCCCAAACTTGGCACACATATAGCTCTACTTATCATCTACAAGTGTAAAAAGTTTGTTGTCAAGGGGACCTACGGCCGGGGAGCACCGATTTTTCAAAGCCGGGTACCCCTTCCATAGACTCCCATGTTAAATGGTAATTTCTCTGGTGATTTTGGGGACCCGGTACCGGCCGGCCTTAGGTACCCTGGACCCCAAACCTGGTACACATATAGCCCCACTCTTCATCTATAAGTGTGAAAAGTTTGTTGTCCGGGGGACCTACAGCTGGGGAGCATCGATTTTTCAAATTTGGGCACCCCTTCCATAGATTCCCATGTTAAACAGTAATTTCTCCGGTGATTTTGGGGACCCGGTACCGGTCGGCCCTATGTCCCCTGGACCCCAAACTTGGCACACATGTAGCTCCACTCTTCATCACAGGTGTGCAAAGTTTGTTGTCTAAAGCCGGGCACCTCTTCCATAGACTTCCATGTTAAACGTCTGTCTAGTCACACAGCGCCGGAGATCAGGTAGGGAGATTGGGCACAGTGAGGCATGGGCACAGTGACAGTAAGGCATGGGCACAGTGAGGTATGAGCACAGTGAGGCATGGGCACAGTGAGGCATGGACACAGTGAGGCATGGACACAGTGAGGCATGGACACAGTGAGGCATGGGCACAGTGAGGCATGGGCACAGTGAGGCATGGACACAGTGAGGCACAGTGAAGCATGCCCATGGACACAGTGAGGCAAAGTGAGGCACAGTGAGGCATGCAGATGGACACCCTAGGCTTATACTCGAGTCAATACGTTTTCCCATTTTTTTGTGGTAAAATTAGGTGCCTCGGCTTATATTCGGGTTGGCTTATACTCGAGTATATACAGTAGATACAAATGACTCTATGGGGGTAATTTACGAAAGAAAAATCCACTTTGCACTACAAGTGCAAACTACAAGTGCAAAGTGCACTTGAAATTGCACTGAAAGTGCACTTGCAAGTGGAGTCGCTGTAAATCTGAGTGGTAGAACAGAAATGAGGGGAAGCTCTGCTGATTTTATCATCCAATCATGTGCAAGCTAAAATGCTGTTTTATATTTTTCTTGCACGTCCCCCTCGGATCTACAGCCACTGCACTTCCAAGTGCACTTTCAGTGCAATTTCAAGTGCACTTTGCACTTGTAGTTTGCACTTGTAGTGCAAAGTGGATTTGCCTTTCGTAAATTACCCCCTTTGAGTCCAATAGAGTCACATAGATAGACATCAACAGAACAGAAATATAACAGAAACATCGCTAAGTCTCAAGCATATTATTCTCCATTGGGGTAATGATGCTTAGACAGAAATAAAAACCCTAGGAGAGGGAAGAAAGGACTACAGAATTAAAAAAAATATATATATATATAATAAAAAAAAAAAAAAATTCTGTGAAGAAAAGTGTAACATTTTCAGATTTTCTTTTTTTTTAAAATAAAAATTAAATAAATATATTAAATAAAAAAAGGGAGTGGAGGGGGAGGAGGAAATGAAAAGGAGGGAGGGCATGTTGGGGATAGGGTGACCACATTTCCAAACAACCATTCAGGGACACCCTCCCTTCCCAAAAATCAGCTTGTGCTGTAACGAATCACAGCACAGTGATTGGACACAAGAGGCGGGATTTATGATTTCTCCAATCACAAGCAGGGGGCGGGGATTGTGCTCCTCCAGGCATTCCCGGCCAGGACAAGTACTGTCACTGAGTAAAGCGGCGATGTGGCGGCCTTTTTTGGGGGCACCAGATTGGCCCGGGGGGGGGGGGGGGGTGGCTGTGTCAGTTTCATTCCCGGACACTGTATTGTCCAGGAATGAAGGTGCCCGGGACAGACCTGCAAAATGCGGGAATGTCCCGGGCAATCCGGGACACGTTGTCACCCTAGTTGGGGAAAGGGAGGGAGAGGATAAGAATGTGTTGAGGAGAGGGGGTGAGGGAATCACCGACAACCCTGGAAACTGGAGAGTGTAGTCAGTGATTCCCTCACCCCCTCTCCTCAACACATTCTTATCCTCTCCCTCACTTTCCCCAACATGTCCTCCCTCCTTTCCATTCCCTCCTCCCTCTCCACCCACTTTTTTATTTATTTTTTTATTTAAAATATATATTTATTTATTTTTTATAAAAAGGAAAATCTGAAAATTTGACACTTTTCTTCATAGGAAAAAAAAAATGATTTGAGATTTTTGTGGCAATAACAGCAGATGGTGTAGCTTCCGTGGCAGATCAATGTGTTGATGCGAACACAATTTATGCGGCTTTGTTGCACCGCGCATTGAATACATGCTCACCTAGACTGGATTTAAGATGTCAGGGGGTCTAAGACTGACGACACAAAATCAATATCTCACTGTAGCTTAAACCGCATGACAAAACCAGCAAGGAAGGAATTGGCAACAAAGGTTGATGAGCTTAGAGAAGTTCTGTACTTGGATGGTGAACGGGAAAAAAATATTTATAGACTTGCCTGCATGTCTTCCATGAGCTTCTAAAAAGTGTTGCTGAAAATTTGTGGGTTCCCCCTGCACTCAGCTTCGCTTCGTGGAGTATTGTCTACATCATACACCGCAGCCGTGTTTGTCCCCCCACAAATTCAATCCCCACCAAGGAGAATGCCACAAGGCACCACAAAGGTATAAGATACATCTGGTGCACACTACCAAGCACTTGCATAAGCCATTAGGCTCTCTCTCTCTCTCTCTCTATATATATATATATAGATATATAGATATATAATATACCCTATATTACCAAAAGTATTGGGACGCCTGTCTTTACACGCACATGAACTTTAATGGCATCCCAGTCTTACTCCGTAGGGTTCAATATTGAGTTGGCCCCGCCCTTTGCAGCTATAACAGCTTCATTCTGGGCAGGCCGTCCACAAGGTTTAGGAGGGTGTCTATGGGAATTTTTGACCATTCTTCCAGAAGCGCATTTGTGAGGTCAGGCAGTGATGTTTAGTCGTGCTCTCCACAAATCTGCCCTTTATGGAAGAGTGACAAGAAGAAAAACATTGGTGAAAGAAAGCCATAAGAAGTCCTGTTTGTAGTTTGTGAGAAGCCATGTGGGGGACACAGCAAACATGTGGGGGACACAGCAAACATGTGGGGGACACAGCAAACATGTGGAAGAAGGTGCTCTGGTTACATGAGACCAAAAGTGAACTTTTTGGCCTAAAAGCAAAACGCTATGTGTGGCAGAAAACTAACACTGCACATCACCCTGAACACACCATCCCCACCGTGAAACATGGTGGTGGCAACATCACGTGGTGGGGATGCTTTTCTTCAGCAGGGACAGGGAAGCTGGTCAGAGTTGATGAGAAGATGGATGGAGACAAATACAGGACAATCTTAGAAGAAAACCTGTTAGATTCTGCAAAAGACTTGAGACTGGGGCGGAGGTTCACCTTCCAGCAGGACAACGACCCTAAAGCACAGCCAGAGCTACAATGGAATGGTTTAGATCAAAGCATATTCATGTGTTAGAATGGCCCAGTCACAGTCCAGACCTAAATCCCATTGAGAATCTGCGGCAAGACTTGAAAATTGCTGATCACAGACGCTCTCCATCCAATCTGACAGAGCTTGAGATATTTTACAAAGAAGAATGGGCAGAAATGTCCCTCTCTAGATGTGCAAAGCTGGTAGAGACACCCCCAAAAAGACTTGCAGCTGTAATTGCAGAGAAAGGGGGTTCTACAAAGTATTGACTCCAGGGGGCGCCATACAAATGCCCCCCCCCCACACTTTTCACTGATTTATTTGTAAAACATTTTGAAAACCATTTATCATTTTTCTTCCACCTCACAATTATGTGCCACTTTGTGTTGGTTTATCACATAATATCCCAATAAAATACATTTACAATTTTTGGTTGTAACATGACAAAATGTGTCAAATCTCAAGGGGTATGAATACTTTTTCAAGGCACTGTATATAATAATAGAAAAAAAGGATACTCTGAATGCCATGGAATCTCACAGTTGTGTTGCTGCCTTTGTGCTCCATATGACAGTTCTATTTCGCCCGTCTGCTCCTCGGTAGAGAGGCCCCGGCCTTGCGTTCGCAGTTCTGCTGACTGAAAGTCAATACGGAATTCACCGCTGAGTACGGAGTCAGGGAGGTTGCAACTTTTGATCCTGTAAAAACCTCGGAGCCTCTCCCTGCGTCTCCCCGCTGCAGCTTCACAGCGTTTTGTCTGGCTCCTAATATAGATGTTAACACCCCCGGTTTTATACACGACGCACAATACCTTGAAGCTCGCAGTTTAATGTTTCCTTCCCCGTCATGTTTGTACTTCAGACGGCTTTGTGTTAGTGAGGGGCAGAAAGGTCATTGGCTCGGGGCCTCCGATTCACTGGGGCCCCCCCTTAGAACTTCTTTAACCATTTATAGGAAAACTCCACTTTTGCTACAAAACTGATATAACGTGCGCCATTGTGCGCTTCCGTAATTTAGAGTAAATGTAACTCTAAGGCCCCTTTCACACCTGAATGATTCATAAACATTCATAATAATTCTGTGTTTGTGCGCAAGTTTACAAAGTGTGCAAAAAACGCATATTGCGCTTGCAGTTTCGTTTATTGTTAATGGCACCCCAAACGTGGCACCAAAATGGCACATATAATGTGCATTACCAAGCACTTGCATAGGCTATATATATATTGCCAAAAGTATTGGGACACCTGCCTTTACACGCACATGAACTTTAATGGCATCCCAGCCTAAAGCCCCGTACACACGGTCGGACTTTTGCCCAACAAACTTAGTTTTAAGCAAGTTGGACCAACAATCCGACCGTGTGTACGCTCCATCGGACAAACTTTTTTGAGTTTGGTTTTGTTTTCATCAGACAAAAGTTGGGTCTGCGAACGGACAAACTTTTGCCCAACAAAAGTCCTATGGAGCAAAGTCCTGCCGTGTGTACAGAAAACCATAGGACTTTTGTCCGATGGACAAAACAACCAATGTTAAAATCAACCAACAATAGCAGAAGTTGACCAAAGGGTGGCAGTAAAGATCAGAAAATAGCAGAAAAAACAAGTGATGTTGTAAGAAGTTTTAAGAAAGTTTGCAGAAAAGTCTGAGCGTGTGTATGCTATGGGTGTTCCCGACCAACTCTGTTCGGACAAAAAAACCACGGAAAAGTTCGATGGAAGTCCGACCGTGTGTACAGGGCTTTAGTCCGTAGGGTTCAATATTGAGTTGGCCCCGCCCTTTGCAGCTATAACAGCTTCAACTCTTCTGGGAAGGCCGTCCACAAGGTTTAGGAGGGTGTCTATGGGAATGTTTGACCATTCTTCCAGAAGAACATTTGTAAGGTCAGTCTCCACTGTAATTCATCCCAAAGGTGTTCTATCGGGTTGAGGTCAGGACAGTCAAGTTCCTCCACCCCAAACTCGCTCATCCATGTCTTTATGGACCTTGCTGTGTGCACTGGTCCAAATCATTTGGTGGAGGGGGCATTATGGTGTGGGGGGTTGTTTTTCAGGGGTTGGGCTTGGCCCCTTAGTTCCAGTGAAGGGAACTCTTAAGGCGTCAGCATACCAAGACATTTGGGACAATTTAATGCTCCCAACTTTGTGGGAACAGTTTGGGGACGGCCCCTTCCTGTTCCAACATGACTGCTCACCAGTGCACAAAGCAAGGTCCATAAAGACATGGATGAGTGAGTTTGAGAAGAAGATGGACGATCTGGGTCAGAGTTGGGTGTACACATTGGCTTTCCAACAGTGTCTTAGTTGGGTTTACACACTGGTTCTCCAAGAGAATCTGAGTTGGGTGTACTCACTGGATTTCCAACAGTGTCTTATGCTGTGTACACACGGTCAAGAAAAGTTTGATGTGAGCTTTTCGTCGGAAATTCCGACCGTGTGTAGGCTCCATCAGACTTTTGCTGTCGGAATTTCCGCCAACAAAAGATTGAGAGCAGGTTCACTATTTTTCCGATGGAAAAAGTTCCTATTGGAAATTCCGATCGTCTGTAGCAACTCCGACGTGCAAAATTCCTATGCATGCTCGGAAACAATTTGACGCATGCTCGGAAGCATTGAACTTCATTTTCTCGGCTCGTCGTAGTGTTGTACGTCACCGCACGTTCTTGATGGTTGAAATTTCAGAGAACTTTTGTGTGACCGTGTGTATGCAAGCCAAGCTTGAGCGGAATTCCGTCGGAAAAACCATCCAAGGTTTTTTCGATAGAAATTACGTTTGTGTGTACGCGGCATTATTTGGTGGAGGGCCCGTGGAACCCAGAACGCTCTTGGAAAGTATGCAATACCCTTGCTTCAGCTCCCCATGCACCTCTTATGTCTAAATCCCCCTGTATCCATTAGGGGCATAGGGTGACAGAGAAATTATATCTTGGACTGCTTAAAATAGGACAGTAATATTTTTCCACAATATCTCCTAGGATATATGTAAAAGACTATTTACTGTTTGTTTGATTCTGAACTCAACATGTTAATTAAAAGAGGCTGATGTGTTCAACTTCAGCCACCTGTCTGCCTGTTGTAATGTAAATTGAGTCCAGGCTAACTTCTAAGGATCTTTTCTTTGTGGATTGGGCTAACTGACCCTGTATTGTATGAAGGAGTCCTGTGATGATGTGTATTGGAGTTTAGGAGACAGCCCAGGCTAGGAAACTCTGAGACAGCCAGGCTGCTTAAACTGATTAGGTAATTAGCTCATGTTAATTAGGTCTGGTCACAGGTGTATTTTCAGAGTTATATGAGCAGAATGTAAGAACCTCCTCTTTTGACTGGGTATAAAACTTGTAGTATTTTCAATAAAGATTGTCAGTCCTGCTTGAAACTCATACAGAGCGTCGTCTCGTATTTGGGGGAGAATTACTCGTATGGGGTCTTATTCGGCTGGTTGGAGTGTCTGGTAGCTGACTTGTGTTCGGGAATGGAATATTCTAAACGATTTTAACCCCTTTCATACACGGGATGTGGTTACAGTTGGGTATACCCGCTGGCTCTCAAATTGAGTATGAGTTGGGAGTACACACTGGCTTTCCAACAGAATTTTAGGTGGAGGAGTATGCTCAGTATGAAAAGTGAACACATACATACAGTCTATCTTTTCCAGAAGAGAGAGGATGGAGGGTCAGAGACATGCTGGGAAACGAGGCCAGTAAAATCATACAGCTGATAGAGATGACTCAAGGCCACTCTTGCAGGTGGTTGACCATCCAATCCTCGGTCACACTGTCTCGCCACTATCCACCTCACCTTCAGGACTGATGTGGAGACCCAGTCTCAAGTCTTTTGCAGACTCTAACAGGTTTTCTTCTAAGATTGTCCTGTATTTGTCTCCATCCATCTTCCCATCAACTCTGACCAGCTTCCCTGTCCCTGCTGAAGAAAAGCATCCCCACCACATGATGCTGCCACCACCATGTTTCACCTAAAAAGATTCATTTTTAAAATATTGACCATCTATGAACTCTTGGGGATTCATTTTGACCATCCCTAGTCTCATGAAATTTCAACAGCTCCCCTCCCTGCTGGCATCTTCCATTATTCCGCAAATAGTACCGAATTTTCTTATGAGGTCGTCATTCTACGTAATTTGCTTCATTTCAAAAAGCAACATAACCTTTTGTAAAAAGTTGGAGCCTGAGTCACGGAGTCCCCACACAATCCCACTCATTCTCTTCACAACGTGCTATTGAGAAACAACTTGACAGAAAGATTTAGCTGTATTTCCCAGGAAGAAAGGACTTCTTTCATCGTTCATCAAGACACAATAACACCAACTTCCTCTTCGGCATGCTTGATACAAATGCATAGACAATACCTGCGCTTGCCTTTTGTTACAATTTGATGCTCTGAGACTTTTCTTTCTGTAATGGTCTATGGAGGCATGAGATGGTTTGTTTCTGTTCATTTGGAGGAGAAAAGCAGAACGTTGTATTAAACGCAGTCACCAAATACAGCCAATTGACTGTCCTTTAGATTGTAAACTCCATGAGCAGGGCCCTCCTATTCCTTCTGTATTGAACTGTATTGTAATTGTACTGCCCCCCCCCTACATTGCAAAGCACTGCGTAAACTGTTGGCACTATATAAATCCTGTTTAAGCACCTAGTGGGATTATTGCTTGCTGTCTTCTTTCTCTGATATCTGCATGAGTCGCTTCTAACAGTCTATGCTGACACCAGACAATCCTGGGAGACAGCCTGCCCCCCCACCCCCTAGCACACAGACAACCTCAGCTATGCATGTTTCCCTATGAGACTGTGTAGAGGGGGGGTTGTGGCCATTCCATTCACTCAGGTCTCAGAATACACTCAGCTTTCTGCTCTATGGTGTGCAGTGAGTGAAAGCCACTGTCTGGAGCCAGCACAGGAGTTGACCAGATATATGTAATTACACACAGAAACTAGGACCAGACCATGTATATATATGTAGCACCCTCTACCGTAGGTAGGTGCTAGCATCGGATTTTTGCTAGGGAAACTGCCAGTGCAGGTAAATTTAGGCAGGCCTATGCTTTAGGCTAGGCCTGCTTGATTTGATATGGGGGCAGGGAGTGGTTAGTGTAGCAGTGGGTGTGGCCACCTGTACTTTAGTTCTGAGGCGCCTCCCCTGCTTCCAGGGAGATTGTTCTGGAAGAGGGGCAGGACCTAGGACTGGAGTGGTAGGCAGCTCATGTGAGGAGCCCTCACCAATCCACACTTGGTATTGGCAGGGGGCAGGCCTCCCATATAAGCTGAAGTTACATGCCACTGGGGAGGAGTTGTCGGCCGGGAGAAATGGAGAATGGAGTACTAGGCAGCAGCAGGAGGCCATCCACATCTGGGGGGGGGGGTGCGCAGATCGCGGAGGAGCCCGGGAGAGCTGGGAGGGAGCTTCATCCTTATACGGTCATGGATGAAGTTTTCATCTTTACACGGTCATAGATGAGGAGTCTTGGAACAGAGGAGGCTGGAGAAGCTGTCGGAACGTACGTCCAGTTAAAGTTCTCCATCATGGACTCGGGGCAGGAAAAGGTCGGTGAGTGGAACACAGTGGATTTCTGGATGAGGGATGCCAGGGGAGCAGGGTGCGAGGCCAGAGGAGAGACTGTGGGAAATGTGTCAAATCGATGCGGCCTAAGGGCGCAGGATTTGCGGATCGGACTTGCTGGGAACAGTAGTCCGCCAGGTAACATTACTAGGCCGCCGGGGAGAGGTACAGCAGACCTCTGGCCTAGTAACAGCACCAAATTACAACCAGCAAGCCGGGATTATACAGAGTGATCCCATTTTGTCATAATGAAGATGATGGGACGGGATCTAATAGTTTTACGGTGGAAGTTTTGTGCAGGAGGAGAGAAGTCCTGGGAAGAACAGTCTGTAGGAGTTAATGCAGAGGAAGAGGAGCAATAGTCTGCATGGTGTTATGCAGGGGAAGAGACTGTAAATGTTAGAAGCACATCAGTTCTTTAAGGCTAAACCAATTAGCAATGTTCATTAAATATGATGGCAAAGCAACATGTTCTATGGGCACCCCATATCCCCCTTTCCCCCAACCAAGTTATACCCCCCAATAAACAAAAACAAATGCCATACAAGCCATACAATGCAAATGACTGTTCATTGTCTCTGAGGTGATAGATGAAGGTCTGGCAGCAGGGTGATATGGTGGATGTTAGTAACTAGTAGCAACCATCCGCTACATATATTATATATATATATATATATATATATATATATATATATATATATATACACAGGACCGCCATCAGGGGGTACAGGCAGTACACATGTAAGGGGCCCGGATGGCAACCCCCCTTTCTGTTGTAAGGGGCCCTCCGGTCTCCAGGGGCCCGGATGGCAACCCCCCCCTTTTTTTATTTTATTTTTTTTTATTTTTATTTTCTTGTAAGGGGTCCGGAGGTCCCCAGGGGCCCGGATGGCAACCCCTTTTTTTTTTCAATTAATTTTTTTTTTTTGTTCGGAATTCTCGGGGGGAAAATACAGCAGCACCCTTCCGCTTCTCAATTTGCGGCACCCCCCCCGCATCTCAACTTGCGGCACCCCCCACCCCCCTTCTCAACTTGAGGCACCCCCCCGGGTTTCAACTAGCGGCGGCGCCCCCCGCCTCTCGATTCGCAGCAGCCCCCCCCCCCCGGTTCTCAATCTGCGGCGGCAGCACCCCCCCTGAAGCTGTGTAAGGGGCCCCAAAATTCCTGATGGCGGCCCTGTAAATGTGTGTATACATATATATATATATATATATATATATATATATATATATATCTTTAATGTGAGATGTATGTACAGTCAACAATAACCACACACCAACAGCAATAAACATGGGAATGCATGAAAGTCAAAACCAAATGACTAAATGCCTAACCAGCAACCTAATAAACAAACTATATACACAATATATACACACATAGATACACAGGGGTAAACTGGAGGAGCAGGAGACAAGGCAGTGGGGTACTGGGTGCAGAGCAGGATTAAGAATGAATGGAAACAGAGTCTGGGAGCAGCACGGAAAACAGAGTACAGGACAGGAGCCACCAAAACACTGAGGCACTGTGTACTAGTGGGAGCAGCCTTATGTAGCCACCTAGCAGCTGAAACCAGGTGGATCTGATCACTGAAATCTGCTGGCTTTTGAGAGAAAACTGTTGGTGGACACTGGAACTGCAGCTATCAGCCTTGAGAACCACAGCGCCACCAACAGATGAAGCGGGTTCTGACGCAGACCCTCCCTTCTGAAGCTTAGAAATGCTGTGTAAATTCCTTGCCCCAGTACTGGGTGCAGGGCAAGGGCAGGGACAAGAGCAGGAGTAAGAGCAGGATCAAGAATGAAAAGCAACAGAGTCTGGGAGCAGCAGATGAAGCAGGTCCTGATGCAGACCCTCCCTTCTGAAGATTAGAAATGCTATGTAAATTCATTACACCAATACTGGGTGCAGGGCTGGGGCAAGAGCAGGAGCAGGAGCAAGAGCAGGATCAAGACTGAATGGCAACAGAGTCTGGGAGCAGCAGATGAATCAGGTCCTGACACAGGCCCTGCCTTCTGAAGCTTTGAAATGCTGTATAAATTCCTTGCCTCCCCCTCCCTTCCCCTTTTTTGTCCAGCTAGGTTACATGATCGGGTAAATGGGGATGCACACAATACCTTCAGTTGCCATTGTACTCTTGCTGGGTGTCTCATGTGTCCCTGTACCTTTAAGGACACCTGCCTTTACACACACACGAACTTTAATGGCATGCCAGTCTTAGTCCATAGGGTTCAATATTGAGTTGGCCGCGCCCTTTGCAGCTATAACAGTTTCAACTCTTCTGGGAAGGCTGTCCACAAGGTTTAGGAGGGTGTCTATGGGAATGTTTGACCGTTCTTCCAGAAGTGCATTTGTGAGGTCAGGCACTGATGTTGGACGAGAAGGCCTGGCTCGCAGTCTCCACTCTCATTCATCCCAAAGGTGTTTTATGGAGTTGAGATCAGGACAGCCAAGTTTCTCCACCCCAAACTCGCTCATCCATGTGTTTATGAACCTTGCTTTGTGCACTGGTCCAAATCATTTGGTGAAGGGGGGATTATGGTGTGGGGTTGTTTTTCAGGGGTTGGGCTTGGCCCCTTAGTTCCAGTAAAGACATTTTGGACAATTACATGCTCCCAACAATACCACCAAAAGAAAGCTCTATTTGAGTGAAAAAAATGATTACATTTTCATTTGGGTACAGTGTAGCATGACTGCGCAATTGTCATTCAAAGTGTGAAAGTGCTGAAAGCTGAACATTGACCTGGGTGGCTACATCGCAGGTTTTTCAGTGCCGGGCTTCCAGTGCGGGTGGAGCACTCTGTGATGGTCGAGTCCTTCAGACTCGGCTGATAACAGAACAGGGCAAAGGGCCAATCACAGCAGACCTTTACCACGTGATCAGCTGTCAGCCAATGACAACTGATCACGGAAGGAAACAGAAGCCGTTATCATTTCTTTTCTCCTCATGATCAGTGTGAGGAGATAAGAAGAATGCAGGTAACCAGCTTCTGTTACAGGGACATCAGTCCCTGTCCCAATCTGTGCCCACCAGTGCTGCTAATCAGTGCCAACCAGTGCCACCTATCAGTGCCAACCAGTGCTGCTAATCAGTGTCAACCAGTGCCACCTATCAGTGCCCACCAGTGCTGCTAATCAGTGTCAATCAGTGCCAACTATCAGTGCCCACCAGTGATGCTAATCAGTGCCAACCAGTGCCACCTATCAGTGCCCACCAGTGCTGCCAACCTGCACCAACCAGTGCCACCTATCACTGCCCATCAGTGTTTCCAATCAGTGCCCATCAGTGTCTCATCATCAGTGTAACTTATCAGTGCTGTCTACCAGTGCCTATCAGTACCCATCAGTGCCGCCTATAAGTGCCCATCAGTGCCGCCTATCAGTGGCACCCATCAGTACCCATCAGTGCCAACCCTCAGTGCCCTGCAGTGCTGCTTATCGGAGCCCATCAATGCCACTTATTGGTACCCATCAGTATCACCCATCAGTGCCAGCTATCAGTGCAGCCTTATCAGTGCTTCTTCATCAGTGCCGACCTCATCGGTGCCCACCAGTGCAGCTTCATCAGTGCTACCTATTAGTGCCCATCAGTTCCACCTCATAAGTGCCTATCAGTGCAGCCTCATCAGCGCACATCAGTGCAGCCTCATCAGCGCACATCAGTGAAGGAGAAAAATTCCTGTTTGTAAAATTTTAAAACAAACTATGAAAAATGTTTTTGTTTTTTTCAACATTTTCGTTATTTTTTGTTTCTTTAGCAAAAAAAAAAAACAGTGGTGATTAAATACCACCAAAAGAAATATCTAATTGTGTGAAAAAAATGATAAAAATTTCATTTGGGTACAGTGTAGCATGACCGCGCAATTGTCATTCAAAGTGAGAGAGCGCTGAACGCTGTTAATTGGCCTGGGCAGGAAGGGGTTAAAAGTACCCGGTATTGAAGGGGTTAAAGAAGAAAACCCCAACAAAAGAAAAGAAACCCCATTCTAATTAAACCAAAAAAATTGTGTTACATAGGATGAAGCTCAGAGATTTTTTTTTCTTTGGGTCCAAAGACCCTGAGAATTATTACAAACCTTTTCTTTAAAGCAGAACATTTCCATTACTTACGCTCTCAGTAAAAGTTCAACGTTAAAAACAGCCGTAAGGCATGGTGTCCTAAACTAGAACGAGATCTTTATGATTCTCACCAGGCCGCTTTTTAACAAATAAAAAAAAAAGTCAATAAAAGCGCCTTTATTTTCTCCATCATTTTATATCCTTTCCAAGAAAAGCGCATTGAATATTTTTTTTTTTTTTTTTTTTTTTGCTCACCAGGTTACATTACGATCGCTATGGGTGTACTCTGAATGTCGTATAATTATACAAGTTGTAAAATTATTTACTTACAGTAAAAAACTGAAAATTGAAGAGGAATAAAAAAATAAAAAAAGAAGAAAATGAATCCTCTCAATTTTCGGCGTCTAAGCCATACAGTGCTTTGGTTGTTTATTTGTATTTGCAAGTTTGCTGATTAAGTTTAATTGCGGCAATAAAACAGAGATGTGTCTAAATATGTTATTTTTTTCTAAATAAAGAATTCCGAATGGAAGAACTGGGGTTTTATTTGTGTTTAATAGGCAAAATTAATTCATTCATTAACTTTTATTGTTTGTTTGCCGCATAGAGCGGCTGTTCAGCTTCTGGTGAGCAGGTTCTTGTAACAGCTCCGGGACGTAACTTCAACTTTGCAAATTCTTTTCGTGATACTTTGCCAGAAAATACAAACATATATAAAAAAAAAAAAAAAAAGGAAAAGGGTTTCATACATCACAAAAATGAAAATGCCTTAACTGGTCGGAAGGGATTATGTTTTTAATTAACAGGCTATGGATTCGGGCAAGTCAGTAGTTACTAAAACTCAAGCCTCGTACACATGGGCGAGAATCGCGTTGGGAAAAAAAAGTTGGTTTTCCCAACGGGATTATCACGCGCTAACGCTTTCCCCGACTTGTTCATTCCCCGACTTAGTTGGGGTAGGCGGTACACTTTGGTGGGGGTGGGTCAGCCACGCCCAGTGACCTTTGACCTCTGGGGACCCGCCTTCTGACCTTTGACCTCTGGGGGAGGTCCCTGTTCAAAAACATGGGTCCTAGCCTTATTCTTAGAGGGAAAACCCTAACCCTGACCCTAACCCCAACCCTAACCCCGACCCAGACCCCAACCCTAACCCTAAACCTAACCCCTAACCCTAGCCTTATTCTTAGAGGGAAAACCCTAACCCTAACCCTAGCCTTAGAGGGAAAACCCTAACCCTAACCCCAACCCCTTACCCTAACCCTTAACCCTAACCCTTAACCCTAACCCTTCACTCTAACCCTAACCCCTAACCCTAACCCCTAACTCTAACCCCTAACCCTAAGCCTCAACCCTAACTGACCTTTGACCTATGAACTTTAACCCCAAGTGCATCTCCACTTAGTGACTCTCCCCACCCTAAAACCCCTACCTTTCCCAGATCCCGCTCGGTTTGTCGGAAAAATGGGGAAAAAAATTGTAAGGCTACCCCAAGTGGAAACTCGTAGGATGACTTTCCCCGACTTGTTCATTTCCCGACTTAGTTGGGGTAGGCGGTACACTTTGGTGGGGGTGGGTCAGCCACGCCCAGTGACCTTTGACGTCTGGGGACCCACCTTCTGACCTTTGACCTCTGGGGGAGGTCCCTGTTCAAAAACCTGGGTCCTAGCCTTATTCTTAGAGGGAAAACCCTAACCCTAACCCTGACCCTATCCCCAACCCTTGCCTTGCACGCCGAGTGTACACACGGCCATTCAAAAGAACCGCCGTTCTTTTGAATGGCAAGAACGCAGTGACGTCATTGACTACGACGAGCCTGCGCTCGTCACATTCTATGCTGTCGCCGCCATATTGCTACACCCTACACTACCCTTGTATGCTACCGCGCATGCGTCTGTGATGGAGTTTATAAAATGATTATTTTATATGAATAATCTTTCTCTCTATTATCTACTCAATCTACTATGGGTTTAGAAATTTAGTATAGGTTAAATGACTCTTGTATACAGCTGCACATATGGTCTACTGCCCAACCCCCAAGAATGCTGGAGTAATTAACATCCTTCTGAGAATGTGTTTGCAAGGAATAATAGAAGTGCTCTTTTGAAAGAAATTCTGATATGCACACACCAAGATATACTTATACAATAAGAAGCTTATTGATGTTCATATTGGGAACTAGAAAGTTAATGTATGCTAACTAAGGATATAAGTTAGAGTATTATCATGTGTGTGTGTTTGGGTAAATCTTATAACCAGACAGTAGTATTATTTTCCTTGATTGAAAAGTTGTAACAGAGATATTGATCCCGGAGTGAAAATGAGGAACAGATGTTCTGTCCACTCTTCAACTTACTCCTTCCGGCCCAACCCACCGTGTAAAGCAATATGGCCCCCATGTCCTGGAATGTGAAGACACAAGGAAGAAATTGACGTCACAAGAGAAGCACCATATATGGAATCAGCCAATCATATGCATACGTTTGTGATGACGATTGCTTATGTCACTCTATCTATATAAGCTTCAACTGAATAAAGGAATGTTCTCTTGAGCCACACATGAGAAGGAAGCTATACTGATGAGTCTGATTTCAGTGTGCAATCCTTAAGGCATATATGCCCTCATTTTAACATAAATTCGGACCAGCCGCAGAATAGTGAATAGATTCTGGTATTGGACCAGAACCGATCCATTACACGTCAAAGTCTTTTCGAGCATGCACAGGTTTACCATGGACAGGTAAGCATACACACTCACGGTTTTCTCGGCAGGAAACACTCTGCCGAGAATCCCGACGAGAAAAATAGAGAGCAGGTTCTCTATTATTCTCGTCGAGATTCCGAGCAGTTTTCCCGACGAGAAACCATACACACAAACGGTTTTCTCGGCTAAAAGCTCTGCCAGCAGTTTTCTTGCCGAGAAAACCGGTCGTGTGTACGAGGCTGAAGCGTCCTTGATTGACGAAAACATCTGTCAAACCTTAAAAAACCAAACAGAGGAAGCTTCTTTTTTTTTTTTAGCTAGTAGCCTTTGCTCACATGCCCCTTGTTCCGTAATGTTGAAGACCTTTTGTAGCTTCTCCAAGCCACATCTTTATCTCTGAGGGTCATAAAGTATCAATTTGGATTGCCAAATTCTTACTCCAATCACTATGGTGGTAATTGTCCAAGTACAGGATCAGAGGTGTAGAAGCTGTGGGATCACCCCGTTCTAATCCCACCCTTGGTAGCAAAAAAAGGGGAGCAAGGAGGGTGGGACTTTATATGAAGCACATGGTTGCGAGAGACTACCCTTGGTAGCAAGACGTCTGCATAGGCGTTAATCCTTTGAATCGCATGGCTGAAGGTGCAAACTCTGGTCAGATCTATGGGAAAGAGATGCTAAAGTGGCATTATATGTAGAAGGTGGATGATGCTGAGCCTCCATGTTTGAAGGAACCAAAAGCCAATAAATAAAAGGGTTGGGCCAGGGAAAGTCATGCTCAGTGGCGGCTAGTGTTTTTTTGTTTGTGGGGGCGGCAAACAACCCCCCATGGTACCTCAACCCCCCCATTCCCCCCCCCGCTGTCTGCCGGTCGATCCACCGGAACTTACCCCATCTAGATGGCGGGGATCGGGCATTGGCGGGCATCCAAGGAGCGGCAGGGATCGGGGCACCAAGCAGCAGCGGGGATCAGGCATCTGAAGAGCGGCGGGGATTGGGGCACCAAGCAGTGGCGGGGATCGGGCATCCGGGGCATCCGAGGAGAAGCAGGGATCGGGGCACCAAGCAGCGGTGGGGATCAGGCATCCGAGGAGCGGCGGGGATTGGGGCACCAAGCAGCGGCGGGGACCGGCAACCGAGGAGCGGCGGGGATTAGGGCACCAAGCAGCGGCGGGGATCGGGCATCCGAGGATAAGTGGGGATCGGGGCACCAAGCAGCAGCGGGGATCGGGCATCCGAGGAGCAGCGGGGATTGGGGCACCAAGCAGCGGCGGGGACCGGCATCCGAGGAGCAACAGGGATTAGGGCACCAAGCAGCGGCGGGGATCGGGCATCCGAGGAGAAGCGGGGATCGGGGCATCAAGCAGCGGTGGGAATCGGGCATCCGAGGAGCGGCGGGGATTGGGGCACCAAGCAGCGGCGGGGATCGGGCATCCGAGGAGAAGCGGGGATTGGGGCACCAGGCAGCGACGGAGATCAGGCATCAGTGAGCATTTTTCAGCTTTTCTCCTCCTGGCTTTCACCATGCGTCTCCTCCCCTCCTCCTAGGTGTCCAATAAGAGCGCCTGTCCTTTCAGCCAATCGGGTGATGGGTAACAGACTCACTTCCCGTTTGGCCGGGAGTAGGATCAGTGTTGCAAGAGCGAATATTCATTCGCTCTTGCAACACACCTGGGTGGGCTCCGGACGCAATGCTCTGCACCCCGAGCCCACCCTTTTTTAAAGCCTATTAGAGCCTCTGGCTCTAATCAGTGCTTCAATAAACACACCCCCCACCCACCCCCACCATAGGAATTCATGCACCCGGCGTCCTGAAATGGGTCAGGTGCATGGATAGGGAGGGCGGCGAGGCATGGATAGGGGGGGGGCGGCACCCATGCGACCACAATGGATGGGCCGCCCCTGGTCATGCTGAGGCAGGTTCTATCTGACTGGCTGTAGCTTCTAATGCCGATGGCTCCATCCATCTGGAGATAAAATCAGATGAAGGCATTGTCAGGGGAAGTACTGTGATCCCCAATAGAGGTATTAAATACCTAGAAGTGTTACATTGTTGCACTTAACTTGAAAAGCATATGACACTGCAGACATTCAAAGCTGCCTATGATGCCAACATTCGCGCGCTTCTTTTTTTTTTTTTTTTTGCGAAGGCGATATCTTATGACTAACTCTAAACTTGGACAAGCAGTGAGGCTTCGCAGCAAATATGGAAGCCTCTCCGCTACAGAGAAACATTTATTATGACATTCCGCCGGAAAATCCATTTGTCACAGCGTGCGAGGTGCTAACCCCATTGTGTTAGAAAATAATTTGATTCTCAGCACTTGATATGGAATCATCTCGTGAAGAGGAGCCTCTGTTTAGCTGTCACGTGAAAACCCCGGCGCAGGAAACAAACAACGGCTCCGGCCGCCGCCCGCCTACCTTGTTAGTCGGAAATATGGAAATGCCATTTTAAAAAGAATGCGCCTGTGTGCCAAAGGTGTTAGATTGACTCCGGGCTCGCCAAAAAAAAAAAAAGCAAAAAAAAAAAAACTCAAGGAAATCCATCTATAAAGACGAGGCGCGCAGATGAAGCGCACTCTCCGAAGGGAGTCGGGGAAATTTTGCTTATCTTTTGCGAGATAATGAATGTGAATCCTGTGTTGAGCACAGGGCATGCCGAGCCACCGCGGGGGGTTCTGTTAGCCTCTAATAGTTCCAATAAAGAGAACTTCAGTCTCTGCCGGCGGATCGCTGGGCTTTAGAGAACAATCGTCAGCGTTCTTCAAGATTTAATTAATTGGATGGCTTTCAGAAATTATATACAAATAATAAAAGATTCTAGCAGGGAATAAAAGTTTATGATATTGTATTTTAACAATGCAAAAGTGCCAAAAGTATCAGATGTGCGCTCGGTGGCCTCTTTTTTGTGCTTACGCCCACAAAGGGCGTCCGCGAGGGGGGGTGGGGGAGGGGTATTTTCATTCAAACGCAAAAATTAGTGAACTAATGGAAAGCTATAATACTTTTGGAAAAGTGAGGAAGACATTAAGCTAAACTTCAGGCAAACAGGTAAATATACAAATGACATGCCATGGTTGCCAGGTGTCCCGGATCTTGTGGGACAGTCCCAGATCTAGGACAATGTACTGCAGCGTCTATGTCCCATGGGTTGTCTTGCAGGACCCAGGACATGTAGCACAAATGCTCTGTGATACTGTCCCAGTGTGATCAGCACTATGGTACTATCCCAGGATGCTCAGCACTGCGGTACTGTCCCAGGATGCTCAGCACGGTGGTACTGTCCCAGGACGCTCAGCACTGCGGTTCTGTCCCAGGGCGCTCAGCACTGCGGTTCTGTCCCAGGGCGCTCAGCACTGCGGTACTCTCCCAGAATCCTCAGCACTATGGTACTGTCCCAGGATGCTCAGCACTGTGGTACTGTGTCAGGACACTCAGCACTGTGGTACTATCCCAGGACGCTCAGCACTGCAGTACTGTCCCAGGACGCTCAGCACTGCGGTACTGTCCTAGGATGCTCAGCACTGCGGTACTGTCCCAGAATCCTCAGCACTGTGGTACTGTCCCAGGATGCTCAGCACTGTGGTACTGTCCCAGAATCCTCAGCACTGCGGTACTATCCCAGGACGCTCAGCACTGCAGTACTGTCCCAGGACGCTCAGCACTGCGTTACTGTCCCAGAATCCTCAGCACTGCGGTACTGTCCCAGAATCCTCAGCACTGTGGTACTGTCCCAGGATGCTCAGCACTGTTGTACTGTCCCAGGACGCTCAGCACTGCGGTACTGTCCCAGGATGCTCAGCACTGCGGTACTGTCCCAGAATCCTCAGCACTGTGGTACTGTCCCAGGATGCTCAGCACTGTGGTACTGTCCCAGGATGCTCAGCACTGCGGTACTGTCCGAGAATCCTCAGCACTGCGGTACTGTCCCAGGACGCTCAGCACTGCGGTACTGTCCCAGGACGCTCAGCACTGCGGTACTGTCCCAGGATGCTCAGCACTGTGGTACTGTCCCAGAATGCTCAGCACTGCGGTATTGTCCCAGAATCCTCAGCACTGCGGTACTGTCCTAGGACACTCAGCACTGTTGTACTGTCCCAGGATGCTCAGCACTGCGGTACTGGCCCAGAATCCACAGCACTGCGTTACTGTCCCAGAATCCTCAGCACTGCGGTACTGTCTCAGAATCCTCAGCACTGCGGTACTGTCCCAGGATGCTCAGCACTGTGGTACTGTCCCAGGACGCTCAGCACTGTGGTACTGTCCCAGGATGCTCAGCACTGCGGTACTGTCCCAGGATGCTCAGCACTGCGGTACTGTCCCAGGATGCTCAGCACTGGGGTACTGTCCCAGAATCCACAGCACTGCGGTACTGTCCCAGAATCCTCAGCACTGCGGTACTGTCCCATAATCCACAGCACTGCGGTACTGTCCCAGAATCCTCAGCCTTGCGGTACTGGCCCAGGATGCTCAGAACTGTGGTACTGTCCCTGGACGCTCAGCACTGTGGTACTGTCCCAGGACGCTCAGCACTGCGGTACTGTCCCAGGATGCTCAGCACTGTGGTACTGTCCCAGGGTGATCAGCACTGTGGTACTGTCCCAGGATGCTCAGCACTGTGGTACTGTCCCAGGATGCTCAGCACTGCGGTACTGTCCCAGGATGCTCAGCACTGCGGTACTGTCCCAGAATCCACAGCACTGCGGTACTGTCCCAGAATCCTCAGCACTGTGGTACTGTCCCAGGACGCTCAGCACTGTGGTACTGTCCCAGGATGCTCAGCACTGCGGTACTGTCCCAGGATGCTCAGCACTGTGGTACTGTCCCAGGATGCTCAGCACTGCGGTACTGTCCCAGGATGCTCAGCACTGTGGCACTGTCCCAGGATGCTCAGCACTGCGGTACTGTCCCAGAATCCTCAGCACTGCGGTACTGTCCCAGGACGCTCAGCACTCTGGTACTGTCCCAGAATGCTCAATGCTGAGTTAATGTGCCAAGACATTCAATACTGTGGTTGTAAACCCTCACATATTCCCAGTGAAGTTCCTGGCCTCAGGTGATACTCAGAGATGAAAAAAATCCTTCTCCAAGAGATGTACCTGTTTATCTGCAGCATTCCCTCCACTACAGCCAAGTACACGGATCAAAAGCTATTCCTCAGCTCCAGCAGGCAGTGGGTGAAAAATTGACATCACACACACTGCACAGTATAGAGCAAGGAGCTGAGTGTAATTTGAGACCTGAGTGAAAGAAATGGAAATTACACAAGCTCATAAGGAAACATGCCTTTAATTGTAGTTGAATTCCTTCCTCCAGACTTTGCGTTCCTTTTACCCAAAACACATTTAAATAGAGAGAAAGATTGAAGTGTGCTTTCAATGTTTGCTTTCAAACACCTTCAGCAGTTTTGTAAAGCATCCAGAATAACACAAATAAGAATTCCAGAAGCATATGTCAGCTTATTTTGCATGAATGCATAATTACTTGGTTCATTTCTCCGAATTATCACACTGGCTGATCAACCCAACTTCCCCCAACTGGGATCTTTAACAAGGCAAAGAGCGATGTGTCGGGCAAAGCCGAGCTCCGTCTTCCATTGGCTGGACATGTAGGAATTGATTTACTGAATAGGCTGTTCACTTTTGCAAGAGAAGTTGCACTTTTTCAAAGAGAATTTTCCCCAGAGCTTAGTAAAAGTGGGGAAGTTTCACTTTGCAAATGCCGCGTGCACACGATCAGAAATTCCGACAAGAAAAACCGTGGATTTTTTTTCCGACAGAATTTCGGCTCAAACTTGTCTTGCGCACACACGGTCACACAAATGCCGGTCGGGAAAATTCCGACCATCAAGAACGCGTTGACGTACAACACTACGACGAGCCGAGAAAAATGAAGTACAATAATTCCGAGCATGCGTCGAATTGATTCCGAGCATGCGCAGCACTTTTGTGCGTCGGAAATGGCTACACGCGGTCGGAATTTCCGCCGAAAAGTCTTTCCGTCTGAAAATTTGAGAACCAGCTCTCAAATTTTTGTGGGAGGAAATTCCGACAGGAAAAATACGATGGAGCCTACACACGGTCGCAATTATCGACCAAAAGCTCACATCGGACTTTTCTTGTCGGAATTTCCGATCGTGTGTACACGGCAAAAGAATGCCCCAATCACATGCAAGGAAAAGATTAAAAAAAAATGGATTTTTGCTTACACATGATTGGATGATAGAAGGCAGCAGAGCTTCAGCTCATTCACCAAGCTCTGGGGAAAAAAAATATATACAGCGGAACCTTGGATTAAGAGCATAATCCGTTCCAGAGGAATGCTTGTAATCCAAAGCACTCACATATCAAAGCGAGTTTCCCCATAGAAGTCAATGGAAACGAAGATAATTAGTTCCACATTGACTTCTATTGCATGCAATACCGCATGTGGCCAGAGGTGGGGGGGCGCCGGAGAGACTCTGAAATATTTGGAGACTGTTTGGATTCACTCGGAAACACCCGGGAATGGAGTATTTCTGAGTGTTTCTGAGTATTTCCCAGTGGCTCCGAGTGTCTCCGAGTGTCACCGGCGCCTCCGCACCTCTGGCCTAGGGTTTCTGCTAAAAAATTTTTTTTTTTAAAGTTTGGGGGGTTATAAGTATTTTTCATGCAAAAAATACAGAGTTAACCACTTCAGCCCCAGAAGGTTTTACCCCCCTTCCTGACAAGGCCATTTTTTGCGATACGGCACTGCGTTACTTTAACTGACAATTGCGCGGACGTGCGACTTTGTACCCAAATAAAATTGACGTCCTTTTTTTCCCACAAATAGAGTTTTCTTTTGGTGGTATTTGATCACCCCTGTTTTTTTTTTTTTGCGCTATAAACTAAAAAAGACCGACAATTTTGAAAACTTTTTTACTTTCTGCTATCAAATATATGCAATAAAAAAATCGTTTTTTTTTTTTTAGTTTAGGCCAATATGTATGCTGCTACAAATTTTTGGTAAAAAAAAAAAATATATTGATTGGTCTGTGCAAAAGTTATAGCATCTATAAACTATGTGATATTTATATATATATATATATATTTTTAACTAGTAATGGCGGCGATTAGCGACTTATAGCTGGACTGCGATATTGCGGTGGACAAATCGGACACTTAAGCCCTGTACACACGATCGGATTTCCGATGGAATAAAATCCGATGGATTTTTCCATCGGATTTCCGATGAATCTGACTTCCATCACTCTTGCCTACACACCATCAGTCAAAAATCCGACCGTCCCGAACGCCGTGACGTAAAACACTCCGACAAGCCGAGAAAATATAAGTTCAATGCTTCCGAGCATGCGTCGACTTGATTCTGAGAATGCGTGGGTTTTTTCTCCGATGGAGTTCCCCACAGACGATCGGAATTTGCTATGTTTTTTTTTTTCCATCGGATAAATTTAAAACATGTTCTATTTTTAATCACCGATGGAAAAAAGACCGATGGGGCCCACACACGATCGGTTTGGCCGATGAAAAAAGTCCATCGGACTGTTTTCATCGGTAAAACCGATCGTGTGTACAGAGCTTAAGTGACACTTTTGACACTTTTTTGGGCAACCAGTGACAACAAGCCTGTGATCAGTGCTAAATAACATGCACTGTCACTGTACTACTTTTGTGCCAACCTTCTGGTATGTCAATTCTTGTACTATCAACATCTGTAATTTATAGATAGATCTACACATCCCATTCGCTTCATGGTTCTTATCAAATTTTATGTTCTGTTATAGAGTGTTCAATATTTGTGATCTTCTCTAACAAATTACCCTGAAGAAGGGATTCATATTTGCTCCCGAAACGCGTTGGGGACAACGGGAAGAGAACCGTCTACCATTGTACAACTATTGCTCTGGGTCATACTTGTATCACGTTCTGTTATTTAAACCTATGGTGATGTATGGACCAATGTTTTTTTACCTTCATCCATGTACTAATAAACTTTATATTTTTATATTATATTAGCTTTAATATTGAGCGTTGGCCTATAAAGTCCCATTGTACCGGGGGGGGGGGGGGGGTTATTTCTGTGCTTGTGTTCTATACCAGGGGTCTCCAAACTTTCTAAACAAAGGGCCGATTTATTGTCCTTCAGACTCTAGGAGGGCCAGACTTTGACCAGTGGGATTAAATTTTTCTGGCATCAGTGGGAGTAAATATCGCCACATTTGGTGTTAGGAGGAGGAATAGTGGCCCATCGTGGTCATCATAGGGAGGAATAGGGACACATTACTGGTGTCAGTGGCAGAGTAGTGTTATCAGTAGGAGGAATAGAGCCCCAAGGGCCGGATAAAGACAAGCAAAGGGCCGCATCCGGCCCCCCGGGCCACAGTTTGGAGACCACTGTTCTATACTATAGGGATGTTGGCAACAACTAAGGTCTTACGATGGTGGCTGTATTTTTCTAATTGTAACTGTACTAATGACACTGGCAGGGAAGGGTGTTAACATCAGGGGCATTCAAAGAGTTAAATGTGTCCCTATGGAGTCCTTGCTAACTGTAGGTGGGTGGATGCGCTTGTACTCTAAGAAGACAGAGATCTGTGTTCCTGCTTAGCAGAAATACAGGATCTCTGTCTTCTCCTGTCACAGTCTGGAGATTTACCTTGTTTACATAGGCAGATCGGCATTCTGTCTGCCTCAGAAACGATTGGTGGGTCCTGGCGGACATCAGGTCTGCCGGACCCGCTTGTTGGCTCCCGCTGTGTCCAACCACAGCGGGAGCTGGTCGTGGGCCCGCGCGCGTGGGCGCCCCAGACCCAAAAAATCGAAATCACGTACAGGTACGTGATTTTGCTCAGAAGGGCCGCCCTGTCACAGTAAATATTCATAGGGCAGTCTGGAAGCTGTTCTGTCTGCCTTAGGAATGATCGGTGGGTCCCGGTCGACATCAGGCCTGCCGGGACCCGCTTATTGGCTCTCGCTGTGTCCAACCACAGCGGGAGCTGGTCGCGGGTGGTGCGCGCATGCGCCTCAGACCCGGACATTGAAATTACATACAGGTACATGATTTTGTGCTAAGGAGCGGCCCTGCCGCAGTACATATAAATTGGGCGGTCTGGAAGCCGTTCTGTCTGCCTTGGGAACGATGGGTGGGTCCCGGAGGACATCGGGTCTGCCGGGACCCACTTATTGGCTCTCGCTGTGTCCAATCACAGCAGGAGCTGGTCGCGGGCAGCGCCCGCATGTGCCCCAGACCCAGACATCGAAATCACATACAGATACATGATTTTTTGCTAAGGAGCGACCCTGCCGCAGTACATATAAATGGGGCGGTCTGGAAGCCGTTCTGTCTGCCTTGGGAACGGTCGTGGGTCCCGGCGGACATCGGGTCTGCTGGGACCCGCTTATTGGCTCTTGCTGTGTCCAACCACAGTGGAAGCTGGTCGCGAGTGTCGCGCCCATGCGCCTCAGACCCGGACATTGAAATCACATACAGGTACATGATTTCGTGCTAAGGAGCGGCCCTGTCGCAGTACATATAAATGGGGCAGCCTGGAAGCCATTCTGTCTGCCTTGGGAATGATCGTGGGTCCCGGCGGACATCGGGTCTGCCGGGACCCACTTATTGGCTCTCGCTGTGTCCAATCACAGCAGGAGCTGGTCGCGGGCGGCGCCCGCATGTGCCCCAGAACCAGACGTCGAAATCACATACAGGTACATGATTTTGTGATAAGGAGCGTCCCTGCCGCAGTACATATAAATGGGGCGGTCTGGAAGCCGTTCTGTCTGCCTTGGTAATGATGGTTGGGTCCCGGCGGACATCGGGTCTGTCCGACCCGCTTATTGGCTCCTGTGCGTGTGCCCCAGGCCCGGAAATCGAAATAACATACAGGTACGTGATTTAGTGCTAAGGAGCGGACCTGCCGGAGTACATATAAATGGGGCGGTCTGGAAGCCGTCCTGTCTGCCTTGGGAACGATGGGTGGGTCCCGGCGGACATCAGGTCCGTCGGACCCGCTTATTGGCTCCAATGCGTGCGCCCAGACCCGGACACCGAAATCACATAAAGGTACATGATTTTGTGCTAAGGAGCGGCCCTGCCGCAGTACATATAAATGGGGGCGGTCTGGAAGCCGTTCTGTCTGCCTTGGAAACTATGGGTGAGTCCCGGCGGACATTGGGTCCGTCGGACCCGCTTATTGGCTCCAATGCGTGCGCCCAGACCCGGACACCGAAATCACATAAAGGTACATGATTTTGTGCTAAGGAGCGGCCCTGCCGCAGTACATATAAATGGGGGCGGTCTGGAAGCCGTTCTGTCTGCCTTGGAAACTATGGGTGAGTCCCGGCGGACATTGGGTCCGTCGGACCCGCTTATTGGCTCCAATGCGTGCGCCCCAGGCCCGGACACCGAAATGACATACAGGTACATGATTTTGTGCAAAGGAGCAGCCCTGCCGCAGTACATATAAATGGGGCGGTCTGGAAGCCGTTCTGTCTGCCTTGGGAATGATCGGTGGGTCCCGGCGGACATCGGGTCTGCCGGGACCCGCTTATTGGCTCTTGCTGTGTCCAACCACAGTGGAAGCTGGTCGCGAGTGTCGCGCCCATGCGCCTCAGACCCGGACATTGAAATCACATACAGGTACATGATTTCGTGCTAAGGAGCGGCCCTGCAGCAGTACATATAAATGGGGTAGTCTGGAAGCCGTTCTGTCTCCCTTGGGAACGATGGGTGGGTCCCGGCGGACATTGGGTCTGTCGGACCCGCTTATTGGCTCCCTTGCGTGCGCCCCAGACCCGGACATCAAAATCACATACAGGTACATAATTTCATGCTAAGGAGCGGCCCTGCCACAGTACATATAAATGGGGCAGCCTGGAAGCCGTTCTGTCTGCCTTGGGAATGATCGTGGGTCCCGGCGGACATCGGGTCTGTCGGACCCACTTATTGGCTCATGTGCGTGTGCCCCAGGCCCGGAAATCGAAATAACATATAGGTACATGATTTCGTGCTAAGGAGCGGACCTGCCGCAGTACATATAAATGGGGCGGTCTGGAAGCCGTTCTGTCTGCCTTGGAAACTATGGGTGGGTCCCGGCGGACATCGGGTGGGTCCCGGCGGACATCGGGTCCGTCAGATCCGCTTATTGGCTCCCGTGCGTGCGCCCCAGACCCGGACATCGAAATGACATACAGGTACATGATTTTGTGCTAAGGAGCGGCCCTGCCGCAGTACATATAAATGGGGCAGCCTGGAAGCCGTTCTGTCTGCCTTGGGAATGATCGGTGGGTCCAGGCGGACATCGGGTCTGCCGGTACCCACTTATTGGCTCTCGCTGTGTCCAACCATAGCGGGTGCTGGTCGCAGGCGGGGCACGCATGCGCCCCAGACCCGGACATTGAAATCACATACAGGCACATGATTTTGTGCTAAGGAGCGGCCCTGCCGCAGTACATATACATGGGGCGGTCTGGAAGCCGTTCTGTCTGCCTTGGGAACGATGGGTGGGTCCCGGCGGACATCGGGTCCGTCGGACCCGCTTATTGGCTCCCGTTTGTGCGCCCCAGGCCCGGAAATCAAAATCACATACAGGTACGTGATTTCGCGCTGAAGGGCCACTCTGCCACAGTACATATACATGGGGTGGTCTGGAAGCGGTTAAACTTGTAAACGAAAAGTGTCAGTAAAAGCCCGGTCGGCAAGTGGTTAAGTAAATTGCAGATAATTGTCTTTGTTTTGCATATTTACCCTCAAAATCTGGAAACTTTTACAAACACTTAAGTACGAGAAGGTATATGTAGCCTCCAAAACCATGAGGTCAATGAAGGGGGATAAGAAAGTGTATCATTATCCCAAAAATTCGAAATAAAGGGATAGGGAGGTTGGTCCCCAACCAAACCCCCCAATAAAATGGCAAGCGGATTATTACGGTACAAGTGAAGCCTCGTACACACGCCCGTTTTTCTCGTCAAGAAATGACAAGAAAACTGTTGGGAGAGCTTTCTTGCCGAGAAAACCGGTGGTGTGTATGGTTTCTCGTCGAGAAAAGTGCCGGGAATCTCGACGAGAAAAATAGAGAACCTGCTCTCTATTTTCTCATCAGGATTCTTGTTTTTCTCGTCGGGATTTCCCGACAAGAAAACCGCTCGTGTGTATGCTTTTCCGAGTCTTAAAAAATTGCGCATGCTCAGAATCAAGTATAAGACGGGAGCGCTCCTTCTGGTAAAACTAGCGTTCGTAATGGAGATAGCACATTTGTCACGCTAAAACGAACTGAAAGCACGAAGACTGAAAGGCGCAAACCGTCTCTCCCCAAACTTTTACTAACACGTGGTAACTAGACATGTGCACTGGCGAAAAAAAAAAATTAGTTTTCGTTTTTTTTTCGTTTTCGTTTTTTTTCTCGTTTTTTTGCTTTTTCGGAAATTCGGGAAATTCGAAAAAATTGTTTTCTTTCGCTTTTGTTTTTTTGCTTTTTTCGGAAATTCGTGAAATTCAAAAAATTTGTTTTTTTTTCTCGTTTTCGTTTTTTTTTTGCTTTTTTCGGAAATTCTGGAAATTCAAAAAATTCTTTTTTTTCGTTTTTTTGCTTTTTCGAATTCCGAATTTTCAAATTCCGAATTTTCGAATCTCCGAATTTTCAAAAAAGCGAATAAAACGAAAACGATTTTTTTTTTCGAATTTCCGAAAAAAGCAAAAAAAATGAAAAAAACGAATTTCCGATTTTCGGTAATTTGTAAATTCTAAAAATTCGGAATTTGGAAATTCAACTTTCCAAATTTCCCGTTTTCAAATTTTAGATTTTCGAATTTTGCAATTTCGAATTTTCGAATCTCGAATTTTCGAAATTTTCAAATTTCTTATTTTCAAAATTCAGAATTTCCGAAATTCTGGAATTTCAGGAAATTCGGAAATTCGAAATTTCGGAAATCCAAAAATCCGAAATTGAAAAATTCGGAAATCCGAAAATTTGGAAATTGAAAAATTCGGAAATTCGGAAATTCAAAATTTCTGAAATCTGAAAATTCGGAAATTCAAAAATTCGGAAATTTCGGAATTAACAAATTTCTCTAAATTCATGAAAAACTAATTATAAACTAAATAAATTGCACATGTCTAGCGGTAACAAGAGATCAGCAAAAGCAGCCCAAGGGGTGGCGCCATTGGAATCAAACTTCCCCTTTATACTGCCGTTGTACGTGTTGTACATGACCGCGCTTTACAACGACGAGATTTGGAATTGACAGCATACAGCTCGTCAAGCTTGACAAGAATCTCGTCGAGAAAAACAATGGGTTTTTTTTACGACGAGATTCTCGGTCGTGTGTACTAGGCTTAAGACCAAACACTTGACTCAAGTAAGTTGAATAGGCCTTTTCTATTTGTTATTTTTTCTGAGGCCCCTTTCATTACTGGGGCGTTTTTCATGCGGTTTAGCGCTAATATTAGCGCTATTATACCGCATGAAAAAATCATGCCCTTTAGCCTTCAATGTGAAAGCCCAAAGGCTTTCACACTGAAGTGGTGCGCTAGCAGGACCGCTCCAAAAGTCCTGCTAGCCGCTTCTTTACAGCGGTGAAGGAGCGGTGTGTTCACCGCTCCTTTACCGCTGTCTGCCATTGAAATCAATGGGACAGCGCGGTAATACCGCCCGCAAACCGCGGCAAATCGATGCGGTTTGCGGGCGGTATTAACCCTTTTTCGGCCGCTAGCGGGGGTTAAATTTACCCCCCTAGCGACCGCATACCGCGGTAAGAACGACGGTATAGCAGCGCTGAAAATCGCGCTGCTATACCGCCACCGCACCTGCCCGCCCCAGTGTGAAAGGGGCCTTATTGTACAGAAAGAGTGTGTGGACTTTGCAACATTGTATTATATGTGTAGCACATTTGTGTGTTTAAGTGCTGCTTGTATATGAATATAACATAGTTGCAAGCTGTCTAATTTATTTTATTTTAATTTTTTTCTACAATTTTTTTTGTGCTTGTGTGGGAGGGTGATTACAAGACGTCTGTTTCATAAACTGTCGAATGTGCGCACAAGCAATTAGGCGCAAGCTGCGCTGGACCGGGGAGAGGGCAGTGAAGTGTAAGCTCACACGGTTTTCCTAACCACATAAGCAGGATTGGGGCAGGTCACTACATTAAGTCTAATAATGCATGTTCCAGAAGCTGTCAGGTGTGCGCATGGTCAATTAGAGACAAGCAGTGCAACGCCATGGAGAGGGAAGGCAGGACGGAGAAGTGCAAAGTAATGTGGGTGTCAGACCGCAGAGGGAAACTGTGCGCTGGCGTCTCCGCTGGTAATTAAAAATGTGCAGACAGCATCTGCCGCTATTATAAGATGACAGCACAAGGTGTGGGGGGTTGGGGGGGTGTTAAATGCTCCAAAAAAAAAAAAAAAATTGGGGGTGAAAATGATATCTTGATTATAATACATTTATGCCTAAAACATTTACTCAACTGAAGCCTTATGCCGCGTACACACAACCGTTTTTAATGACGAGAAAAATGCAATTTTTTAAAATGGTCATTAAAAACGATCGTGTGTGGGCTTCAGAGCATTTTTCACGACGTGAAAAACGGCCATGAAAAAAAATTGGAACATGCTCTAATTTTTCTCGTCGTTTTTCACATCGTCGTTTTTCTCGTCATGAAAAACGCCCGTGTGTACGCTTTAACAACGTGAAAAAAAACGCGCATGCTCAGAATCAAGTATGAGACGGGAGCGCTCGTTCTGGTAAAACTAGCGTTCGTAATGGAGATAGCACATTCGTCACGCTGTAACGGATTGAAAAGCACGAGGCTGAAAAGTGCGAATCGTCTCTCACCAAACTCTTACTAACATGAAGGGTGGCGCCTTCCGAATGGAACTTCCCCTTTATAGTGCCGTCGTACGTGTTGTACGTCACCGCGCTTTACTCAAGCTTTTTTTTTCCCACGATAGTCTGTAGGCCAAGCAGGCTTGAGAAGAATCACGTCGAGAAAAATGCAGTTTTTTTCAATGACATTAAAAACGGTCGTGCGTACGCGGCATTAGGCGACAACAGCAGGAAAAACACAAATCACGTTGATACATGTGTGACATAGAAAACAAAAAATTGTATCCAAACAACAGCCCTTCCCCCATCCACCCGTTTCTATTACTTAAATTGCCATCTCTAAGGAGGAGCGGGGTCGTTGTCGCAAAAATATTTTTTTGAAAGAAAATTGTCACCTTGAGAAAATTTGTCAAAATGGACTTCCAGTTTGGCCACATGGGGTGTTTACGTCAAACATGCTTGGTAAAATAGAAGACGATGTGGTAAAGCCGTGTAAAGTTACACCAGCACTTACATTGTGACCACATTGGCTTTGTTGATACACATTTTTAAGATTAGGATTAGGGTCAGTGGTGATGGAATTTAACTGTCAGAACTATCTCCCCCATTCAAGTTTAGGGGAAGGCAAAAGCAGCTTGAAGCAAGTCAAATGCAGGTCAGAAGGAGGTCACCATCATAAGGGCAAGCATTATGCCGCGTACACACGACCATTTTTCTCGTCGGGAAAAATTAAATTTTTTCTCTTTGACGAAAAAAAAGGACCGTGTGTGGGCTTTTGGTCATTTTTCCAGACGAGAAAAACGGCATTAATCAAGATGAGAAAAATTAGAACATGCTCTAATTTTTCTCGTCGTGATTCACGGCATTTTTTTCTGCGGCAGTTTTCCCATAGGGAAACACTGCCGGGGAGCCTACACAAGGTCGTTTTTCTCGACCAAGAGAAAAAATTACGGGAAAAACGGCCGTGTGTAGGGGACCAAGCCGTTCCTCGTTTTTTCCGTTGATTTACTCAACGGTGTTTTCACCGTTGAGAAAATCGATCGTGTGTACGCGGCATAAGGGTTAGAGTTAGACATAGGTTTATCATTAGGTTTAGTATTATGTTTAGAGTTAGAGGTAGGGTAAGCATTAGCTTTAGAGTTAGAGTTAGGGTTGGCATTAAGTTTAGCATTAGGGTAAGCATTAGGTTTAAAGTTAGGGTTGGTATTAGGTTTAGAGTTAGATTTAGGGTTGGTATTAGGTTTAGACTTAGAGTTAGGGTAAGCATTAAGTTTAGAGTTAGAGTTAGGGTTGGTATTAGGTTTAGAGTTAGAGTTATAGTTGGCATTAAGTTTACAGTTAGGGTTGGCATTACGTTTTGAGTTAGAGTAAGCATTGTGTTTAGAGTTAGGGCTGGCATTAACTTTAGAGTTAGGGTTGGTATTCGATTTAGAGCTAGATTTAGGGTTGGCATTAGGTTTAGAGTTAGAGTAAGGATTGGTATTAGTTTCGGGTTGGAGTTAGGGTAAGCATTATGTTTAGATTTAGGGTTGGTATTAGGTTTAGAGTTAAACTTAGGATAAACATTAGGTTTAGCGTTAGAGTTAGGGTTGGCATTAGGTTTAGAGTTAGAGTTAGAGTAAGCATTATGAGAGTTAGGGTTGGCATTGAGTTTAGAGTTAGATTTAGGGTTAGTGTTAGGGTTGCCATTAAGTTTAGAGTTAAAGTTATGGTTAGTATTGGGTTTAGAGTTAGAGTTAGGGTTGGTATTAGGTTTAGAGTTAGAGTTAGAGTAAGCATTACGTTTAGAGTTAGGGTTGGTATTAGGTTTAGAGTTAGAGTTAGAGTAAGCATTACGTTTAGAGTTAGGGTTGGCATTAGGTTTAGAGTTACAGTTAGGGTTGGTATTAGGTTTAGAGTTAGGGTTAGTATTAGGTTTAGAGTTAGAGTTAGGGTTGGTATTAGGTTTAGAGTGAAGCCTAGTACACACGGCCGAGATTCTCGTCAGGAAAAAACCAGTCGTTTTTCCTGACGAGATTCTTGACAAGAATCTTGACCCGGCCGAGTGTACACACACGCCATTCAAAAGAACCGCCATTCTTTTGAATGGAACGAACACCGCCATCTTGCTACACCCTACCTATAAAAAAATGGGGAAAATATGGATTCGCAACACGTTGTTGAATATATTAGAATATGTCACCAGACCTATGATTCGTCCTTTGGTAAGGGCGGGATCCACTACTTGAGACCAAATATAACTAGAAAAAAAAACAAAAAGGGTGGGACATAGAGGTCCCACCAGAGGGTCTATATCGTGAATCATCTACACATTGGCTGGTGCAAAAAATATTACTTTATTGATGAACACACATTAATTATAAATAATCTCATGGATGAGACAGTTCCCATGGGGCATGGATAGAGTCTCCCAGAGGGGAACTAGACCTCCAAGATAGCTGAATCAAAAATTAAATACAATCATAAAATGTACAACGTTGTATAACTTAAAAGGATGTGGGAGTGGTGACCACCAGATAGACCTAAATATATAAATTCTATTGATTAACCAAAATACTCTGGATGTATGTAAAGCATCTGCCGTGATGGAAGAATAAAGATGAATAAGGGTCAGTCCATCTGTTTAGGAAAAACCTGGAAAGCACAATAAACCTCAATATGAACCATGTATAAAAAATAAAATATATATCTTCAAAGTGTCATTCATATTAAGTGATCCTATGAGATAGTAGATAATCCTGTAAAAAGGTAATGTTCAAGGGAAAATTGTTGAAGATGGAAGGTAAATTGTGCATTGAGTATCCTGAAAAGTAATTTCCATACAAGTGCTCAAACAGAGGACTATAAAGCTGATAAATTTGCTCTTCTCACCAGACCATAGGTAAGGAAAGTTTTGATATTAAATCTTTCATTAATTGTGGCACATCTAAGATCTTGTATATTTTAGAATGTCCCTGTCACCTCCTCTACGTGGGGAAGACAAAACGACAACTAAGAATAAGATTCTCTGAACATCTGAAAAGTATTTGCCACAAAGAAGAAACCCCGATAGCACAACATTTCCTCAAATGCCATCAAGGCAAAAGCAAGGGCCTAACAGTAAAAGGGTTTTACACCCTTGACTTACCAGAACGTAGAGGGGACTATGATAGGGTATTGATTCAAAAAGAAAAGGCCTGGATCTTTAGGCTGCAAACTTTACAGCCTAGGGGACTGAACACAGAACTAAGTTTGAAGATCTTCCTGGAGGCATGAATGTAGGGGTCACTAGAGCTTTTTTCCTTTACCAGAACCCCTGCCCCCATCCCTCCTTCCCTCCTATCCTTCTATTCCTCATATGGCGCCTTGTAGAATGCCCTATATGAAGACTTATTTTTTCATTTTTTCATCTTTTTGATTCCTAATCCTTTACCTGGGCCCTATGTATATAGCTATATGACATCCATCTAAGATGTTAAAATTAAGGTTAACATTGGGGATAGATTAGGTTGAGAGTTAGGGTTAGCGGTAGGGTTATAATTAGTGTTAGCATTATGGTTAAAATTAAGGCTAGCATTAGGGATATAATTAGGGATAGATTGGTATAAGAGTTTGAATTAACATTAGGGTTAGAGATAGGATTCGCATTAGGGTTAGAGTTGGGGTTAGCATTAGGGATGGTCCTGATGTTCGACTCATCGGGTGTTCGCTTGTTCGTAGAAGTTCACCCGAAGGGACTGGAATGCACATGGGGGGGGGACCCCACGCAGTTTTTTTCATATATTTGTTATCTATATTGCGGGCAATACATTACAGCCGAGAGCAAGTTTACATGACATTTTTCTTTTAGAAATGTCATTATTGCTGCGGCAGGTTCTATACATTGCACAGATACGCCACTTTACGCCACTTTACAGGCAGACTAAGGGGACCCCCAGACACGATATTTAAAGTAATATTTCATTTTTTTTGTTTCACTTTAAGCATCATTAAAATGTTTTTTGCATTGATACCCTGGGGCAGTACCCGGGTCCCCATAAACTTGGCAATAACTTGCATATAAGCCTTTAAAATGAGGACTTTTGATGTTTCATGTCCCATAGACTTTAATAGGGTTCACATGTTCGCTAGAACTTTTTGCCTGTTCGAGGTGTTCTGGTGCGAACCAAACCAGGGGGGGGGGGTGTTCAGCCCATCCCTAGTTAGCATTAGGGTTAGAGTTTGGGTTAGAATTAGGGTTAGAATTAGCATAGGGTTAGATTGGGGTTAGAGTTCAGGCTGCAGTTAGGGTTAACATAAGGGTTAGAGTTAAAGTTAACATTAGGGTTAGAGTTAGGATTAGCTTTAGGAATAAAGTTAGGATTAGCATTAGGGTTAACATTAGGGTTAGATTGGGGTTAGAGTTAGGATTAGGATTAGGGGTAGAGTAATAGAGCTAGGTTTAGCATTAGGGTTAAAGATTAGACAGGTGTGGCTCATTTCATTCCAAATTGAAATTCGGACAAATTTTTTGTTAAGAAATTCGGATGTATACACATTTCTGAATCACAATAGTAACAGATTAGCAGTGGAGTTAATGGGCTTTTTTCTGAACGCAAGAAATTCGCGTTCAAAGTGCAGTTTTTGGGCAGAAAAAAACCCCAAAAAACGCAAAACGCAGAAAAACGCTCATAAACGCTCAAAAACGCTGGTCGCGAGCGTTTTTTAGCGTTTTTTGATCCATTGAAAAAAAAAAAAAAAAAAAGCTAAAAAACGCTACACTGAAAAACGCTAATAAACGCTAGTAAAAAAACGCTGATAAAAGCTAGCATTTTCTGCTGCTTTAAAAACGACCGTTTTTGAGCTTCTGTGTACATGGAGCCTCAAGCCCTGTACACACGATCGGTTTGACTGATGAAAACCGTCCGATGGATGGTTTTCGTCAGACCAACCGATCGTGTATGGGACCCATCGGTCTTTTTTCCATCGGTTTTAAAAAATAGAACATGTTTTAAATTTTTCCGATGGATAAAAAACCGATCGAAAACTCCGATCGTCTATGGGCAAGTCCATCGGATCAAAAACCCACGCGTGCTCAGAATCAAGTCGACGCATGCTCAGAAGCATTAAACTTAATTTTTCTCGGCTCATCGGAGTGTTTTACGTCACCACGTTTGGAACGGTCGGTTTTTTGACTGATGGTGTGTGGGCAAGACTGATGAAAAACTGTTTCATCGGATTTCCGATGGACAAATCCATCGGACGAAAATTCATAGGTTATCCGATCGTGTGTACAGGGGCTTAAGTGTAAATAAAGTTTCAGGTTACATAAAAAAAAAAAAAAAAAGAAGCAAGCGCAACCTGATATTTACTCCCAACCTCCATCCACATCAGCTTTGCTGTGCAAAAGCCGACACAAAGTTCGGTTTTGTTCCTATTGTTTTCTAAACTGCTTTTAACAAGTAACCTTGGAATGTTAATAGAAAAGGAAGACGAGCGGCCAGTGACATCAGCAACACGTTGAGCAACAGTACAGTAAAGCCTCGTACACACGGCCGAGAATGTCGTCAGGAAAAAAACCCGTAGTTTTTCCTGACGAGATTCTTGAACAAGAATCTTGTCCCGGCCGAGTGTACACACGCTCCAATTCTAAAGAACCGCCGTTCTTTTGAATGGAACGAACGCGGTGACGTCATCGACTACGACGAGTGTGCGCTCGTCACATTTGATGCCGCCGCCGCCATCTTGCTACACCCTACCTATGCCTAGGAAGCTACCACGCATGCATCAAAGTCATTTTGAGCAAGCGTGGGTTTCCACGGCGACAGGTAAGCCTACACACTCTCGGGTTTGTCGTCGGGAAACAGGCCAACGAGAATCCCGACAAGAAAATAGAGAGCAGGTTCTCTATTTTTCTCATCGAGATTCTGGGCAGTTTTCTTGACGAGAAACCTGAAAGCCTCGTACACACGGCCGGTTTTCTTGGCAAGAAAGCTCTCCCGGCAGTTTTCTTGTAGTTTCTTGATGAGAAAACCGGCCGTGTGTACGAGGCATAAGTCTCCAGGGTCAGGAACACAAGGCCACGCAAATTTTTTCCTCCTTTTTCACGACCCTACAGGATTTCCTCCAGACCACCTTTGTTTGGTGCTTTGTTTCCGCTTACTGCTTACAAAGCCAATTATGCACCTGACACCAGATATTAAAATAAATGTTTCCATATAAGCAAAAACGCACCACGGAGCTCTCTCGCCCCGGGGTCACATTTTCTATTCAGAGAACAAGACAATAAATGGAGACGCAACCGTAGTGTTTATTGTCCCCATGAATATGTTGTCGGCTGGAGCCATTGAGAAGACGAGCGCTCTGTTAGATGCCTCGTTTTACAGGGGAGGTTGACTATAACAAGGATTTTATTGTGTATTTCTATAGATAGAATGTACGGCTTAATACTACTAAACTATTAATCGGGGCAAACTCACGTAACAACCACACAACTGGTTTGAGAACTTGAGAGCTTCAGCCTTGGTCCTGCAAAAATCGAATGCCAGATCCCGGATTGTGTCTGGTCTATAGCCTTTAACCACTTCAGCTTCAGCGACATACCGATACGTACTGTAGTCTGGTTGAAGGGGTTCAGCTGGCCATGGGCTTCAACCACCTCAAAACCGGGCACTTTCACCCCCTTCCTACCCAGGCCAGCTTTCAGCGCTGTCACACTTTGAATAACAAATTTTGCTAAACAAACCAAAAAGTAAAAAATAAATAAAATAAAGGCGTTTTTCTTAGTTTCTATTATAACATTTTGCAAATAAGTCATTTTTCTTCTTCACTGGCTTGTGCTGATGAGGAGTCACTGATGGGCAGAGAAGAGGCGGCACTGATAGGCAGCCCCGACGGGCACTGAAAGGCGGCACTGATAGGCACAGATGAGGAGGCACTGATAAGTGGCATTGATAGGCACTGATAGGCAGCACTGATAGGCACTGATAGGCATCACTGATGGGAACTGATAGGCATCACTGATGGGAACTGATAGGTATCACTGATGGGAACTGATAGGCATCACTGATGGGAACTGATAGGTATCACTGATGGGAACTGATAGGCATCACTGATGGGAACTGATAGGCATCACTGATGGGAATTGATAGGTATCACTGATAGGCATCACCGATGGGAACTGATAGGCAGCAGTGATGGGCACTGGTAGGCGGTACTAATGAGGAGGCACTGATGGGAACTGATAGGCAGCACTGATGGGCACTGGTAGGCGGTACTAATGAGGAGGCACTGACGGGCACTGATAGGCAGCACTAATGGGTGCTGAAAGGCGGCAATGATAGGCATAGATGATAAAGCACTGATAGGTAGCACTAATGGGCACTGATAGGCATCACTGAATCAAACTGATAGGCAGCACTGATGGGCACTGAAGTGCGGCACTGATAGGCACAGATGAGCAGGCACTGATAGGCCGCACTGATGGGCACTGATAGGCATTACTGATGTGAACTGATAGACATCACTGATGGGAGCTGATAGGCAGCACTGATGGGCACTGGTAGGCGGTACTAATGAGGGGACACTGACGGGCCCTGATAGGCAGCACTAATGGGTGCTGAAAGGCGGCACTGATAGGCATAGATTATAAGGCACTCATAGGTGGCACTAATGAGCACTGATAGGCGGCACTGATGGTCACTAATAGGCGTCACTGATGGGAATTAATAGGCAGCACTGATGGGCACTGAAAGGCGGCACTGATAGGCACAGATGAGGAGGCACTAATTGGCGGCACTAATGGGCACTGATAGGTGGCACAGATGAGAAGGCACTGATAGGCGGCACTGATGGGCATAGGTGATAAGGCACTGATAGGTGGCACTAATGAGCACTGATAGGTAGCACTGATAGGCGTCACTGATGGGAACTGATAGGCAGCACTGATGGGCACTGAAAGGCGGCACTGATAGGCACAGAGGAGGATGCACTGATAGGTAGCACTGGTGGGCACTGGTAGGCGGTACAAATGAGGAGGCACTACCGGGCACTGATAGGCAGCACTAATGAGCACTGATAAGCGGCCTGAAAGGCGGCACTGATAGGCGGCACTGATGAGCACTGATAGGCGTCACTGATGGGAACGGATAGGCAGCACTGATGGGCACTGAAAGGAGGAACTGATAGGCGGCACTAATGGGCACTGATAGGTGGCACAGATGAGAAGGCACTGATAGGCAGCACTGATGGGCATCACTGATGGGAACTGATAGACATCACTGATGGGCACTGAAAGGCGGCACTGATAGGCACAGATGAGGAGGCACTGATATGTAGCACTGACGGGCACTGGTAGGTGGTACTAATGAGGAGGCACTAACAAGCACTGATAGGCAGCACTAATGAGCACTGATAAGCGGCCTGAAAGGTGGGACTGATAGGCGGCACTGATGAGCACTGATAAGAGGCCTGATATGCGGCACTGATGAAGTGACACTGATGGGCATTGATAAACTGTGCCCTGATTATCTGTGCAAATGTCCCCTGTCACACTTGCTGGTTACTGACATTTCTCTCCTTACGCTGTGACAGGAAAGGAAAGAAATGCTGATAACCGGCAAGTTTGTTTACATGTGATCAGCTGTGATTGGACACAGCTGATCACATGGTAAAAGACAGCTGTGATTGGCCCTTTACCGTGATCTGTGTCTAAAGCACAGAGTGTGCCAGATGGTGCCCCAGGGGGTGTGCAGAGGGCATGGTTCTAGGATGTCCATGGATGTCCATCTTTCGGCTATAACGTGGGTCTAAGGTGGTTAATCTTAATAGCCAATTACATGCTTGATCACTTTTATAGGTGGAGAAAGGGGGTGCCCCCCTCTCGCCACCTTCCCAGGCTCTCCTGTCTCACTAGGGAGCCCAGGACTGAAGCTGTTATTTCCACCAGCTGACCATAAAGATGACCGAGGACGGAAATGTCCCCAATCATCTCTATGGTCTAAGACACTGAAAACGGTCACTTCCGGTTTCAGCCAATGTAAGCAGGCCGTTACTGGCCTGTGAAAGCATCAGATTAAACAGATTGTGGTGCTCTCCTGCACATCGCTGGATCGAGATGGAGCTCAGGTAAGTATAAGGGAGGGTGGGGGGGGGGCTTGGGGGGGAGATGCCCTTAGAATGTTTTTTACCTTAATATATAGAGCTTTGAACCTTTAGAACCACTTTAAACCTCCCAAACGTTAAATTTTTCAGAAAGCCGAGACCCCGGTGAATAAAAAGGGCAGTAGTTGTCATTTTTGATGTTGCATGACATTAGCGCATTGGTCAAATCAAACCCATATTTTTTTGGGGTGAAAATATGCACTAAAGTTAACCGCTTGAGCCCCGGAAGATTTTACCCCCTTCCTGACCAGAGCAATTTTTACAATTTGGCACTGCGTCGCTTTAACTGACAATTGCGCGGTCGTGCGACGTGGCTCCCAAACAAAATTGACGTCCTTTTTTTCCCACAAATAGAGATTTCTTTTGGTGGTATTTGATCACCTCTGCGGTTTTTATTTTTTGCGCTATAAACAAAAGAACAGCGACAATTTTGAAAAAAACACAATATCTTTTACTTTTTGCTATAATAAATATCCCACATTTAAAAAAAAAAAAAAATGTTTTTTTTCCTCAGTTTAGGCCGATACGTATTCTTCTACATAATTTTGGTATAAAAAAATCGCAATAAGCGTTTATTGATTGGTTTGCGCAAAAGTTATAGCGTCTACAAAATAGGGGGTAGTTTTATGGCATTTTTATTATTTATTTTTTTACTAGTAATGGCGGCGATCTGCAATTTTTATCGGGACTGCGATATTATGGCGGACACATCGGACACTTTTGACACACTTTTGGGACCATTCACATTTTTACAGCGATCAGTGCTATAAGAATGCACTTATTACTGTAAAAATGTCACTGGCAGGGAAGGGGTTAACACTAGGGGGCGATCAAGGGGTTAACTGTGTTCCCTCTGCATGTTCTAACTGAAGGGGGGAAGGGACTTACTAGGGGAAATGAGAGATCGCCGTTCATACATACATCAGTCATTTCTCCCCTGAAAGAACCGGGAGCTGTGTGTTCTCGCTGTGTCACGAGCGATCGCGGGTGTCCGGCGGTCATCGCGCCCGCCGGGCACTCGCATCGGCTCCAGGGGTGAGCAGCGGGCGCGTGCCTCCGGCGGGGCATGCGCGCCCCTAGTGGCCACAGGGCGAAGCGACGTAACATAACGTAGTTTCGCCCAGCCGAGCCATGCTGCCGCACTAAAACTGCGGCTGCTGGTCGGCAAGTGGTTAAAGTATAACCAGGGCTCGAGTCCTGTGGGAACGGCGTCCCTGCACTTTTGTTCACAGCGGGAACGCCGTTCCCTTTGCAGCCCCCGAGTGGCAAGCGCCGGGACCGTTCTGATCCCGAGCGCCGCCGAATGTGGCCGAGTCCTGCCGACTCGCCGAGTGCCATACCAGCAGGTCCCGCCTTCTGGAGCCTGCGCAACGCCTATGATGGACATCCCACTGGTCCAATGCCGCGACCGCAGGAGGTGAGACGCCCATGATAGGCGCTGCAGACTCCATAAGGCAGGAATTACAAATCGGCCACCGCGCCACATCCCCGCTCAGCGCTGGGGCGGGGCCGGCTATTCTTTCCTCTCCGGCTCTCCTCAGGCTCTCCTCCAGACTCCTCGGCTCTCCTCCCCTCCAGGCTCCCCCTCTGATGGAATGACTGACTGTAGTAGTGTCTGCTGTGACACCGCTGAGCTGAGGTAGGTCAGACAGTGTAATGTGTATGTAAATGTCAGTGTATATAGGTCAGTGTAGGTCAGTGTATATAGGTCACTACCGTCAGTGTAGGTAGGTCAGTGTAGGTAGGTCAATGTAGGTCAGGTGTGTCAGTGTATATAGGTCACTACCGTCAGTGTAGGTGTGTCAGTGTATATAGGTTACTACCGTCAGTGTAGGTAGGTCAGTGTAGGTAGGTCAATGTAGGTCAGGTGCAGGGCCGATCCGCCCTATACGCGGACTACGCAAGCTGCGTAGGGCCCCGAGTAATACTCTGGGCCCCGCCGCCGCTAGAGGTCCGCAGCCGGTGGAGATAATGTCTCCGCCGGCCGCCATTTTCCCAAAGACCAGGATGAGAAGGGAGGGATCCTGCCGAAATAGCACTGCGGCGCCGCCCACCCCCGCCCCCGGTCTGTCTGTCATCTGAGACTGTGACCTGTGGGGGAAAGGGGTGGGCGGTGCCGCAGCTCACTGTAGCCGTACGGCTCCGCCTCTAATTTGTTCCCCCTCGCCGCTGCTGAGCTATAGAAGGGCTCAAAGGGGGGCGTGCTCCTAACTCACTGAGTGTCACTATCTCCTGAGGTCCGTCTCATCCCCTCTGTCAGCTGCCCCCCCCCTCCTCAATGTCAGCCGCCCCCCCTCCTCAATGTCAGCCGCCCCCCCCTCCTCAATGTCAGCCGCCCCCCCTCCTCAATGTCAGACGCCCCCCCTCCTCAATGTCAGCCGCCCCCCCTCCTCCAGGTCAGCCGCCCCCCCTCCTCCAGGTCAGCCGCCCCCCTCCTCAATGTCAGCCGCCCCCCCCTCCTCAATGTCAGCCGCCCCCCCTCCTCAATGTTAGCCGCCCCCCCTCCTCAATGTCAGCTGCCCCCCCTCCTCCTCCACGTCAGCCGCTCCCCCTCCTCAATGTCAGCCGCTCCCCTCCTCAATGTCAGCCCCCCCTCCTCCATGTCAGTCGCCCCCCCTCCTCAATGTCAGCCGCCCCCCCTCCTCCACGTCAGCCGCCCCCCCTTCTCAATGTCAGCTGCCCCCCTCCCTCCTCAATGTCAGCCGCCCCCCTCCCTCCTCAATGTCAGCCGCCCCTCCTCCTCAATGTCAGCCGCCCCCCCTCCTCAATGTCAGCCGCCCCCCCCTCCTCAATGTCAGCCGCCCCCCCTCCTCAATGTCAGCCGCCCCCCTCCTCAATGTCAGCCGCCCCCCCCTCAATGTCAGCCGCCCCCCCTCCTCAATGTCAGCCGCCCCCCTCCTCAATGTCAGCCGCCCCCCTCCCCAATGTCAGCCGCCACCCCCTCCTCCATGTCAGCCGCCCCCCTCCTCAATGTCAGCCGCGCTCCCCCTCCTCAATGTCAGCCGCCCCCCTACCTCCTCAATGTCAGCCGCCCCCCCCCCTCAATGTCAGCCGCCCCCGCTCCTCAATGTCAGCCGCCCCCGCTCCTCAATGTCAGCCGCCCCCCCTCCTCAATGTCAGCCGCCCCCCCTCCTCAATGTCAGCCCCCCCTCCCTCTTCAATGTCAGCCGCCCCCCCTCCTCAATGTCAGCCGCCCCCCTCCTCAATGTCAGCCAACCCCCCCTCTTCTCTGTCAGCAGACCCCCCCTCTTCTCTGTCAGCAGACCCCCCCTCTTCTCTGTCAGCAGACCCCCCCTCTTCTCTGTCATCTTTCTCCTGCCTGCCTTCACTCTGGGACACAACAATGGCAATCTGCTACATGTGGCAGGTGAAGTGGCAAGTGACAATCTGCAATGTGTGGCAGGTAGCGTTGTGGCAAGTGGCAAGTGACAATCCGCAATGTGTGGCAAGTGACAATCCGCAATGTGTGGCAAGTGACATTGTGGCAAGTGACAAAACGCAATGTGTGACGTCGTGGCAAGTGACAACCTGCAATGTGTGGTAGGTGGCGTTGTGGCAAGTGACAATCTGCAATGTGTGGCAGGTGGCATCGTGGCAAGTGACAATCCGCTACATGTGGCAGGTGAAGTGGCAAGTGACAATCTGCAATGTGTGGCAGGTAGCGTTGTGGCAAGTGACAATCGGCAATGTGTGGCAAGTGACGTTGTGGCAAGTGACAAAACGCAATGTGTGACGTTGTGGCAAATGACAACCCGCAATGTGTGGCAGGTGGCGTCGTGGCAAGTGACAATCCTCATCTGGTGGCAGGTGACGTTGGCAAGAGACACGCTCAGGCTCCCACTGATTATGCATTATGGTGAGTTGAACTATTTTATATATTATATAACAATGTAATAATAGAAATGATGCACTTCACTAATTTTGTTTTGCGATACGGCACTGCGTCAACTTAACTGACAATTGTGCGGTCGTGCGATGGTGTATCCAAACAAAATTTACGTCCTTTTTTCCCCACAAATAGAGCTTTCTGTTGGTGGTATTTCTATATCAGTTTAGGCCAATAGGTATTCTTCTACATATGTTTGGTAAAAAAAAAAAACGCAATAAGTGTATATTGATTAGTTTGCACAAAGGTTATAGCGTCTACAAAACAGGGGATAGACTTATGGCATTTTCATTAATATTTTTTTTTTACTAGTAATGGTGGCGATCTGTGATTTTCAGTGAGACTGTGACATTGCGGTGAACAGATCGAACACTTTTGACACATTTTTGGGACCAGTGACATTTATACAGCGATTTGTGCTATAAAAATGCACTGATTACTGTTTAAATGTCACTGGCAGGAAAGGGGTTAAATGTGTTCCCTGGGAGGTGTTTCTAACTGGGGGGATGGGACTGACTGAAGGAGGAGAGAGATCTCTGTTTCTAATCACTAGGAACAGCAGATCTGTCTCTCCTCCCCTGTCAGAATGGGGATCTGTCTGTTTACATTGACAGATCCCCGTTCTTTCTTTCTGTGGAGCGATCGCGGGTGGCCGGCTGACATCGCGGCGACACACAGGTCCTTTTATACTCCTATATACATGTTTGGAGCCATGATAGGTCCTCTTTATACTTCTACATACATGTATAGAGCCATGACAGGTCCTCTTTATTTTCGTATATACATGTATAGAGCCAGGACAAGTCCTCTTTATACTTATATATATATATATATATATATATATATATATATATATATATACACACACGTATAGTGCCATGACCGTTATACTCCTATACATGAATAAAGCCATGACAGGTCCTCTTTATTTTCCTACATACATTTTTTGGGGGGGGGGCAGCATTTAGTTCTTGGTACCAGGCAGCACAATGTCTTAGGCCGGCACTGGGGGGGGGGGACACCTGAAATGTAAGGAAGCACTCCGCTGGCTGGGGACACCTGAGATGTAAGGAGGCACTCCGCTGACTGGGGACACCTGAAATGTAAGGAGGCACTCCGCTGGGGACACCTGAAATGTAAGGAGGCACTCCGCTGGCTGGGGACACCTGAGATGTAAGGAGGCACTCCGCTGGGGACACCTGAAATGTAAGGAGGCACTCCGCTGGCTGGGGACACCTGAGAAGTAAGGAGGCACTCCGCTGGGGACACCTGAAATGTAAGGAGGCACTCCGCTGGCTGGGGACACCTGAGATGTAAGGAGGCACTCCGCTGGGGACACCTGAAATGTAAGGAGGCACTCCGCTGGCTGGGGACACCTGAGATGTAAGGAGGCACTCCGCTGGCTGGCGACACCTGAGATGTAAGGAAGCACTCCGCTGACTGGGGACACCTGAGATGTAAGGAAGCACTCCGCTGGCTGGGGACACCTGAGATGTAAGGAGGCACTCCGCTGGGGACACCTGAGATGTAAGGAGGCACTCCGCTGGGGACACCTGAAATGTAAGGAGGCACTCCGCTGGCTCGGAACACCTGAGATGTAAGGAGGCACTCCGCTGGCTGGGGACACCTGAAATGTAAGGAGGCACTCCGCTGGCTCGGGACACCTGAGATGTAAGGAGACACTCCGCTGGCTGGGGACACCTGAAATGTAAGGAGACACTCTGCTGGGGACACCTGAAATGTAAGGAGGCACTCCGCTGGGGACACCTGAAATGTAAGGAGGCACTCCGCTGGCTGGGGACACCTGAAATGTAAGGAGGCACTCCGCTGGCTCGGGACACCTGAGATGTAAGGAGACACTCCGCTGGCTGGGGACACCTGAAATGTAAGGAGACACTCTGCTGGGGACACCTGAAATGTAAGGAGGCACTCCGCTGGGGACACCTGAAATGTAAGGAGGCACTCCGCTGGGGATACATGAAATGTAAGGAGGCACTCCGCTGGGGACACCTGAAATGTAAGGAGGCACTCCGCTGGGGACACCTGAGATGTAAGGAGGCACTCCGCTGGGGACACCTGAGATTTAAGGAGGCACTCCGCTGGGGACACCTGAGATGTAAGGAGGCATTCCACTGGCTGGGGACACCTGAAATGTAAGGAGGCACTCCGCTTGCTGGGGACAGTGACATCAGGGCTCCCACTGATTCTGCATTATGGTGAGTTGAATGATTTCATTTTATATTACAATGTAATAATATAAATAATGTGCTTTAATCACCCTGACACCATAACAACCATGGTGCCCGGGAAGATTGAATTGCTAACACCAGGTGTTTGGAGAATCTTGATCTGCTGATTGTTAAACTTTCTGGAATACTCATATTTCTATTGCGGTGTAGGATCTGGGCCTGCTGTTCCTCCATCCCTCTTTTTTTACTTCCTCTCGCTCTCTCTCCCTCTCTCCCTTTGTTTCTCCCTCCATCCCTCGTTCATCTCAGACTCTAACCACACCCCTTTGAGTCACGCCCCTTTAAGCCACGTTCAATATTACGCTTAAACAACGGCCATTATTCACGGGTCAGGTAGAGGGCCCCTTTGCAGAATTTTGCTTAGGGCCCCAGGGAGGTCAGGATCGGCACTGGTCAGGTGTGTTAGTGTATATAGGTCACTACCTTCAGTGTAGGTGTGTTAGTGTATATAGGTCACTACCATCAGTGTAGGTTTTTTTTTTTTTTGGTGGGGTAGTGGATCTTGTGTGGGAGTTCCCACACTTTTTTCCCCAGGACTTGATCCCTGAGTTAGGGTGACCACATTTCCAAACTACCATTCAGGGACACCCCCCCTTCCCAAAAATAAGCTTGTAACGAATCATATCACAGTGATTGGACACAAGAGGCGGGATTTATGATTTCTCCAATCACAAGCAGAGGGCGGGATTGTGCTCCTCCAGGCATTCCTGGCCAGGACAAGTACTGTCAGTGAGTAAAGCAGATTTGCCCGGGGGGGGGGGGGGGGGTGGCTGTGTCAGTTTCATTCCGGGACACTGTATTGTCCTGGAATGAATGTGCCCGGGACAGACCTGCAAAATGCGGGACTGTCCTGGGCAATCCGGGACACATGGTCACCCTACCCTGAGTATAACCAAAGGCAAAACTTTTTTTTTCGTTTTGGATAGAGTGGATGGGGGTTAGAACCCTTGTCAGCTTTGCACAGCACCCTGCTGGCCTCTCCCACCAGCTATGGTCTGCCATCATTGCATAGGAGTAGCAGAGAGACCCGGTAATTAAACAACATATTTAATGAAGGTGGAAAGGTTTTGTTTAGACATTTCATTATGAGGAGGGAATGTAGAAACCAGGAGAAGGCAAAATATAAGAAAATTAGACTTCAGCTTTTGAGCGCTGCCCACAGCCATGGCCGCTCGCTATCTGTCAAAGGCCCGGGAATCCGCCGCAGAATGTGATTTCACAGCCCATCGCATTCCCTTACTGTCTATTGATAAAACATTCATCACAAGTTCAAATTCTTCCAGTCACACTAAATCAGACTTAATAGCTTCCTCTGCAGTCACACAATAAGCATAAAACAAGAAGCAGCGGCGGTCCGCGGAGCCGGTGTCACTTCAATATGTGACATCCACCTTCATCCTAAATCACATGCTGGGAGCCGGAAGGTGGCCTCGCTTTGTACACCCCTACAGGGGAACATCTTGTGCTCCGATGACTAAGAGCCCAATCCTTGGCAGGGAACAAAAGGTTTGCAATGGGAGACAAACCCCGGAGATGGAAGATAGCAGCAGGCCTTGGATCGCTCAGTAGACAGGAAAGCTGACCATACCACAGGAGCATTTCATTAAAAAAAAATAGAATTTTAAGAACATTTGTTTGATTTCCTTACCCACCTTAACAGCTTCCCTACTTACAATGCCAGGAGGGCATACATGGATGTCCTCCCATGATCACTCTGCCCGCGTGCCCCCCCTGCGCTCTCTATGATTGGGGTAAAGGGCCAATCACAGCAGCCCTTTACCCAGTGATCAGCTGTCAGCAAATGACAACTGATCACAGGATGTAAACACATTCCAGTTATTGGCTTTTCTCTTCGCATGAGGAGAGAAGCCGATAACTGGCTTCTGTTTAAGGGACATCGGTCCCAACAGTGCCTACCAGTGCTGCTAATCAGTGCCCCCCATTGCTGCTAATAAATGACCACCATTCCTACCAACCAGTGCCCGTGCCCACCAGTGATGCTAATCAGTGTCCACCAGTGCCACATATCAGTGCTGCCAATCAGTGCCTTATCATCAGTGTCACCTATCAGTACCACCTATCAGTTCTTCCTATTAGTGCCACCTCTCAATGCCCTTCAATGACGCCTATCACCTAGGACACAGCATCTATGGGACAGAAGGCCAAAATGTAGAAATTTCCAGGGAAATCAAGAAATCGGGAACTGTTGGCATCTGTGCTTTTCCATCTCTATCCAAAAAAAAATGTTTTTGACTTGTAAAAAATGTAAGCATCTTTTTTGGTTTATGCTGTGATCCCAGGACACAGCCTGAGACACAGCATCTATTGGACAGTAGGCCAAAATGTGGGAATTTCCAGGGAAATCGGGAACTGTTGGGATCCATGCTTTTCCAGCTCTATCAAAAAAAAAGTTTTTGGGGATGTAGTAAACATTTTAGCATCTTTTTTGGTTTATGCTGTGATCCCAGGACACAGCCTAGGACACAGCATCTATGGGACAGAAGGCTAAAATGTAGGAATTTCCAGGGAAATCTGGAACTGTTGGCATCTGTGCTTTTCCAGCTTTATCCCAATAAAAGTTTTTGGGATGTAATAAACATTTTAGCATCTTTTTTGGTGTACAGCCTAGGATACAGCAAGGGTGGGACAGAAGGCCAAGATGTATTCTGGCAAATCCGGGACAGTTTTGGCTAGAGTAAAGCTTTAACATATTAGCATATAAAGCTTTTAATATATTAGCAAGTTTTGAGTGAGGTTTTTACACCTTTTTGGTTCAAGCTGTGATCCCAGGACACAGCCCAGGACACAGCATCTATGGGACAGAAGGCCAAAATGTAGAAATTTCCAGGGCAATCGAGAACTCAGGAACTGTTGGCATCTGTGCTTTTCCAGCTCTATCCAAAAAAATAAGTTTTGGATATAGTAAAAAATTTAAGCATCTTTTTTGTTTTATGCTGTGATCCCAGGACACAGCCTGAGACACAGCATCTATGGGACAGAAGGCCAAAATGTAGGAATTTCCAGGGAAATCTGGAACTGTTGGCATCTGTGCTTTTCCAGCTCTATCCCAATAAAAGTTTTTGGGATGTAATAAACATTTTAGCATCTTTTTTGGTGTATGTTGTGATCCCAAGGCACAGCCTAGGATACAGCAATGGTGGGACAGAAGGCAAAGATGTATTCTGGCAAATCCGGGACAGTTTTGGCTAGAGTAAAGCTTTAACATATTAGCATATAAAGCTTTTAACATATTAGCAAGTTTTGAGTGAGATTTTAACACCTTTTTGGTTCAAGCTGTGATCCCAGGACACAGCCCAGGACACATCATCTATGGGACAGAAGGCCAAAATGTAGAAATTTCCAGGGCAATCGAGAACTCAGGAACTGTTGGCATCTGTGCTTTTCCAGCTCTATCCAAAAAAATAAGTTTTGGATATAGTAAAAAATGTAAGCATCTTTTTTGTTTTATGCTGTGATCCCAGGACACAGCCTGAGACACAACATCTATGGGACAGAAGGCCAAAATGTAGGAATTTCCAGGGAAATCTGGAACTGTTGGCATCTATGCTTTTCCATCTCTATCCCCCCAATTTTTTTTGGGAATGTAGTAAAAAATGTAAGCATCTTTTTTGTTTTATGCTGTGATCCCAGGACACAGCCTGAGACACAGCATCTATGGGACAGAAGGCTAAAATGTAGGAATTTACAGGGAAATCTGGAACTGTTGGCATCTGTGCTTTTCCAGCTCTATCCCCAAAAAAAGTTTTTGGGATGTAGTAAACATTTTAGCATCTTTTTTTTTTGGTGTATGCTGTGATCCCAGGGCACAGCCTAGGATACAGCATTGGTGGGACAGAAGGCCAAGATGTATTCTGGCAAATCCGGGACAGTTTTGGCTAGAGTAATGCTTTAACATATTAGCAAGTTTTGGTTGGCGTGAGGTTTTAACAACTTTTTGGTTCAAGCTGTGATCCCAGGACACAGCCCAGGACACAGCCCAGGACACAGCATCGGTGAAACCAAAGGCCAAGATGTAGCACTTTCCAGAGAAACCTGGAAGCGTTGGCATCTATGCTTTTCCAATTCTTTCCCCCCAAAAAATGTTTTGGTTGTACCTCCATGCAGGTAGAGCTAAAAGGTGGGCATGCTACCTGCGTACCCATTATTAAAGATCTTTTTCTGGCATTAAATCATAACTAAATCCCATTACTCCTAAAACACAGTCATCATCGTTTGTGAGTTTTTTGATGCCCCCCCCCCCCTTCTACAGGCAAATTTTTCAACAAATCCTGCATTATGAAAAGCTGTCCGATGCCGTGCCACAAATCATGCACAACGCATTTTTTCTGACTGTAAGTCAATATTTAGGCACAATTATCTCAGCAGATTCGGAGTGCTCATCTGCATGCGGACATGTTTGATACAATAGCGGAACAAAGGCGCTGATGTTAATTTGTTGTATTAATTTGGAGGGTATACAGAGTGTCAGCGCTCTCACATCTGCTGCTCTTGTCAATTACACTGACAGCACAGCCAGGCGCCGTCGCTCCTCGGCGAGATGAGCCTTTTTAGCAGAGCCGTGTAACATTCTGTTCTCCCGATTATTCTGATAACTTTACATTCACCGACACTTTAAAGGGAAACTCCGAACACGGGCAAACGCTTCCAATTAGGCTCATACACATTAAAGGGAAACTCCGAACACGGGCAAACGCTTCCAATTAGGCTCATACACATTAAAGGGAAACTCCGAACACGGGCAAACGCTTCCAATTAGGCTCATACACATTAAAGGGAAACTCCGAACACGGGCAAACGCTTCCAATTAGGCTCATACACATTAAAGGGAAACTCCGAACACGGGCAAACGCTTCCAATTAGGCTCATACACATTAAAGGGAAACTCCGAACACGGGCAAACGCTTCCAATTAGGCTCATACACATTAAAGGGAAACTCCGAACACGGGCAAACGCTTCCAATTAGGCTCATACACATTAAAGGGAAACTCCGAACACGGGCAAACGCTTCCAATTAGGCTCATACACATTAAAGGATGACTGTACTTGTAGAACACAAAAAACCCATTTGCTATATCTGGGGACACCAAGGCACTATGCAGATATAACTCCGTATTGATACCTGCTCTACACCTGTGGCTTGGGAGCTGTTAATACAGGCGTCTAGCCCTTCCCACCCCAGCATGACTGTCCCTGGCCCTGCCCCCTTTCATTCATTGGATATCAGTTCTTTCAATCACAGAGGATTAGCATCACATGTGGGCATTACAAATGCAAAGATAACCTGCCTAGGAACACCCACTCCCCCCGAGACTTATATCTACCCATCAAGGCATTTTGATATATTCATGACTCCTCCCAAGAGCCAGCCCACTGTTTGCATCAGGACTGAGCAATCTAGGGACAGGGCCGGCGCTCACACTAGGCGAACTAGGCAGTCGCCTAAGGGCGCACTGCTGCCTAGGGGACGCAGCCACGGCATGCTGACAGCCTGGTCAGGGAAAATTGGGGAAACCCGAGACGGAGGAGGGGAGGTGGAGGCGCCGGGCGTGAGGTTGGTGGAGGAGGCGGGCAGAGCTAGGGAGTTCGTGGGAGGCGCCAGGCACCGCTGGGGAGTCGGAGGAGACCAAACCTCATTACCAAACTGTTGTGGGATGTTATATGTTTATGGTTGATCACTGTTTTTGTTTATTTTACCTGTTCATTAGATGTACTGTTACAGCTAGAGAGTCAGAAGAGGCGCAGTCATGAGGTCGGCGGAGGAGGCGGGCACAGCTGGGGAGTCGGAGGAGGCACCGGGTATGAGGTCAGCGGAGGAGGCGGGCACAGCTGGGGTGTCAAAGGAGGCACCGGGCATGAGGTCGGCAGAGGAGGTGAGCACAGCTGGGGAGTCGGAGGAGGCTCCGGGCATGAGGTCGGCGGAAGAGGCGGGCACAGCTGGGGAGTCGGAGGAGGCGCCGGAAACAGTTGGGAAGTCGGAGGAGACCAAACCTCATTACCAAACTATTGTGGGATGTTATATGTTTAATTAGATTACTGTTTGTGTTTATTTTACCTGTTCATTAGATGTACTGTTAGATGTACTGCTATTACTGTTTACAGTTTACATTGTTTAGGATAATGTGATCAAGCTCTTACCTGATTTTGTCTTGTATATATTGTGTGTGAATTTACAATAAAGAGTTCCAGTTTGCACCTAAGCTAGTGTCGTCTAGTTTTGGGTGCAATGCTCAGCTATAATACCTGGTTCCAGAGTGGAAGAAGCAGTATCTTAGCGGAAGCATCCAGGTGGAGTGCTAGGCGGTTCGTTGCAGTATGTAAACTCAAAATTTATTTTTTGGTATGACTGACATCATGCCTCACTGTGTACATTTTTCTTAAGCAGTTTTTTTCTTCTTTTTTTTTTTTATTGCCTCCCATGTCCCTGCTGGAGAAATTCACCCTCTCCATTTGTCCTGATGACCATTGACCCCAGGACTCAAAGTGATGTGGAAATCCAAAATGTATTTGTGGTCACCAGATCTGGCATAGAAGGTCAATTTTCCATTGGGGACACCCAATCAGAGGAGACTTTACCTCAATTTAGAGAGTCTTCCTTTCACTTGCTCTTGTGTGTCTGTGATAAGAAACAAAATCTCCCCAATGCAACACAGATAGAAAAATAATAAAATAACTACATACATTCATTGATTAAATTAATTCATTAATTCAATATTTCATAAGAAAATTAGGGAAATGCAACACAGATAGAAAAAAAAAACTAATAAAAAAAAAACTACATTAGACAATTGATTAAATTAATTAATTAGTTAATTAAATATTTCATAAGAAAATTAGGGAAATGCAACACAGATAGAAAAAAAATAACTACATTAATTATTTGATTTAATTAATTAATTAATTAATTAAATGATTTATAAGAAAATGAGGGAAATACAACACAGATAAAAAAAAAAAAAAATAATAATAAATAATTAATTACATTAGTTACAGTATTTATTTAAAATAAATAATTATTAAGAAAATTAGGGAAATCTCCCCAATGCCACACCGATAGAAAAATCATTACTTAAATAATAAATACATTATTAAAATGATTAATTAAATAAATCAATCAATGACTAATTCAAATAAATAAATAATCAAATAAATACAAATAACAGAACAGGGGCTGCTAAACTTTACACACACTATCAAAAATAAAAACAATATATGTTTTGGCTATCTACAAAATCATGAAACCTAATATAGGTAAAATGGTGCTGTAACCAAAATACCAAGTATTTTAAAATTCTCCTTGCAGCGTTTCTCTGTTCCATAGATGATATTGCATTGACATACAATGAGCCTTTGAACTTGCTAGAAAATTTGGCTACTCCGAGAAGAGTCAATTCTCTAGAATAGGGATGAGCCCGATGTTCGAGTCGAATGTAAGTTCGACTCGAATATAGGGGTGTTCGCCTGTTCGCCGAATAGCGAACATTATGTGGTGTTTGCGGCAAATTCGAAAGCCGCAGAACACCATTTAAAGGTCTATGGGAGATTAACATGAAAAAACAAAAGTGCTAATTTTAAAGGTTAATATGCATGGTATTGCCATAAAAAAGTGTTTGGGGACCCGGGTCCTGCCCCAGGGGACATGTATCAATGCAAAAAAAAGTTTTAAAAACTGTTGTTTTTTTCAGGAGCAGTGATTTTAATAATGCTTAAAGTGAAACAATAAAATCTAAATATTCCTTTAAATTTTGTGCCTGGGGGGTGTCTATAGTATGCCTGTAAAGTGGCGCATGTTCCCGTGTTTAGAACAGTCCCGCAGAAAAATTAAATTTCTAAAGAAAAAAAAAAGTAATTTAAAACTGATCACGGCTGTAATGAATTGTCGGGTCTTGGCAATACAGATAAAACTCATTGAAAAAAATGTCATGGGTTCCCCGCCCAGTCCATTACCAGGCCCTTTGGGTCTGGTATGAATATTAAGGGGAACCCCGTACCAAAATTTAAAAAGAAAATTGCATGGGGTTTCCCCCAAATTCCATACCCTTCAGGTCTGGTATGGATATTAAGGGGAACATGCGCCAATTTTTTTTTTTAAATGGCTTAGGGGTCCCCCTCAAAATCCATACCAGACCCTTCAGGTCCGGTATGGATTTTAAGGGGAACCCTGCGCCAATTAAAAAAAAATGGCGTAGGGGTCCCCCCAAAAATTCATACCAGACCCTTATCTGAGCACGCAACCTGGCAGGCCACAGGAAAAGAGGGGGGATGAGAGAGCGCCCCCCTCCTGAACCGTACCAGGCCACATGCCCTCAACAAAGCACCTTGTTCCCATGTTGATGGGGACAAGGGCCTCATCCCCAAAACCCTTGCCCAGTGGTTGTGGGGGTCTGCGGGCGGGGGGATTATCAGAATCTGGAAGCCCCCTTTAACAAGGGGACCCCCAGATCCTGGCCCCCTATGTGAATTGGTAACGGGTACATTGTACCCCTAACATTTCACAAAAAAGTGAAAAAAATTGTAAAAAAGACAGGAGACACTTCGGGAAAAGTCCTTTATTAAAAAATAAAAATATAAAAATGTCCAGCGATGTCCATTCATTTTCTATTCCGCCGCGACGAGCCGAAGAAAAAAAAAAAAATCCGCAACATCTCCGCCTCCATGGGATCCTCCAGCCGACTGATGCTTCTCTCGCTTTGACAGCTTTTATATAGAGGGAGGGGTCACCTGCTGATGTAAACAGGTGACCCCGCCCCCTCTGATGCCACCGGGGTTTCCCTGTGGCATCAGAGGGGGCAGGATCATCCGTTCATGTCACCAGATGGCTCCGCCCTCAGTTATATAACAGCTGTCACCAGCGGGAGAAGCATCACTCGGCGGAGCCTCCCATGGAGGCGGAACTGTTGCATCTTTTTTTTTTTCGGTCGGGCGGCGTGAGATGGATTTACATCGCTGGACATTTTTTTCTTTTTTAATAAAGGACTTGTCCCGAAGTATCTCCTGTCTTTTTTACAATTTTTGACACTTTTCTTGTGAAATTTACCAATTCACATGGGGGGGGGCGGGATCTTGGGGTCCCTTTGTTAAAGGGGGCTTCCAGATTCCGATAAGCCCCCCGCAATCCCCGGGTAAGGGTTGTGGGGATGAGGCCCTTGTCTCTATCAACATGGGGCAAGGTGCTTTTGGGTGGGGGGCTCTCGCCCCCTCTCTTTTCCTGTGGCCTGCCAGGTTGCGTGCTCGGAGAAGGGTCTGGTATGGATTTTTGGGGGGACCCCTACGCCATTTTTTTTTACATTTTAACGCAGAGTTCCCCTTAAATTCCATCCCAGACCTGAAGGGTCTGGTATGGATTTTGAGGGGGACCCCTACGCCATTTTTTTTGTTTTAAATTGGTGCAGGGTTCCCCTTAATATCCATACCAGACCTGAAGGGCCTGGTATGGAATTTGGGGGACCCCCACGCAATTTTTTTTTACATTTTGGTTCAGGGTTTCCCTTAATATTCATACCAGACACAAAGGGCCTAGTAATGGACTGGGGGGGGGGGGGGGACCTATGCCATTTTTTTCAATGAGAATTATCTGTATTGCCAGGACCCGACAATTCATTACAGCCACGAGTAGTTTTAAATTACTTTTTTTACTTTAGAAATTTCATTTTGCTCCGGGACTGTTCTAAACACAGGTAAAATACGCTACTTTACAGGCATACTATAGACACCCCCCAGGCGTGATATTTAAAGGAATATTTAATTTTTATTGTTTCACTTCATGAATTATTAAAATCACTGCTCCCGAAAAAACTAACATTTTTGAAAAAAAAATTTGCATCGATACCCGGGTCCCCAAACACTTTTTATAGCAACACCATGCATAAAAGCCTTTAAAATTAGCACTTTTGATTTTTCATGTTTGTGTTCCATAGACTTTAACGGTATTCACGCGTTCAAACACATTTTTTGCCTGTTCGCAAGTTCTGGTGCGGACCGAACCGGGGGGGGGGGGGGGGTTCAGCTCAACCTTACTCTAGAACATCCCCTTGTTCGTCTCACGACACAGCCCTTTTCTCCTCTAGGAATATCTAATTACTGGTCCAACTCCTTCTCCACCACCCCCTCCCCTCATCTCCCTAAATAATCTTTTATGTAGCTGCCTTGGGGAGGAGCCTAGGGAATCACTTGACACTCCGAGTCAGCTGCTGACATCACATCTAAGATATACAATGTGGATAAGGTCCCTCATGGGACTTTTTAGAGGGTGGAGAGTCTTGAGATCCAAGATATATCAAAAATATATTTATTGTAATAATTTAAACAATATCAAAAAGGTATAAGAACATTGGAAAAATGGGATGTACACTAGATAACACAGACCATTGTGAAACAACAATGGTTACAGTATCACATAGATAGACCAAAAAAAACACTGTCAGAGTCCTAATATATGCAACAGGTCACGGTGTGCCCCTATCTAAGATAGCGCCACCCAGCAGCAGTGTCGGGACTTTTAGATGTCTTACACAAGGGAGGCTTTCACAGCTAAAAAACATTCATAAAATATGTAGTGGGTATATGCTTTTCTCTCATGTTTGAATTTGGTGGGGATATCTGTAATGTATGGTTTCCTGGGGCCCAGCGGGTGGCGCTGTCACTTTGGGCCTGGGGTTGAGCCATCATTGCAGTGCTGTACCCTTTTTGGCCTCTCGCAGCATGAGTACAGCGGGGCGGGGGCTCCGCTGGGCTTGCTGGGGGAGGGTATAAAGGGGTCGGCCATTTTGGTCACGGGGTGGTCGAGTCCTAGGCTCCTTCAGCCTGAGGGCTGTGGTTCGTGGTCGGTGTCCAGGCGGCCTAGGCCTGGACACCCGGAGCTCGTGTTCCACCCCAGGCACCTTCAGCCTGGGGTAAGGTATCGGTTGGAGGCCTGGGGCCCAGTGTCCTCCGCTGGGCTCCACGAGGGAAGGATTTCCTAGGGGACCCCGGGAGTGGGGTACCTGAATTCAGAGGCGTAAGGTACCGGAGGAGTTACTCACCCGAAGACCTGGTGCAGCAGATTGCCGGTGCCGGGTGAGCCTCAGGAGACCGCCCGGAGGGGTATCTTCCCAACCAGGGGCCGAGTGCAGTCAGGAGGAAGGTTCACCGTTCACCCGGTCGGTGGCAGCGACCAAGATTCTCAGCAGGTGGCAGAGACCATGTGCCAAACCTATTCGCTGATAGAGGAATAGGAGAGTTCATTGTGCCTGGGCCTACTCGTATCCACACCCCCTGTCTGTTCGTTGAGGGAGTCCAACTGATTGTGTTTCATCCTGACATTGGAAAATAAAGGAGTGTTGGACTTTTATTGGTGTGGGGCTCATTTACTGGCAGGACACTGTTCCACAGAAGAAGCAGAGGCTCCAAACACCGACCCGAAGGTAAAGAAACTTTGCTCACACCACACAAACATCTGCGGTGAAGGCTTGGCGTGGTGACCCTGCACTCTCTCCTCCAGGATACCCCTAGATGAACAAATACCAGCCAGCAGCGGAGAGAGAGAGTGGAGGCCGCTACAAATATATTACATGCATATTATTAAATTCTAATTGTGTTGAAATGAAGGGTCTGGTGACAGGGTCTCTTTAAGGAAATGTATAATGGGTATTCCCGCGCTACGATGGGAAAGTAACTGAAAAACGAAAGGTGCTGCAAACACCTTGAGGGTCAAACACTACCCACAAGAAAGTATAAGAAAAATCAATGGTTGGTGTTGCGCTCCCAATAAAAATTTGAATAAAACAGTAATATAAAATACATGTAACGCAGTGTAACAAATCAATACTTTTTTTCTGTTTAATTTAGGCTTTGCATTTTAAAAAATATATACATTCAAGAAGTCTAGGTGTCCACTGTAAACAAAGATTTTCATGTCTGAACCCTGATAAAATTATCAGCCAGCGATGTTTTCACTTTGTGTAAAGTTGTCACTACACGCAAGGACAAAGTCTTGGCATCCGCTATGGGAAACTTTTTTTCTTTCTCTCCTCTTGACAATGGCTGCGAAACATGGAAAGTCGTGGACTTTGGCTCCTGACTTCTAAAATACCATTAGCTTTCTGAATTCAATGCACAAGGTTTCATCCGCATCTGCCAGAATTTCTCCGGTATCCAAGGACTTCTCGCACTGCCAAAAAAAAAAAAAAAAAACTCCAGAAAACTCTGTCACACATCTGTGACCGCAGATAGAGTTCCTGCTCGTAAACTCAATTAGCAAACACAATACAAATATGCAAACACATTCCAAGCGACAATATGTTTCAGATCTTTCAAACAAAGTCAATCTCGACTGGAGATGTTCAGCTGTCTTCCTTATTATTTATCAGTTGCTTGTTCTGCTCTTAGAAGAAACACGTAGAAAATGATTGTAAACAAGTAACCCCCGCAGCAGATGATTTTTGAAGACTAAACGCACTGAACTTCGAACAAAATCCAAGAATCTGTGCATAGCCTAGGATGACCACATGTTCCGGATTGCCCGGGACAGTCCCGCATTTTGCAGGTCTGTCCCGGGCACATTCATTCCAGGACAATACAGTGTCCCAGGATTAAACTGACACAGCCAACCCCCCGGGCCAATCTGATGCCCCCAAAAAAAGGCCGCCACATCGCCGCTTAACTCACTGACAGTACTTGTCCAGGCCGGGAATGCCTGGAGGAGCACAATCCCCGCCCCCTGCTTGTGATTGGAGAAATCATAAATCCTGCCTCGTGTGTCCAATCACTGTGCTGTGATTAGTTACAGCACAAGCTGATTTTTGGGAAGGGAGGGTGTCCCTGAATGGTAGTTTGGAAATGTGGTCACCCTAGCATAGCCTACTCAGTGTACTGTATGCTATATGGCCAGAAGCTGGTGAACAGCTGACCATCACACCTATATGATCTTGTTGGACATCCCATTCCAAAACCACGGCCATTATTAAAAGAGAAGTCCAGCCTGAGCTTTTTAGGCTGGGCTTCTCCTCTGGGTCACAGGAGTGCAATTCGTTTTGCACTCCTGTGACCCGTTTTTAGCGGAGAGCGGTCTGAGGTCCCCTCTCCGCTGATGTCACTGCCATCGGTCGGGGCAGCGCGTCATCACAACTTCCAAGTCGGGATCCGCCAGCTGCCCTGATTGATGGCAGTCTCAGCAAGCCGCTGAGACAGCCTCTCCCCTTCTCAGCTCTCCAATGAGCGTGGAAAAGCAGAGAGGAAAGACGCTGACTGACAGTCAGCAGCTTTCCTCTCGGGGATCTGTGAGAACCGAGCCATCAGCGATGTTCGGTGCCTCGGTTCTCAGTGCAGAGACGCCGGGGGACCGCTGCAGCATCGGTCTGATGCTCCATCCACCGAGGTAAGTATGAATCAAAAAGAAAAAGAATACCCCATACTTCTCTTTTAAGTTGCATTTGCAGCCTCCACTTTACGGTGAAGGTTTTCCACAAATGTTTGAAGAACATCTATCCTTTGCATCACGCCTTTATGAGCTTGTTGGAAATCTCATCCCAAAACCATACCTATTAAAGCGGAGCTCCACCCTAAAGTGGAACTTCCGATCATCGGAACCCTCCCCCCCCTCCGGTGTCACATTTGGCACCTTTCAGGGGGGAGGGGGGTGCAGATACCTGTCTAAGACAGGTATTTGCACCCACTTCCGGGAGTCCTCTCTGCGGGTATTCTGCGGGTTGTGCGTCACTTCCCGCAGAATACCCGTAGTGTTCTGGGAGACACTCGGCTCCCAGAACAAAACAGGGACCAGTGAGAACGGTGCAGCGCGACTCGCGCATGCGCCGTAGGGAACTGGGCAGTTAAGCTGCAAGGCTTCACTTCCTGGTTCCCTCACGAAGGATGGCGGTGGGGGCAGAAGAGTGACGAGCAATCGCTCGTCTTCTGCTGCCGACGTCGCTGGACTCCAGGACAGGTAAGTGTCCTAATATTAAAAGTCAGCAGCTGCAGTATTTGTAGCTGCTGGCTTTTAATATTTTTTTTTTTCAGGGGAGCTCCGCTTTAATAACTAAACACACTGAACGCTTAAAGTGGTTGTAAACCCTCTGTCACAACATTGTCTTTAAAAATTCCCCATAACACAGGCAGCTAATCGCTGCCTGTGTAAGTGTACTCACCGCTGTATTTCCTTTCCAAATCGCATATTTTATTTTAATGACGTCACGGCGCATGCCGTCGAAACCGGCAGGTAATGCTTGCCGGTTTGTCATTATCAGTATTTCCAGAACACAGTGTGTGAGAACTTCCCCTCTGTCTGGCACAAAGCAGAAGTCTTGCGCTGTTTACCTCCTTCCACTCTTCCTGATACTCCCCCTTGTGACCAAAGACGACATCACAAAAGGGGAGTGAAAGAAAACACCAGCCGCAGACACAGCAACAAACGCGGTAACGGCAATCCAGATCGAGGCTTGGTTACGGGGCTACGGAGCATGCGCAAGATTTCTATACCCGGAAACATAGAAAAACAGAACGCTAGACAAAAGGTATTTGCGGGCCTCGTTTTAAAAAAAAAAAAAATAGATGCAATAACCTTGGGTAATAGAATAACTAAAAAATAGATAAAGTGGGCCGGGGTTTACTTCCTCTTTAATGAAATCCAAGAATCTGTGCATAGGCCTACTCAATGTACTGTATGCTATATGGCCAGAAGCTGGTGGACAACTGACCATTACACCTATATGATCTTTTTTTTATCTATTTTATCAATTTTTTGCATCACACCTATATAATCTTGTTGGACATCCCATTCCTAAGTCATCAGCATTATTACGAAGTTGCACCACATTTTGGTTTTAGCAGCCTCTACTAAGGAGGTTTTCCACAAATTTTTGAAGAACATCTGTTTTTTGCATCACACCTACTGTATATGAGCTTGTTGAACATCTCATTCCCAAACTAAGCCATTAATATAGAGTTGACCCACTTTATGGCTATAACAGCCTCCTTTCTACTGAGAAGGTTTTCTACAAATGTTTGAAGAACATCTATCCTTTGCATCAAACCTGTATGAGCTTGTTGGAAATCTCATCCCTAAACCATACCTATTAAAGACTAAACACACTGAACTTTTAATGAAATCCAAGAATCTGTGCATAGGCCTACTCAATGTACTGTATGCTATATGGCCAGAAGTTGGTGGACAACTGACCATCACACCTACTGTATATGATCTTGTTGGACTTCCCATTCCTAAACTATCAGCATTATTATGAAGTCGCACCACGTTTTGGTTTTAGCAGCCTCTACTGAGGAGGTTTTCCACAAATTTTTGAAGAACATCTATTCTTTGCATCACACTTATATTAGCGTGTTGGACACCTCATTCCCAAACTAAGCCATTATTAAGGAGTTGAGCAACTTTGTGGCTATAACAGCCTCCTTTCTACTGAGAATGTTTTCCACAAATGTTTCAAGAACAGTTATCCTTTGCATCACACCTGTTTGAGCTTGTTGGACTCCTTTTTCCCAAACCATGTCCATCATTATGGAGTTGTCCCACTTTGGGGCTTTAATAGCCTTAACTTTACGGAAAAAGGCTTTCCATAAAATTTTAAAGAACATTTATCCTTTGCATCATACCTGCATGAGCTTGCTGGATATCCTATCCCCATACCATGGCCAATGATATGGAGTTGTCCCACTTTGTGGCTAGAACAGCCTGCTCTATACTAAAAAGGTTTTCGATCATTTAATGAAGAGCATCTATCCTTTGCATCACACCTACATGAGCTTGTTGGGCATCCCATTCCCATACCATACCAATAATTTAGAGTTAACCCATGTTGTGGCTTTAATAGCCTCCTCTCTACTGAGAAGGTTTTCCACAAGATTTTGAAGAACATCTGTCCTTTGCATCACACCAGTAGGAGCTTGTTGGACATCTCATCCCTATACCATGGCCAATGATATGGAGTTGTCCCACTTTGTGGCTTTAACAGCCTCTACTCGACTGAGAAGGCTTTCCAAAATATTTTGAAGAATGTCTATGCTTTGCATCACACTGATATGATCTTGTTTGACATCCCATTCCCAAACTAGGCTATTAGTATAGAGTTGGCCCACTTTGTGGCTATAACAGACTCCACTCTACCGAGGAAGGTTTTTCCTCAAATTGTGTGTCTAGAAGGGACGGTAGGTTGAAATATCTCCTCCTGGGACATGTTATATAATGGCTCTATATACTCTGTAAAGAACTGCAGAACAATATACAAATAAACGCCAGTATGTGTAACTCTCCAAGTAATTCAGCTGGATAGCGCAGGCATGTAGCCATGATAACATGTGATTTAATACAACTGGTCCTCTAATAATAAATATGCAAACCCCACAAGAGCGGATATTCGGCCAAGCAACATCAGCATTCAAACAGGAAATTATCTAACACACAGATTCACAATAGCTCATTAATAAACTATGATCGCTCTTGAGCAATTTAGAACTCCAGCTGTCTTGATTGAAAATAAAAATGTATTCCATTACAGCTCCAATCCTTAAAGTGTTGGCGCACAAATATTTTTGTTATAGATGAAGTTGTTCCCTGGCCTCTTTTGAGTCAGCAAGATATCTGTAAGAGAACCATTAGTTTAATGCGCAACGGACTGCGTGCACGTGCAGGAGAGCGTCCCTAGCGCCAATTGGCGCCAGATGGCCTATTTAAGGAAGTGCCCTGACCCCAGACCCTTGCTGACTGGTCTTCAGCTGTTACCCGATATCCTGAACCCTGTTGTGATCCTGCTTGATACCTGTTGCTGAACCTGGCTTGCCTTGACCCTGCTTCTGGACTTTGCTCTGTTCTGATTACTGGTTCCTGATCCTGGCTATCCATTTGAACCTTCGCTGCCTGCCTGTTACCTGACCCGGCTACCCTTGTGACTTGCATCTGCTTCTTGTGTCACTCCTCTTCAACCCCTGAGTGTCTGCGACTTCAGTCCTGCGACTCTCTGCAACTTCCTGCTACAAGTCTTCCAGGGACTTAACATCATCTGACGTTCCAGTGCCACTGTTCCAGCGGAGTGCCTCTTTAACCCCGGCTGATCCTTGGTGCACAGCTACCTTCCGTGATCCGATGGTCCTCCTGCTCGTCCAGGCTCGCACCCCCTGCTACTGGTTTCCAGGTCTACATCTGCAGGCACTCGTATTCCTCCTGTCCCTTGGTTCCCTCTGTTCCACCTCCAGCGGGACCAGGGATGGAGATACAAGAGAGGCCGGCCTTGTCACTTCAGTCTCCCTTCAGGTATGTGACAATATCCTTGCCATAATTCCCTGCTCTGTTCTTGCCCACCATGTGGGTGTTTCCACTCACCTTTGTGTCTTCCACTACTTGCTCTTGTTTGATAGCTTTTGGTGCCACTCAAAGTAGAGATAAAAACATATCCCTGTGTCCCAGAACATAGGGTGCAGGCTTGTCCTAATATCAATTCAGGGGGCTAGTAAATGTAAACAGGAAAGGATAGCCGCTACTCCCGACCATTTATCCCTATGAGCAACATCTCTATCAACAAGACGTCATCCTAAGGATCTGAGTTCGGGGTATCCCCGCATGCCTAATAGACCATACTAGCGATAGTTGGTCCACACATTGCGGTGAGTGCACATCTATGTGGGGCACCCAGTTTGAGCACCAGTCCATAGGAGTCTTTATTGGGCACAAGCACCATATGGGACTATCATATGTTATTGTATATGTTGCATATACGTATATTTGTCTACCAGTTTGTTATATATCCTAGTAGTTGATTTCTAGTGCAATTTTATTTCTTTCAAATGATGAAGAGCGGCCTCAGCCAACAAGTCTCCACAAAACCACACACCCTGATGCATTTCACCCCACCCACCAGGGCTTAATCATAGGGTCAGGGATGTTGTAACGGAATCACTCCCCACACCCCCCTTGAGTGCTTCCGTCAGTATATCGCTTCCTAAACTCTGGAACGCGTGGATCTAGCTTTAGTAACCCTAAGAACTAGGCAATACCAGTTTTGGAGTACACCAGAATAAGAAAAAAAAGCAGCGCCTTCTAAGCGTAGCAGTGAAACTAATTTTATTTAAAATAACACAAATGCAGGAGATACACTCACAAACGAGCAAGATTAAGGGGCTTATCTGTAAATTAGATCATCCGCTCATCCCGGGGGCTGCTTGTCTTGATGTTGGGGGACGAAGTCTCTCAATGTCCTCTGAAGTGTCGGCAGCGGTGGTGGAACCCAGCACCCACGGCAAGCGGGGACGGGAGACAAGATCCCTGGAACACAGCCGCAGATGTCACTTCCGGGTGTAAGGTCAGCGGGAAGGTGTGCGCATTTGAAGCATGCGCGCTTCTTCCTCAGGCACTATAGGGGCCATCTTGGACCAGGGCAATTTATATCAAACTGAATGCTACCTTATTGGCTAACCCTATTGTCTGCCGACACTTGAGAGGACATTCAGAGACTTCGTCCCCCAACATCAGGACAAGCAGCCCCCCCCGGGATGAGCGGATGATCTAATTTACAGATAAGTCCCTTAATCTTGCTCGTTTGTGAGTGTATTGCCCCATACACACGATCGTTTTTCATGCAGTTAAAAATGCCATTTTAAAAAATGGCCATTAAAAATGATCGTGTGTAGGCTCCAGAGCATTTTTAACGACGTTTTTCATGTCGTTTTTTTAAACGATGTGAAAAACGATAGTGTGTATGCTTTCACGACGTGAAAAAAAACGCGCATGCTCAGAATCAAGTATGAGACGGGAGCGCTCGTTCTGGTAAAACTAGCGTTCGTAATGGAGATAGCACATTCATTACACAGTAACGGACTGAAAAGCGCGAATCGTCGCTCAACAAACTTTACTAACATGAAGGGTGGCGCCATTCGAACGGAACTTCCCCTTTATAGTGCCGTCGTACGTGTTGAACGTCACTGCGCTTTGCTTGATCGTTTTTTTTAATGATAGTGTGTACGCAAGGCAGGCTTGAGAGGAAACATGAAAAAAAACGAGGAGAAAAACGTCGGTTTAAAAAATGACATTAAAAACGATCGTGTGTACGGGGCATATCTCCTGCATTTGTGTTATTTTAAATAAAATTAATTTCACTGCTACGCTTAGAAGGCGCTGCTTTCCCCCCCCCACCCCCTCCTGCTATATTTCAGATCTCTTCTATCTGCAAGCTGGCAGCCATCTCTGCGGAAAAGCTAGTTTTTGAGCTAACATATGGACTAAAGCCTCGTACACACGATCGGATATCCTATGGATTCTAATCCGATGGTTTTGTCCATCGGAAATCCGATGAAGCTGACTTCCATCAGTCTTGCCTAAACACCATCAGTCAAAAAACCGACCGTTCCAAACGCGGTGAGGTAAAACACTCCGATGAGCCAAGAAGAATGAAGTTTAATGCTTCTGAGCATGCGTCGACTTGATTCTGAGCATGCGTGGGTTTTTTATCCGATGGACTTGCCCATAGACGATCGGAATTTGCTATCGGTTTTTGATCCATCGGAAAAATTTAAAACATGTTCTATTTTTTAAAACCGATGGAAAAAAGACCGATGGGTCCCATACACGATCGGTTTGTCCGATGAAAAAAATCCATCGGACTGTTTTCATCGGTAAAACCGATCGTGTGTACAGGGCTTAATTGTCATGGACTAAAATGTATATACACATCATATTTTTCCTCTGATCATTCATTCCAATCCCCCTCTCTATATATTAGTTGTTCTACACACCCGTATCCAGAGTGCGCTTGATTTACCCCCTGTTTTTATACACTTGAGAAGGAGGTTCCCCCCTCCTGACCAGATTACCATAACAATTAGACATGTGCATTCGTTTTCGTCCGAATGCATTTTCGTCCGAATTTCAGCTATTTTCGTTATCGTTTTAACAAACGAAAACGAAAGCACAGAATCCGAAAACCGAAAGATCCGACATAAACAAATGCTTTATTTTCGTTTTCGTTGCTACAACAGTTCGATATAGATAGGAGATTCGACGTGATGCTGACAATAACAATCTGTGTCTATCGAACCTGTGATCGAATGTGCCTAATCTTAACTCTATTAGTCCAAGATTATTCTACATAGGAGAGAAAAGATTCGACATTATAGAGAGAAAAGATTCGACATAGGAGAGAAAAGATTCTACATAGGAGAGAAAAGATTCGACATTATAGAGCGAAAAGATTCTACATAGGAGAGAAAAGATTCGACATTATAGAGAGAAAAGATTCGACATAGGAGAGAAAAGATTCGACATAGGAGAGAAAAGATTCGACATAGGAGAGAAAAGATTCGACATAGGAGAGAAAAGATTCGACATAGGAGAGAAAAGATTTGACATAGGAAAGAAAAGATTTGTTATTATAGAGAGAAACGATTCGACATAGAGAGAAAAGATTCGACATAGAGAGAAAAGATCACTGCTGGAATTGGGTGGGGGAAGTAAAATAAAAATAAAGTTGATGATGAATGTTATTGGCTGATTGTAACCAAAGAGGAGGAGCAGTAAAATAGCTAGAATGACGAAGATTCGACAAAGCATCGAAAGTTAGAAGATTCGACGGAGCAGCAAAACTGTACGACGCTGCAATCGTACATTTCCGGTCAAATGCATCCGCCCATAGGCTATAGAAGAATTCTAATGTTGGTTGACTAGTAATAGTAATGAATAAATATAATTATTACTAGTCATACAACATTAGAATTCTTCTATAGCTGGTAGGCGGAACATTCGACCGGAAATGTACGATTGCAGCGTCGTACAGTTTCACTGCTCCGTCGAATCTTCTTTGAACATTCGACAGACACCATAAGCCTTCAATGACAGATTCGACCTTAATTAATTCAGATTTTCGGACGAATGCAATTTCTAACGAAAAACGAAATAAATAAAAACGAATTTCAGGAGTAACTAAATAAATTTATTTTTCGGACGAAAACGAAATTCCGAAACAAAATATTTCAGTGTGCACATGTCTAATAACAATACAAGCTGTAACCAGAAACCTAAATTAACATGAGCTAATTAACTAGTCATTTAAAAAATGACCAAGTGGTAATTTTGCTGTAAGCAAACCGTGGTCTTTCCATATACGTTGTTCTATTTCTGGATTTGTCACGAAGAGACATTACATTGAAAATTCCTTTTGTTTTCAGAACGCAACATTGTGCTTTAAATATTTCTTTGTGAGCGAAGTTCATTAGTTTAAAATTGGCTTGGAAAGGCTCTCGGGCAAAAAAAAAAAAAACCTGCAAACACCGTCCCTTAATAATCAAGGACACCGTATATTGCGGTTGAAAACTTGCTTTCACCTTGACGGGGAGTTGGAAGGAGCCGCGCACATAGTAGAAACGTCTACATAATTATTTATGACTCCTGAGAATTTTGGATAAATTATATGTTGCAAATTGCTTTTTTAAAGACAAAAAACAGGCCTCTAGTCGGTTTTATTGGCTAAATGTCCTCCCTGTTTATACAAAATGAGACAAAGATTAAATAATGTGCTTAAATTGTACTAAATAAAATGGCAAAAAAAAAAAGCAGCTCTTGGAAAGAGAACAGCAACCAACTTCGAGCAAAACCGACGTGAAGTTTGTTCAAGTTCACCGTCTGGTTGACTTCCAGATCTCTCTTTTATCCATAAAAGTTTTGCAGGAAGAGAGAGTTTTCATGACTTTGCAGGTAAATTATCAGGGCAGGATTCTTCATCTCAAGGAGAATAAATGAAAACAAGCTTGTCTCTCAGGATTTTATTTCAGAATTAAGAAAAGGCACTACAGATTTTCTCCATAAATCCCCTTGCAGCCTGCCATTATGGTCCTTTTTTTTTTCTCGTTGTTTGTTCTACTTTCAAATAACTTCAAAATAAACTCAGAAAAGTGGCAGGCGCAGAGGTACTCGGAACGATTTCAATATGAGGGGAAAAAAAAAAAACCTTGAAACCTTGCGCGCCCCAAGAGGGTCGTCTTCTTCAAGTTTTGTTTGCTTGCTACATAAATTACATGGAGACAAATTTAGGACAACAACAAAAAACAGAAAGCAAAAAAATAAAAAAAATAAATTGATTTTGAGTCATCTCAATGTTATTCCTTTTCATGGATTTTTTTAGTCACCTCAATGTTATCCCCCCTTCACCCCACCCATCGCCAGGATTTTATTTTGCAATCAATTATACACAGATACCATGAATGACTTTGTTTCAAGTTGACATAATTCTAGAGAAGATACAAAACTCTATCCCCTTGCTTACTGGGCACATAAACCCCCTTCCTGCCCAGGCGAAATTTCAGCTTTCTGCACTGCGTCGCTGTGAATGACAATTGCGCGGTCGTGCGACGTGGCTCCCAAACAAAATTGACGTCCTTTTTTTCCCACAAATAGAGCTTTCTTTTGGTGGTATTTGATCACCTCTGCGATTTTTTTTTTTTTGCGCTAGAAACAAAAAAAGAGCGACGATTTTGAAAAAACAAAAACACAATATTTATTACTTTTTGCTATAATAAATATCCTAATTTAAAAAAAAAAAAAAATTCTCAGTTTAGTCCGATACGTATTCTTCTACATATTTTTGGTCAAAAAAAATCGCAATAAGCCTTTATTGATTGGTTTGCGCAAAAGTTATAGCGTCTACAAAATAGGGGATAGTTTTATAGCATTTTTATTATTTTTTTTTTTTAATAGTAATGGCGGCGATCAGCGATTTTTATTGTGACTGCGATATTATGGCGGACACATCGGACACTTTTGACACCATTTTGGGACCATTGTCATTGATACAGCGATCAGTGCTATAAAAATGCACTGATTACTGTAAAAATGACACTGGCAGGGAAGGGGTTAACACTAGGGGACGAGGAAGGGGTTAAATGTGTGCCCTGGGAGTGATTACTACTATGTGGTGGGAGGGGACTGACTGGGGGAGGAGACCGATCTGTGTCCCTATGTACAAGGGACACATCATCGGTCTCCTCTCCCTGACAGGACATGGATCTGTGTGTTTACACACACAGATCCATGTCCTTGTCTCTGTACCGGCCGATCGCGACATTGCGGCCGCCAGGCACGCGCATCGGCATGTCAGTGACGCGGCAGGCGCGCGCCGCCGACGGCGCTCGCGCGCCCCCCAGTGGCCGGTGGAGCCGAGGACGTCTATTGACGTCCTCCCGGATTTTAAGAGCCACCTTGAGGCCGTCATTCGACTATGGCCGGGGCTCCAACTGGCTATAGAACCCCAACAGTGGACTCCATATTGTCATTTCAGACAGTGGCGAAGGCAAGGCTTGTCTAGGAAAGGGAATTTACACCTCAGAGAGAGATAGAGAAATAGATAGATAGACAGAAAGACAGATAGAAAGACAGACAGACAGACACATAGACAGACAGATAGACAGACAGACAGACAGACAGACAGATAGACAAATAGACAGATAGACAAATAGATAGATAGACAGATAGACAGATAGACAGATAGATAGATAGATAGATAGATAGATAGATAGATAGATAGATAGATAGATAGATAGATAGATAGATAGATAGATATAGATAGATAGATAGATATAGATAGATAGATATAGATAGATAGATAGACAGACAGACCGACAGACACATAGACAGACAGACAGACAGATAGACAGATAGATAGATAGATAGATAGATAGATAGATAGATAGATAGATAGATAGATAGATAGACAGACAGACAGACAGACAGATAGACAGACAGATAGACAGGCAGACAGGCAGACAGGCAGACAGACAGATAGACAGATAGACAGATAGACAGATAGACAGATAGACAGATAGACAGATAGATAGATAGATAGATAGATAGATAGATAGATAGATAGATAGATAGATAGATAGATAGATAGATAGATAGATAGATAGATGTTACTCGACAGAAGAATAGAGAAAATTATGAAAAAAAAAAGAAGGGAAGAGAAAGAGGGAGAGAGTAGATAGATAGATAGATACAATGCCTTGAAAAAGTATTCATACCCCTTGAAATTTTCCACATTTTCTCATGTTACAACCAAAAACGTAAATGTATTTTATTGGGATTTTATGTGATAGACCAACACAAAGTGCCACATAATTGTGAAGTGGATAGAAAATGATAAATGGTTTATAAAATGTTTACAAATAAATATGTGAAAAGTGTGTGTGTGTGTGTGTGGGGGGGGGCATTTGTATTGAGCCCCCGTTTACTCTGATACCCCTAACTAAAATCTAGTGGAACCAATTGCCTTTAGAAGTCACCAAATTAGTAAATAGAGTCCACCTGTGTGTAATAAAATCTCAGTATAAATACAGCTGTTCTGGGAAGCCCCTTATGCCCTGTACACACGATTGGAATTTCCGATGGGATAAAATCCGATGGAATTTTCCATCGGACTTCCGTTTAAGCTGTCTTGCCTACACACCAAATTCCGACCGTCAAGAACGCGGTGACGTACAATGCTACGACGAGCCGAGAAAAATTAAGTTCAATGCTTCTGAGCATGTGTCAACTTGATTCTGAGCATGCGTGTTTTTTTCTCCGTCGGAGTTCCACACAAGCGATCGGAATTGGCGATAGGATTCTTTTCCATCAGAAAGAAATAAAACTTGTTCTATTTCTAAACTCCGACGTAAAAAAGTCCGATGGGGCCCACACACAATCAGAATATCCAATGAAAAAATTCAGTCAGACTTTTTCATCGGAAATTCCGATTGTGTGTACAAGGCATTAGAGGTTTGTTAGAGAACCTTAGTGAAAAAACAGCATCATGAAGGCCAAGGAACACACCAGACAGGTCAGGGATAAAGTTGTGGAGAAGTATAAAGCAGGGTTAGGTTATAAAAAAAATATCACAAGCTTTGAACATTTCACAGAGCTCTGTTCAATCCATCATCGGAAAATGGAAAGAGTATGGCACAACTGCAAACCTACCAAGACATGGCCATCCACCTAAACTGACCGAGCCGGGCAAGGAGAGCATTCATCAGAGAAGCAGCCAAGAGGTCCATGGTAAGTCTGGAGGAGCTGCAGAGATCCACAGCTCAGGTGGGAGAATCTGTCCACAGGACAACTATTAGTCGTGCTTCTCCACAAATCTGCCCTTTATGGAAGAGTGACAAGAAGAAAGACATTGATAAAAGAAAGTCATAAGAAGTCCTGTTTGCAGTTTGTGAGAAGCCATGTGGGGGACACAGCAATCATGTGGGGGACACAGCAAACATGTGGGGGACACAGCAAACATGTGGGGGACACAACAATCATGTGGGGGACACAGCAATCATGTGGGGGACACAGCAAACATGTGGGGGACACAACAATCATGTGGGGGACACAGCAATCATGTGGAAGAAGGTGCTCTGGTCAGATGAGACCAAAATTTTACTTTTTGGCCTCAAAGCAAAACGCTATGTGTGGGGGAAACTAACACTGCACATCACCCTGAACACACCATCCCCACCGTGAAACATGGTGGTGGCAGCATCATGTTGTGGGAATGCTTTTCTTCAGCAGGGACAGGGAAGCTGGTCAGAGTTGATGGGAAGATGGATGGAGCCAAATACAGGGAAATCTTAGAAGAAAACCTGTTAGAGTCTGCAAAAGACTTGAGACTGGGGGGGCGGAGGTTCACCTTCCAGCAGGACAACGACCCGAAATATACAGCCAGAGCTACAATGGAATGGTTTACATCAAAGCCTATTCATGTGTTAGAATGGCCCAGTCACAGTCCAGACCGAAATCCCATTGAGAATCTGTGGCAAGACTTGAAAATTGCTGATCACAGACGCTCTCCATCCAATCTGACAGAGCTTGAGATATTTTACAAAGAAGAATGGGCAGAAATGTCCCTCTCTAGATGTGCAAAGCTGGTAGAGACATCCCCAAAAAGACTTGCAGCTGTAATTGCAGAGAAAGGTGGTTCTACAAAGTATTGACTCCGGGGGGGCGCCATACAAATGCCCCCCCCCACACTTTTCACATATTTATTTGTAAAAAAAAAATGTAAAAACATTTATCATTTTTCTTCCACTTTACAATGATGTGCTACTTTGTGTTGGTCTATCACATAAAATCCCAACAAAATACAATTACGTTTTTGGATGTAACATGACAAAATGTGGAAAATTTCAAGGGGTATGAATACTTTTTCAAGGCACTGTATAAGGGAGCAGAAGGGGCAACTGCCCTTTCCCCTGACAGAAGCCCCCTCCCCCCCTACTATATACAAAAAAATTATGTAAAGTAATATAGAAGAAAGAGAATGTAGAACCCTACATTTTCTTAGAACATGGCGGACTTGGTAGGCACATGAGGCAATCTGTTTAAAATATACACCAAACTTTTTTTCCAAAAATTCCTTGGAATCCCCACTGACGCGTTTCGGCATACAGCCTTGTTCACAACCGCTGCTGTGAACAAGGCTGTATGCAGAAATGCATCAGCTGTTTTTAATCTTGACCCTTATGTAGAAAATAAAGATTTTCATGGGATTCTGGTGTTGCCGGCTACTTCTTTTCTTGGAGCTGCGTTTTCAATGGCTGGGGGCCATTTGAGCCAGAGCACCCAGTGAAGGACTCCACCCTTGATCTATGAGGTAGGTTCCCTGTTGTGAGCTCTGTCTTTGTGCTTTGCTTTCCTTTCCTAGTTGGAGTACATATCAGTTATTGGATTCATCATGCAAAAAAATGCAACAATACAGCACAGGGAAAGATACACCCCACCATCTGGCATAAGTTCCCAAACGTGGCTTCCTTCCTACCCCAATTGTAATGAGGTGATGAGACCAAAAACACAGTTTCAGAGTGAAGGGAGTCTGTCCATGAGGCCGTGCGCACCAACCAACTGGGGTATGATCCCATTAGATCTCCCGCAGAGAGAGCACTAGCCCACCTATGTAATAACTAGTGCTCTGAACCAGACTTTCTTGCAGCCTTGTACCTTTCTCTGTGGGAGATCCGGTGTATGTGGGGGGATCATAACCAAGTTGGTTGGTGCGCGCGGCCATCATGGACAGACTCACTTCACTCTGAAACTGTTTTTATGGTCTTATCATTGATAATTAGTTCCAGAGATTTTCAGCAAAATAGGCTCTAGGGGACCTTGGCTTCAGGTTGGTAACTTCCCTTTCTGGACAAGAACAGGACCCCAGACCCCAGGTTATTTATGTACTCCCCAGCCTCCTACTGGGTACCCTCTTCCAGGGATTGGCTGAGGCAACATACATATTCAGGCTGCTGATTTGCCTCTTACAAACCCACAGCATGGTGGTGGCAGCATCATGCTGTGGGGATGTTTTTTAGTGGCAGGAACTGAGAGACTAGTCAGGATCGAGGGAAAGATGAATGCAGCAATGTATTGAGACACCCTTGATGAAAACCTGCTCCAGAGGCCAGACGGAAGCCACTCCTCAGTAAAAAGCACATGACAGCCCACCTGGAGTTTGCCAAAAGGCACCTGAAGGACTCTCGGACCATGAGAAACAAAATTCTCTGGTCTGATGACACAAAGATTGAACTCTTTGGCCTGAATAGCAAGCATCATGTTTGAAGGGAACTAGGCACCGCTCATCACCTGGCCAATACCATCCCTACTGTGAACCATGGTGGTGGCAGCATTATGCTGTGGGGATGTTTTTCAGCGGCAGGAACTGGGAGACTAGTCAGGATCAAGGAAATAGTGAATGCAGCAATGTACAGAGACATCCTTGATGAAAACCTGCTCCAGAGCGCTCTGGACCTCAGACTGGGGCAAAGGTTCATCTTCCAACAGGACAATGACCCTAAACACACAGCCAAGATAACAAAGGAGTGGCTACGGGACAATTCTGTGAATTTCCTTGAGTGGCCCCCAGCCAGAGCCCAGACTTGGATCCGATTGAACATCTCTGGAGAGAGCTGAAAATGGCTGTGCACCGACTCTCCCCATCCAACCTGATGGAGCTTGAGAGGTCCTGCAAAGAAGAATGGGAGAAACTGCCCAAAATTAGGTGTGCCAAGCTTGTAGCATCATACTCAAAAAGACTTGAGGCTGTAATTGGTGGCAAAGGAGCTTCACCAAAGTATTGAGCAAAGGCTGTGATACAGTACTTATGTACATGGGAGGAGCCTGTGATACTCATGTACATGGGAGGAGCCTGTGATACTTATGTACATGGGAGGAGCCTGTGATACTCATGTACATGGGAGGAGCCTGTGATACTTATGTACATGGGAGGAGCCTGTGATACTCATGTACATGGGAGGAGCCTGTGATACTTATGTACATGGGAGGAGCCTGTGATACTCATGTACATGGGAGGAGCCTGTGATACTTATGTACATGGGAGGAGCCTGTGATACTCATGTACATGGGAGGAGCCTGTGATACTTATGTGCATGGGAGGAGCCTGTGATACTTAGGTACATTGGAGGAGTCTGTAAAACTTTTGTACATGGGAGGAGTCTGTGATACTTATGTGCATGGGAGGAGCCTGTGATACTTATGTGCATGGGAGGAGCCTGTCATACTTATGTACATGGGAGGAGTCTGTGATACTTATGTACATGGGGGAGCCTGTGATACTTATGTACATGGGAGGAGTCTGTGATACTTATGTACATGGGAGGAGCCTGTGATACTTATGTGCATGGGAGGAGCCTGTGATACTTATGTTCATGGGAGGAGCCTGTGATACTTATGTGCATGGGAGGAGCCTGTGATACTTATGCACATGGGAGGAGTCTGTGATACTTATGTACATGGGAGGAGCCTGTGATACTTATGTACATGGGAGGAGCCTGTGATACTTATGTACATGGGAGGAGTCTGTGATACTTATGTACATGGGAGGAGCCTGTGATACTTATGTGCATGGGAGGAGTCTGTGATACTTATGTGCATGGGAGTAGTCTGTGATACTTATGTACATGGGAGGAGCCTGTGATACTTATGTACATGGGAGTAGTCTGTGATACTTATGTGCATGGGAGGAGCCTTTGATACTTATGTACATGGGAGGAGCCTGTGATACTTATGTACATGGGAGGAGCCTGTGATACTTATGTACATGGGAGGAGCCTGTGATACTTATGTACATGGGAGGAGCCTGTGATACTTATGTACATGGGAGGAGCCTGTGATACATATGTACATGGGAGGAGCCTGTGATACATATGTACATAGGAGGAGTCTGTGATACTTATGTACATGGGATTTATTTTGTTTTTAATAATTCTGCAAAGATTTCAAACAAACTTCTTTGACGTTGTCATTATGGAGGATTGTTTGTAGAATTTTGAGGAAAATAATGAATTTTATTTATTTTGGAATAAGGCTGTAACATAAGAAAATGTGGAAAAAGTGAATACTTTCTGAATGCACTGTACACTGTATGACTTTAATATACAGACTGTAGAGTTCCCCCTATTCTTGTAAAAGTTTATAGTTTACATCTGCAAGACTTGACTTCTACTTATGGCATTTTAATTTATGATAATAAAAGACTCTTGCAAGGTATTGCAGCATCTGCTATTTAATCAGAAGGGGGGAAGGTTTTGAAGTCTGAACTGTAGTCCTGGGTATCGTACGTATCTAGCACAGTAAATGACGGAAGGGACAAGCAACACTGTCATCCCATCTACACTGCACGCCATATCGGGGACAATGAACTGAAAATGGACATTAGGCGTAATTTAGGATGATGTGTCCTTAGGGCAAAGAGTCATTAGCATGTGCTAAAGCAGAAACCTTCACTTAATTAATTTCTGTTTTTACCAAAAAAAACCACCATTCTTCCCATTATTCACATTGTAATGAGAGAGAGTTTTTTTCTTAATTTCACATTAACTTAACACATGAAAAACTACCCCATGCGTCATTAGTCTTCACCGACTATTGCAGAGGGGGTAGAACTAAGGGTCACTATTTCAGGGTCTTTATATTTAGTTCATGTTCAATATTAATGTGCATTTTACTGAATAGATATGTGCTAGTCATAGTTATAGACCTAAGATACACTATATTGTCAAAAGTATTGGGACACCTGCCTTTACACGCACATGGACTTTAATGGCATCCCAGTCTTAGTCCGGAGGGTTCAATATTGAGTTGGCTCCCCATTTGCAGCTATAACAGCTTCAACCCCAAAACAGGTCCATAAAGACATGGATGAGCGAGTTTGGGTTAGAGGAACTTGACTGGCCTGCACAGAGCCCTGACCTCAGTCGCAAACAGCTATGAATAAGCACTGATCTGTAGTGCGAAACGCGTCAGGGCTCCATTGCTGTGTTTTGCTGTGATTTTGTGTTGATGTGATCTTTTCCTTTTTTTTTAATAAAAACAACCAATTTTTGGAGTGCGGCTGTCCAAGCTTTTCCTTCAGTCTCTGCATTGCTATATGCAATTGCCTGCACCCTATGCTGAGGATCTAGTGAGCAGAACAACAGCTTCTTTTGAGCGGTAACTTTCTCTCTCGCAAACTGCTTTGGGATGGATAAGGCCCCCTTTACACGGACTGACCGTTCAGGTCCGCCTGTCAGTTTTGTCGGCGGACCTGAACGGGAGCTCCATGTAAGCCTATAGAGCTTTGGATGTCAGTGGAGACATGTCCGCTGACATCCGACCCTCTCCGATCCGCTAAAATCAGACGTATGGCGATACGTCGCCATCCGTCCATGGCGGATCGGATCAGGTGAGATCTGATGAAAACGGACATGCTGTCCGTTTTCGTCCGATCTCTCCATAGAAGAAAGCGGCGCTGGACAAGCCCCTCCCCGCACAGTGAGCAGAGAGGGACCTGTTATCCGCTGGCTCAGCGGAGATCAACGGACTGATCTCCCGCTGAGCTGGCGGAAGCTTGCGGACTCCGTGGTAACTGAGTCCGCCTCGTGTGAACGAAGCCTTAGAGTGGAGACTGCGAGACAGGCCTTCTCGTCCAACATCAGCGCCTGACCTCACAAATCTGCTTCTGGAAGAATGGTCAAACATTCCCATAGACACCCTCCTAAACCTTGTGGACGGCCTTCCCAGAAGAGTTGAAGCTGTTATAGCTGCAAAGGGAGGGGCCAACTCAATATTGAACCCTACGGGCTTAAGCCTCGTTCACACGACCGTTTGTCTTGGCAAGAAACAGCAAGAAAATTGCTGGCAGAGCTTTCTTGCCGAGTAAATCGGCCGTGTGTACGAGGCTTTCAGGTTTCTCGTCAAGAAAACTGGCCAGAACCTCGATGAGAAAAATAGAGAACCTGCTCTCTATTTTCTCATCGAGATTCTTGTCGGCCTGTTTCCCGACGAGAAACCCGAGAGTGTGTACGCTTACCTGTCGCCGTGGAAACCCGCGCATGCTTGAAATGACTGTGGCGCATGCGCGGTAGCTTCCTAGGCATAGGTAGGGTGTAGCAAGATGGCGGCGACGGCATTGAATGTGACGAGCGCACGCTCGTCGTAGTCAATGACGTCACCGCGTTTGTTTGACGGCGGGTTCTTTTGAATCGAGCGCGTGTACACTCGGCCGGGACAAGATTCTTGTCAAGAATCTCGTCAGGGAAAAACGACGTGTTTTTTCTTGACGAGATTCTCGGTCGTGTGTACGAGGCTTAAAGTGGAAGTAAACCCTCCTATCATTTTCAGCCAAGGAAGCTGCCATCTTGGCCTCTGTTTAATCTTCAACTGCCATGATGCTGCACATGTGATCAGTTATGTCACCAGACATTGGATGGTGTGATAGTTTGGTTGAGAGCACAACCAATGTGAAAGTTAGCATTTACGGCATGCCGGGAATGTAACTGTTTTTTGAAACTATTAAATCGTTGGATTTACTTACGCTTTAAGACTGGGATGCCATTAAAGTTAATGTGCGTGTAAAGGCAGGTGTCCCAATACTGTTGGTAATATAGTGTATATGTTGCAGTTTGTGGTTTACCGGGACTATGGCTGAAGCTATCAGCCGTAACCACAGTATTTTTTTTTCAGGCGGCGGCTGACTTTTTCTTGAAAGCATTTCGAGCGGCTCAGGAGCCACCCCCCTCCCGTCGCTCGCCGGTGTCTCTCGGGCTTACAGATACCGCCAGTTTTCCGCAGAAACTATCTGACTGTGGTCACACAGGCGAAGAGTAGATCTGCTTTGATCACCTCCTGACCTCAACCGGATAGGACACCTCTGGCACAGTGGCAGCCCGTCCCCTAGGGGCGCATGGGTACCGCTGCCCCTATCCATTTGTCCGACCTCCTGATCTACATACAGGGCGCCGGACGCATTGATTCCAATGGGGGGGGGGGGTGGGTTTCTTGAAGAACATGATTAGAGCCAGAGGCTCTAATACAGTGGTTCTCAACTCCTGTCCTCAGGACCCACTAACAGGCCAGATTTTAAGTATTACCTTGGGGAGATGCAGACTAGAATACTGCAATCCCTGAGCACCAAATTATATCACCTGTGATGCATTTCAGTTATCTTGCAAACCTGGCCTGTTGGTGGGCCCTGAGGACTGGAGTTGAGAACCACTGCTCTAATAGACTTCAAAATAGGGTGGGCTCTGGGCGCTGAGCACTGCGCTCCGAGCCCACCCAGTTGTGTGACAATAGAGAATGAATATAGGGGGAAAATCACGGGTACGTGTTATACGCCGATAGTGTACCTCGGCCTCGGAGGGGAACGAGCACAGCTAAGCGCCGCCGGAATTCAACGGGCGGTCATTTCCTGTTTACTCGGCTCTCACTCGGCTCTGACGTCACACACACAGTCCCGCCTCCGCCACAGGCATTGGACCAGTGTTCTGTTAATCACAGGAGCTGGTCCAATGCCGATCGCGGAGGCGGGACTGTGTATGTGACTGCCGACGCGACTGAGAGCCGAGTGAACAGGAGATGATGGCACGGTTGTTCCCTCACTGCACGAGAGATGGTGAGGCTGCAAATGGGCATCAGGCTGCATTGATGAGAGACGAGATGCAGATGGGCACATAGGCTGCATTGAGGCTGCAGATGGGCACATAGGCTGCAGATAGGCACATAGGCTGCATTGAGGCTGCAGATGGGCACATAGGCTGCAGATGGGCACATAGGCTGCATTGAGGCTGCAGATGGGCACATAGGCTGCAGATGGGGACATAGGCTGCATTGAGGCTGCAGATGGGCACATAGGCTGCAGATGGGCACATAGGCTGCATTGAGGCTGCAGATGGGCACATAGGCTGCATTGAGGCTGCAGATAGGCACATAGGCTGCATTGAGGCTGCAGATGGGCACATAGGCTTCATTGAGGCTGCAGATGGGCACATAGGCTTCAGATGGGTACATAGGCTGCATTAAGGCTGCAGATGGGCACATAGGCTGCATTGAGGCTGCAGATGGACACAGATCAGGCTGCAGATGGACACAGATCAGGCTGCAGATGGACACAGATCAGGCTGCAGATGGACACAGATCAGGCTGCAGATGGACACAGATCAGGCTGCAGATGTGCACTAATCAGGCTGCATTGAGGCTGCAGATGGACACAGATCAGGCTGCAGATGGACACTAATCAGGCTGCAGATGGACACTAATCAGGCTGCATTGAGGCTGCAGATGGACACAGATCAGGCTGCAGATGGACACTAATCAGGCTGCAGATGGACACTAATCAGGCTGCATTGAGGCTGCAGATGGACACAGATCAGGCTACAGATGGACACAGATCAGGCTACAGATGGACACAGATCAGGCTGCATTGAGGCTGCAGATGGACACAGATCAGGCTGCAGATGGACACAGATCAGGCTGCAGATGGGCACTTATCAGGCTGCAGATGGGCACTTATCAGGCTGCATTGAGGCTGCAGATGGACACAGATCAGGCTACAGATGGACACAGATCAGGCTGCAGATGGGCACTTATCAGGCTGCATTGAGGCTGCAGATGGACACAGTTTAGGCTGCAGATGGATACAGATCAGGCTGCAGATGGGCTCTTATCAGGCTGCAGATGGGCACTTATCAGACTGCATTGAGGCTGCAGATGGACACAGATCAGGCTGCAGATGGGCACTTATCAGGCTGCATTGAGGCTGCAGATGGACACTGACCATTATTTTGCTTCAAAGTGGTTTATTTTTTTTAAACGTTTTTTTCCTGAAACTTCCCTCTTAAATTGAAGGTGCGTGTTATACGCCGATACATACGGTATATATATATATATATATATATATATATATATATATATATATTTTTTTTTTTTTCTTATTGTAATTTTTTTTGTTTATAGCACAAAAAAACAAAACAAAACGCAGAGGTGATCAAATACCGCCAAAAGAAAGCTCTATTTGTGGGGAAAAAAGGACATACATTTCAATTGTGCAGAGCTTTGCAGGACAGCACAATTGTCAGTTAACCACTTGACCTCCAGAAGATTTACCCCCCTTCATGACCGGGCCATTTTTTGCAATGCGACACTGCGTTACTTTAACTGACAATTGCGTGGTCATTCGACGTTGTAGCCAAAAAAAATTGACGTCCTTTTTTTCCCACAAATAGATCTTTCTTTTGGTGTTATTTGATCATCTCTGCACTTTTTTTTTTCGCTATTAACAAAAAAAAGAGCGTCAAATTTAAATATATATATATATATATATATATATTTTACTTTCTGCTATAAAACATCCAATAAAAAAATTCATCAATTTAGGCCAATATGTGTTCTGCTTTATGTTTTTGGTAAAAAAAAAAAAAAAAAAAATCCCAGTGTATATTGATTGGTGTGTGCAAAAGTTATAGCACCCACAAACTGTGGCATATACAGTATTTATGGCATTTTCACGTATTATTTATTTTTTTACTAGTAATGGCGGCGATCTGCGACTTATAGCGGGACTGCGATATTACAGCAGACAATCGGACACTAACCGACACTTTTTGGGGACCAGTGACACTAATACAGTGATCAGTGCTAAAAAAAATATGCACTGTCACTGTACTAATGACACTGGCTGGGAAGGGGTTAACGTCAGGGGGTGATCAAAGGGTTAAATGTGTGCCTAGCCAATGCTTGTGTACTGTGGGGGGGGTGCTTTGACTAGGGGAAGGCATGTATCCGTGGCCCTGCTTTGCAGAGACACAGGATCCATGCCTTCCCTACGGACAGAACGGCGATTTGCCTCCTTTACATAGACAGATCGCCGTTCCGGCCTCTCTGCCTAAAGATTGGCGGGTGCCGGCGGACATCGAGTTTGCGGTAGCCGCAGATCAGCTCCCGCTGTGTATAATCATACATGAGCGCCCCAGACCCGGAAGTGCAGGATCAGGGCCACCATCAGGAATTTTGGGGCCCCTTACACAGCTTCAGGCATGGGCCCCCTGGAGCAGAGGAGAACCAGGGGGGTGCTGCCGCCGCGAATTAAGAAGCGGGGGGGGCTGCCGCGAATTGAGAAGTGGGGGGGTTCTGTCGCAGCGAATTGTGAAGGTCGGGGGGGGCTTTGGGTGCTGACGAAAAGACCAAAAAAAAGAAAGGGGGGGGTTGCCATCCGGGGCCCTGGGGACCTCTGGGCCCCTTACAAATACAAAAACAAAATATATAAAAAAAAAAAAAATTAAAAATGTGTAAATTTGAAAATTCGAAAGAATAGCTAACTATTAAATTATAGGTATTGGAATTTCCTTTCAAATTTGGCCGTTAGTAAACGTAACAAATACGAATTTATCCGAAGTTACGAATTATCCAAAATAAATGCTGCATCTAAACAAACGGAATGGAACAAATTAATAATAAATAATAATAATAAAAAAAAAATTATTATTATTATTATTGTTATTTATTATTATTAATTTGTCACGTTCTATTTGTTTAGATTCAGAATTCGTTATTTCGGATAATTCGTAACTTTCGGATAAATTCGTATTCGTTACCTTCACTAACTGCCAAATTTGAAAGGAAATTCCAATACCTATAATTTAATAGTTGGTAATAGTTATTATTAGTTATTATTTCAGATATTAACAAATTTTTGGGTTTTTCGTATTTTCGAATTTAAGAATTTATGATTTTTTCGAATTTGCAAATTAACAAATTTTTCGAATTTACGAATTTACGAATTTATGAATATTCAAATTTACGAATTTTCGAAGATTCCAATTTACAAATATTCGGAAAAATTTGTTAAATGGGTTTTCGTTAATTCAGATATTTCTGAATGAACTAATTTGTCGAAATGCGTTACGAATTATCCGAAATAATGAATTCTGAATCTAAATAAATAGAACATAACAAATTAATAATAATAAATAACAATAATAATAATAATAAAACATTTTCATTATTATTATTTATTATTAATTCATTCCATTCCATTTGTTTAGATGCAGCATTTATTTTGGATAATTCGTAACTTCGGATAAATTCGTATTCTTTACGTTCACTAACAGCCAAATTTGAAAGGAAATTCCAATACCTATAATTTAATAGTTGGTAATATTAATAGTTATAATTAGTTTTTATTTCAGATATTGCGAAAATTCGAAAGAATAACTAAATAACTGACTAATAATAACTAACTATTAAATCATAGGTATTGGAATTTCCTTTCAAATTTGGCTGTTAGTGAACGTAAAGAATACGAATTTATCCGAAGTTATGAATTATTCAAAATAAATGCTGCATCTAAACAAACGGAATGGAATGAATTAATAATAAATAATAATAATTTAAAAAATGTATTATTATTATTATTATTATTGTTATTTATTATTATTAATTTGTTACATTCTATTTGTTCAGATTCAGAATTCGTTATTTCGGATAATTCGTAACTTTCAGATAAATTCTTATTCGTTACATTCCCTGACCGCCAAATTTGAAAGGAAATTCCAATACCTATAATTTAATAGTTGGTAAAGGTTATTATTCGTTTTTATTTCAGATATTCCGAAAATTCGAAAGAATAACTGACTAATAATAACTAACTGTTATATCATAGGTATTGGAATTTCCTTTCAAATTTGGCTGTTAGTGAACGTAACAAATACGAATTTATCCAAAGTTACGAATTATCCAAAATAAATGCTGCGTCTAAACAAATGTAATGGACTGAATTAATAATAAATAATAATAATAAAAAAGTATTATTGTTATTTATTGTTATTAATTTGTTACGTTCTATTTGTTTAGATTCAGAATTACTTATTTCGGATAATTCGTAACTTTCGGATAAATTCATATTCGTTACCTTCACTAACAGCCAAATTTGAAAGGAAATTCCAATACCTATCATTTAATAGTTGGTAATGGTTATTATTAGTTATTATTTCAGATATTAACAAATTTTTGGGGTTTTTGGATTTTCTAATTTATGAATTTTTCAAATTTACGAATTTTTCGAATTTTACAAATTTGTGAATATTCAAATTTACGAATTTTCGAATATATTGAAAAATTCATAAATTCGAAATTCAAAAATCCGAAAACCCCAAAAATTTGTTATTATTAGTTATTATTTCAGATATTAACAAATTTTTGGGGTTTTCAGGTTTTCGAATTTCGAATTTATGAATTTTTCGATATATTCGAAAATTCGTAAATTAAAAAAAAAAACGAAAAATTTGTTAATTCGTAAATTCGAAAAATTCATAAATTCGAAATTTGAAAATCCGAAAACCCTCAAAATTCATTATAATATCTGAAATAATAACTAATAATAATTATTACCAACTATTAAATGATAGGTATTGGAATTTCCTTTCAAATTTGGCTGTTAGTGGAGGTAATAAATACAAATTTTTCCAAAAGTTATGAATTATCCAAAATAACGAATTCTGAATCTATCTAAACAAATAGAATGTGCCAAATTAATAATAATAAATAACAATAATAATAATAATAATAATAATAATAATATTCAAATTTAATAATAATAATAATAATAATATTCAAATTTACGAATTTTCAAATATTAAAATTTACAGGTATTAAAAAATTTGTTAAATGGGTTTTCGTTAATTCGGATATTTCTGAATGAACTAATTTGTCGAAATTCGTTAAAAAACTAATTCGGAACTAAACTAATTGCACCTGTCTAGCTCGTATACAGTGGAGAAATTCATTATTGGATCCCCTGCAGATTGTGTAAGTTTTCCCACATACAAAGAAATGAAGGGTCTCTAATTTTTATCATCGGTGTATTTTATATAATAGAGACAGAAAATCAACCAAAAATCCAGAGAAAACACACAATACAAATGTTATAAATGGAGTTGCAGTTCAGTGAGTAAAATAAGTATTTGATCCCCAACCAACCAACAATAATTCTCCCCCCACAGACTGGCTCCAGTTGGTGCTCACGTAGTACACAGATTAGTCCTGTCAATGTAAGAAGGTTCTCCTAACGACAACTCGTTATGTGTATAAAAGACACCTGTCCACAGAATCTCTTTCCTCCAATCACAGCTCACCATCATGGGGGAGACCAAAGAAGAAATTCTTCTGGACAGCCGCACTCCGAATAAAAATTTCCTTCATTGTAAAATCCAAAATCCAAAACCACACAACAGGTCACAGCACACCGGTCAAGCTGACGCGTTTCACACTGTACTAGTGTTTAACCATAGCATGGGGGAGACCAAAGCGCTGTCAGAGGACGTCGGGGAGAAGATTGGAGACCTTCACAAGGCTGGAATGGGCTACAAGACCATCAGCAAGAAGTTCGGTGAGAAGGAGACAAATGTTGGAGTGATTATTCGCCAATGGAAGAAATACAAAATAACCATCGATGGCCCTCGGTCTGGAGCTCCATGCAAAATTTTGCCTCATGGGGTGAGGATGGTCATGAGAAAATTGAGGGATTCGCCCAAAACTACAAGGAAGGAGCTTGTGAATGATCTCAAGGCAGTTGGGACCACAGTCACCAAACACACCGTTGGTAACACAATACGCCGCCATGGATTGAAATCCTGCAGCCCCCGCAACGTCCCCCTCCTCCAGAAGGCACATGTACAGCCCGTCTGAAGTTCGCCAATGAACATCTAAATGATTCAGAGAAGGATTGAGAGAAAGTGCTGTGGTCAGATGAGAGCAAAATTGAGTCATTAACTGTGTTTGGAGGAAGAAAAATGCTGACTATGACCCTAAGAACACCATCCCTACGGAAATAACTTATGCAATAATGTACACTCTACTGTAACCTATATAACTATTGCATATGTGTATTAATTTGTATATCCCTATAATTAGCTAGTCTATCAGAGTATGCTAGGCCTAATGATATAATGTTAGCTATGAAGACAGACACATCTGCATAGTAAACAATGTTACATTTATTTCCCAAGAACATAGGAATATACTAAACAGCAGATATCTATAACCTATAACAACAACCAAACATCAAAAGATACTTATCACTTCCTCTAGAATAGATTTGTTGGCTGGTCTCCAGATGTTATAAAGAGAGAGCTCTGGGTCGCATGGTTTAGGCCCAAGCTAGCCAACAAAGCAAGGTCTCAAGGTGGCAGAGAGCCTACAGCATGTGGTGCTCAACCTGTGGCCCTCCAGCTGTTGTAGAACTACAAGTCCCATGAGGCAATGCAAGGCTGACAGTTACAAGCATGACTTCCAAAAGCAGAAGCATGATGGGACTTGTAGTTTCCGAAAAACAACTGGAGGGCCACAGGTTGAGCACCCATGGCCTACAGGCTCAGGCAAAGGCCTGCTGCGAAAGAGAGAGAGCTCTCTGTTTTCACCAGCTCTTTTTAACCACTTCAGCCCCGGACCATTATGCAGCTTAAAGACCGGGCCACTTTTTGCGATTCGGCACTGCGTCGCTTTAACTGACAATTGCGCAGTCGTGCGACGTGGTTCCCAAACAAAATTGACGTCCTTTTTTTCCCCACAAATAGAGCTTTCTTTTGGTGGTATTTGATCACCTCTGCGGTTTTTATTTTTTGCGCTATAAACAGAAATAGAGCGACAATTTTGAAAAATATGCAATATTTTTAACTTTTTGCTATAATAAATATCCCCAAAAAATATATAAAAAAAAACACGTTTTTTTTCCTCAGTTTAGGCCGACACGTATTCTTCTACATATTTTTGGTAAAAAATCGCAATAAGCGTTTATTGATTGGTTTGCGCAAAAGTTATAGCGTCTACAAAATAGGGGGTAGTTTTATGGCATTTTTATTATTTTGTTTTACTAGTAATGGCGGCTATCAGCGATTTTTATCGTGACTGCGACATTATGGCGGACACATCGGACACTTTTGACACATTTTTGGGACCATTGACATTTATACAGCGATCAGTGCTATAAAAATGCACTGATTACTGTGAAAATTACACTGGCAGTGAAGGGGTTAACCAGGAGGGGGCGCTGTAGGGGTTAAGTGTGCCCTGATGTGTGTTTCTTACTGTGGGGGGGTGTGGCTTAGTGTGTGACATCACTGATCGTCGTTCCCTATGACAGGGAACAGAGGATCACTGACAGGCTCACTAGGAAGCACGGGGAGAGGTTTGTTTACACTTACCTCTCCCCGTTCTTCCTCTCTGTGACCCGATCGCGGGACACCGGCGTCGATCGGGTCCGCTGTACCTGTACGCCCATCATGTGCCCAGCCGTGCCATTCTGCCGACGTACATCGGCGTGCGGCAGTCCTCAAGTGGTTAAAGAACCTCAGTCATACCTCATCCAAACCCCCCCCCATCCATTGCCAGCCCCACTGGGTTTTGGACGAATCAGAGTGTTCACAGGGCAGTCTTCCTCAACAGATTATATTACTGACCGTCCTCCCGTAATTGGCCTCTGGGGGCAGTATTGCCCATATCATTTCCATGAGCCCTGGGTCTCTTTGAAGCTTGCTTGTAGAGTGGTAATCACTGATTCTCATCTTATTATCCTAGCCCAGTGATGGAGAATCTTGGCACCCCAGATGTTTTGGAACAAAATTTCCCATGATGCTCATGTACTCTGCAGTGTACTGGAGCCTCATGGGAAATGTAGTTCCAAAACATCTGGGGTGCCAAGGTTCACCATCACTGTACTAGACACACAGGAGCCAGGCCCCCTCAGTATGCAGATTCTGCTTGGGGCCAAATCCCGCTGTACCTTTTAAAACCATGGAACTGCAAGTATCAGCCTGAAGGATCTTTGGGAATAGGAAACAGATATGTAGAACCTCCAGAAATATTATATTAATTCATGTTGCCTTCCAACACCTACCGTCAAACATGTAGGTGGAAACATGATGCTTTGGGGCTGTTTCTCTGATAAAGGTACAGACCAACTTTGCTGCATTGAGGGGCCAATGAAAGGGGCCACGTATTGTAAAATCTTGGATGAGAACCTTCTTCCCTCAGCCAGAACACTGAAGATGGGTCATGGATCGGTCTTCTAGCATGACAATGACCCAACACATACCGCCAAGGCAACAAAGGAGTGTCCCAAGAAGAAGCACATTAAGGTCATGGAGTGGCCTATCCAGTCTCCAGACCTTAATCCTATAGAAGATTTATGGAGGGAGCTGAAGGTTCGAGTTGCCAAGAGAGAGCCAAGAAACCTTAAGGATTTCGAGAAGATCGGCAAAGAAGAGACCAAAATCCCTTCTGAGATGTGTGGAAACCTGATCACCACCTACAAGAAACATCTGACCTCTGTGCTTCCCAACAAGGGTTTCTCCACCAAGTACTAAGGGGATCAAATACTTATTTTACTTACTGTGTAACATTTGTATCATGTGTTTTTTCTGGATTTTTGGTTGATTTTCTGTCTCGATCCTATAAAATACACCTATGATAACAATTATAGACCCTTCATTTCTTTGTAGGTGGGCAAACTTACACAATCTGCAGGGGATCAAATCGTTATTTTTCCTCGTGTAGGTGTTATGGTCGGCAACAATTGTCCATATGGTGTAGTAAATATACAATGGAACAAGGTACACAGTGGAACCTCGGATTGCGAGTAACGCGGTTAACGAGCATTTCGCAATACGAGCACTGTATTTAAAAAAAATCCTAACTCGGTTTGCGAGTGTTGTCTCGCAATACGAGCAGGTGTCAAGCCAAAGCGGTGTGCAGTACCATGTTTTGTCTGAGGTGGAGGGGGGGGCGCCAATCGGAGCCTTTCGGAAAGGCTCAGAAATACTCAGTTCCCGAGGTTTGCCGAGGTCAACCTTTCCGTGTGTTTCCGAGGCTCTCCGGCGCCCCCCCCCACCTCTGGCCACATGCGGTATTGCGTGCCATTGAAGTCAATGCGGAACAAATTGTTTTTGTTTCCATTGACTTCAATGGGGAAACCCGCTTTGATATGCGAGTACTTTGGATTACGAGCATTCTCCTGGAACGGATTATGCTCGTAATCCGAGGTTCCACTGTATATAAAAGAATAGTGCACATCAATAAGATTATTTACATATAACAGAATGGGTTTGGGTATCATTTTTTTTTTAACCACTTCATAACTAGGCACTTATACACCTTCCTGCCCAAGCAAATTTGAATGACAATTGCGCGGTCATGCTACACTGAACACAAACACATTTTTTTATCATTTTGTTCCCACAAATAGAGCTTTATTTTGGTGGTATTTGACCACCTCTGCGATTTTTATTTTTTGCGCAACAAATAAAAAAAGAGCTAAAATTTTGAAAAAAAATGTTTTTCTTTGTTTCTGTTATTTTTTTGTAAATAAGTACCCTTTAGTCTTCAATGACGGGCACTGATAAGGCGGCACTGATGGGCACCGATGAGGTGGCACCAATGAGGTGGCACTGATGAGGTGACACTGATGGGCACTGATAATGGGCACTGATAGGCGGCACTGGTATGTAGCACTGATGGGCACTCATAGGTGGCACTGATGGGCACTCATAGGCGGCACTGATGGGCACTCATAGGCATGATGGGCACTTATGGGTGGCATTGATAGGTGGCACGGACGGGCACTGATAGGTGGGCACTGATTTTTTTGAAAAAAAAATGAAGTTTTTCTTTGTTTCTGTTATTTTTTTGTAAATAAGTACCTTTTATTCTTCAATGACGGGCACTAATATGGCTGCACTGATGGGCACTGATAAGGCGGCACTTATGGGCACCGATGAGGTGGCACCAATGAGGTGGCACTGATGAGGTGGCACTGATGTGCACTGATGATGGGCACTGATAGGTGGCACTGATAGGCACTGATGGGTACTGATAGGTGGCACTGGTATGCGGCACTGATGGGCACTCATAGGCAGCACTGATGGGAACTCATAGGCATGATGGGCACTGATGGGTGGCACTGATAGGTGGCACGGATGGGCACTGATAGGTGGGCACTGATGGGCACAGATGGGCACTGATTGGTGGCACTGATAGACACTGGTGGGTGGCACTGATGACACTGGTGGGTGGAATTGCTGAACATCACAAATTTTTTGTGCCATGATTGTGCCAGTCAGTGCCCATTTGTGGGCACTGATTGGCATATGTTGTGCATACATGTGTACATGTGGATGGCCATGGGGGACTTACCTGGCCACCCACATGTTAGGTGCTTCCCTGGTGGTCCTGGGCGACATCCTGGTGGTCCAGTGTGGGCATCCGAGGGGGGGCTGCGCTGATAAACAAACCCCCCCCTGTCAGGAGAGCCGCCGATAGGCTCTCCTCTACTCGCGTCTGCCAGACGCAAGTGAGGAAAGGCCGATCAACGGCTCTTCCTGTTTACATCGTGATCAGCCGTGATTGGACACGGCTGATCACGTGGTAAAGAGCCTCCGCCTCAGACTGACACACCGGACCACCGATCGCCGCAATGTGTGCCCCCCCCCCCACGGGCGCACGGCAGCTGTTATCCTGCAGGACGTCATATGACACCCCAGTCAGGATAACTGAACCACCGCCCCGGACGTCATTTTGCTATGGGCCGGGGCGGGAAGTGGTTAAAGTAGCAAAAAAATATGTTTCCTTTAAACCAATCTACAGCAGAAACAGGAATCATCCATTAGGGGGAGCCCCGCCCTCCCCGTGGTCAGCACCCTACCTTGGGATTGGACTCTACTATACCGGCTGTCGCGTGAATGTCACATTTGCATTTTAAAATACCCTGCGCCGTTTTTACTATTGTTTTAATTGAAGTCATTAATTCAGCTACTATATGGGGAAAGTAAACCAGAAAGCTACAAAGCTTCTCACTAAGAGGAAGGGGGTCCATTCTAAATGGATTTATGGGTTGTTACTAGCAGTTAAGCTAAAAATATAATACTATAAGTGGAAATCTAAAAAAGTAAAAACAAGCATTGGATAGCATTTTTTTGTAAATAAAACATAAGAAACTCAAGAAAATAACCTTTTAAAATTGAAACAGTTTACCGTATATACTTGAGTATAAGCTGACCCGAATATAAGCCGAATATACCACAAAAAACTGGGAAAACGTATTGACTCAAGTATAAGCCTAGGGTGTCCATCTGCATGCCTCACTTTGCCTCACTGTGTCCATGTGCATGCCTCACTGGGTCAATGCCTCACTGTGCCCATGCCTCACTGTGCCCATGCCTCACTGTGCCCATGAATAGACTGACGTTTAATATGGGAGTCTAAGGAAGGGGTGCCTGGCTTTGAAAAATTGTAGCTCCCCGGTCGTATGTCCTCCAGACAACACTCTTTGCACACTTGTAGAGGAAGAGTGGGGCTACATGTGTGCCAAGTCTGGGGTCCAGGGGACCTACGGCCGGCCGGTACCGGGTCCCCAAATTTCGGGAGATCTGGTGCTAAAAGGTGACTCGAGTATAGGCCGAGGGGGGCATTTTCAGCACAAAAAAATTTGCTGAAAAACTCGGCTTATACTCGAGTATATACGGTACCAATTCAATGATATCTATACGTTTGCATAGTTCCAGGTGCCTGGAGCTGAAGAACTGCACACCTGACTACTATCAGCTCTCTTGGGACCAGAAAAACTGATACAATCTACCCAAAACCTCTATAGACCTCCATGATTGACATCATTCTGCTGCAAACCTCCCCCCACCCCATCCCTATACCTGTGTGGGTTCCAGACTTCAGTATCGAGACAAGATCATCCCGTGCCCAGGGCAAAAGATGGCAAATTGTGCCCCCCCCTCCCCCTTCATTATGTGTGAGCTTATAAGGAGGAGGGGGAGAGAAAGCACAGCCTGCACCTCTTCCTGGCTCTCTCCTCCTCTCCTTGCTGCTTTCAGCACTGGGCTGACAGTAGTAGCATACCTCTCAACATTTTGAGATGGGAATGAGGGACACCTACTACTAGAAAACGTATGTAGGCATAGGACACGCCCCCCTGCCACACCCCCTTAACCACTTCAGCCACGGACCATTTTGGCTGGTTAAAGACCGGGCCACTTTTTGCGATTCGGCACTGCGTCGCTTTAACTGACAATTGCGCGGTCGTGCGACGTGACTCCCAAACAAAATTTACGGCCTTTTTTTCCCACAAATAGAGCTTTCTTTTGGTGGTATTTGATCACCTCTGCGTTTTTTATTTTTTTGCGCTATAAACAAAAAAAGACCGACAATTTTGGAAAAAATTCTATATTTTTTACTTTTTGCTATAATAAATATCCCCAAAAATATATAAAAAACATATTTTTTTCCTCAGTTTAGGCCGATACGTATTCTTCTACGTATTTTTGGTAGAAAAAAATCACAATAAGCGTTTATTGATTGGTTTGCGCAAAAGTTATAGCGCCTACAAAATAGGGGATAGATTTATGACATTTATTTTTATTATTATTTTTTGTTTTACTAGTAATGGCGGCGATCTGCGATTTTTGTCAGGACTGCGACATTGCGGCGGACACATCGGACACTTTTGAGACTATTTTGGGACCATTCACGTTTATACAACGATTTGTGCTATAAAACTGCACTGATTACTGTATAAATGTGACTGGCAGGGAAGGGGTTAAATCTAGGGGGCGATCAAGGGGTTAAATGTGTTCCCTAAGGCAGTGTTTCTCAACTCCAGTCCTCAAGGCGCCCCAACAGGTCATGTTTTCAGGATTTCCCTCCGACGATACGCAGGGGCGAATACAGAGTCTTTTCTCGGGAGGGGCACTGCCAAAAAATGTGTTTTTTTTGTGGGAAATTTATCGGGGAAATGGTTGGTGTTTGCGCTTCAATCATCCCGGCACCACGGTTGTTATGGTGTCAGGATGATTGAAGCGCATTATTTCTATTATTACATTGTAATATAAAATGAAATAGTTCAACTCACTATAATGGAGAATCAGTGGGAGCCCCGAGTGTGTCACTTGCCACCGTCGCCTGCAATTAGTGGGAGCCCTGAGCGTGTCACTTGCCACACGTTGAGGATTGTCACTTGCCACTCACCTGCCACACCTCGCGGATTGTCACTTGCCTGCCACCAGATGCAGATTGTCATTTGCCACGTCACCTGACACAATTTGCGGATTGTCACTAACTTGCCTGCTAAGGTGTAGTTTTGGTTGTCTCTTGCTGTGTCCCAGACTCCCAGAGATAATGTAATCTCTCTGCTGCCTGCACAGTGAGGGCGGAAGTCACTGCAGGAATGTAGGGCAGGCACGGGCGGTGAGAGATGATCTCATCTCTCTGCTCCCCCGCTCCCGGCTAGCTGATTGGCCAGCTGCCACACTGAGCCTGCTCTCTCACTCTCACCTGCGCTGCCAACACACTGAGCAGCACGGTCTGCCCACGAACCGCGCCGCCCCCGACAAACCACGCCGCAAGCGGAGCCGCCCGCTTTCTTACCCGTCTGTGGAGCCGCACGCTATCGCACCTGCCTGCAGAGCGGCCCGACGTGACTCACTGACGTCACTCATTGCTAGACGCCAAGCGGCCCAGGCGTTAGCAACGAGTGCAAGGAAGAGGCTCCACCCACCTCCTCCTCCGCTCCTGGTATCGTGTCAGTGCGCCACGTAACTACATTAGACGAGTCTCTCTCCCTCAGCGCCGCTGATCGGCTGATGTGAGAAACTGAGAGAGAGACTCAGAGAGGCAGCGGCAGCCGCAGAACAAGTACTGTATATACTCGAGTATAAGCCGACCCGAATATAAGCCGAGGCACCTAATTTTACCCCAAAAAACTGGGAAAACGTATTGACTCAAGTATAAGCCTAGGGTGTCCATCTGCATGCCTCACTGTGCCTCACTTTGCCTCACTGTGCCCATGCCTCACTGTGCCCATGCTTCACTGTGCCCATAACTAGACTGATGTTTAACATGGGAGACTATGGAAGGGGTGCCCGGATTTAAAAAATCGGTGCTCCCCGGCCGTAGGTCTCCCAGACACCAAACTTTGCACACTTGTAGAGGAGACATGGGGCTACATGTGTGGCAAGTTTGGGGGCCAGGGGACCTAGGACCAGTCGGTACCTGGTCCGCAAATTCCGGGAGATCAGGCGCAAAAAAAAAAAAAACTGAGCAAGCAAGTGAGTGTGACAGATGGTCTCGGTTGGGGGTTGAATTGCCCTGTTGCCCCCCCTGGATCCGCCCCTGACGATACGGCTGTGGTAATTACTAAGGCAGTGAAATCGATTAAATCACCTGTGCAAAATAATGGAAAGGCTGAAAACATGACCTGTTGGCGCGCCTTTAGGACTGGAGTTGAGAAACACTGCCCTAGGGAGTGATTCTTACTGTGGGGGGCGGGGACTGACTGGGGGAGGTGACCGATCGGTGTCCCTATGTACAAGGGACACACCATCGGTCTCCTCTCTCCCTGACAGGACGTGGATCTCTGAGTTTACACTCAGAGATCCACGTCCCTGGCTCTGTGACGAGCAATCGCGGGTGCCCGGTGGACATCATGGCGGCCGCCGGGCACGCGCATCGGGTCCCCAGTGATGCGGCGCGCACGCTCCACACTGCGGGAATCCCAGGACGTCATATGACGGCCGCCCGGAGGGACGAAACGTTCCAGCGGCCGTCATTTGGCTATGGGCCGGGCGGGGAAATAGTAAAAGGACTTCAGTTTGTAAGTACTTGTCCACTTGCGCAATACATTTTTTTGGTCAACGGGACTTCACTATGGCACCTTTATTATTATAAATGATCATTTCTGGTATGATGATCCACATTTGATGTTTACAAATTCCGGAAATCTTCTTGGCGCACTGATGTGATCTCGCCATCCCTGGCCAACTTCTCAAAGCCTGAATGACCCCCAGACTGAAAAGCTTGGGGTCCATTCCATCCGGTGAGTGGAGACACATGGGGGGGGGGGGGGGGGGGTGGCGCACCTTGAGTTTTGAAACATATTAGAGCACATCGTATATTACAATTTTTGGACTTTTTATGAATTGTTTATGAATCGTTGCATTTAAAGTGATTGTAAATCCAATTTTGGTAAAAAATAAATAAAAATGACACCTGCAAGAAAAAGACATAATGAGCTAGTATGCTATGCTATGCTCATTATGTGGCACTTACCTCAGATCGAAGCCCCCCCGAAGCGATTCTCGTCCCCCTCAGCCGCCATGTCCGCTCCGACCGTCTTTTTGTTATCGCCGCTCCGGCGCTGTGATTGGCCGGAGCGGCAATGACATCACACGCATGCACACGGGGCCGGCTTTCTCCATTGAGAAAACCGGCAACGCGCAGTGCGCCTGCGCCGTTGTCTACGGCGCGCGCATGCGCAGTGCACATCGGTGCAGGGTTTTCTAAAAATATCTCCTTAACCGTGTAGGTTAAGGAGATATTTCTTGCACCTTAATCTAGGCTTACCTGTAGGTGCAAGTTGTAAGGAGGGGTTTACAACCACTTTAACATCTTCTTTTTATTTTATTATACTCATTTGTAGACATGTGCACTGCCGATTTTTTTTTTTTTTTTCGTTTTCGTTTTTTTATTTTTTTTGCTTTTTTTGGAAATTCGTGAAATTCGAAAAATTTGTTTTTTTTTGCTTTTTTTCGTAAATTCTGAAATTCGGGAAATTCGAAAAAAAAAATGATTTTTTCGGAAATTCTGGAAATTCGAAAAGTTTGTTTACGTTTTTTTCGTTTTTTGCTTTTTTCGGAATTCCGAATTTCCGAATTCTGAATTTTCGAATTTCCGAATTTCCAAAAGAAAGAATAAAACGAAAATGATATTTTTTTCAAATTTCTGAAAACAGCAAAAAAACGAAAAAAAACAAATTTCCGATTATCGGAAATTCGAAAATTCAAAAAATTCAGAATTTGGAAATTCAACTTTCCAAATTTCCCATTTTCGAATTTTAGATTTTCGAATTTTAGATTTTCGAATTTTGCAATTTCGAATTTTCGAATCTTGAATTTTTGAAATTTCCAATTTTTGAAATTCCGAATTTCCGAAATTGCGAAATTCGGAAATTTTAAATTTCGGAAATCCGAAAAGCTGAAAATCCGGCAATTGAAAAATTCGGAAATTGAACAATTCGGAAATTCGAAAATTCGAAAATCCGAATTTCGGAAAATTGAAAATTCGAAATGACGAATTTCCGAAATTCAGAATTTCCGAAATTCGGAAATTCGAAATTTCGGAAATCCGAAAATCCGAAAATTCGGTAATTGAACAATTTGGAAATTCGGAAATTGGAAATTTCGGAAATCCGAAAATTATGAAATTGAAAAATTATGAAATTCTGAAATGTCAGAATTTAACGAATTTCTCGAAATTCGTGAAAAACAAATTAGAAACTAAACGAATTGCACATGTCTACACATTTGCGAGTGCTGTAATTCTTTCTAGTTATTGAACCTCCAGTCTTACCTTACCCCTGTGGTCTCCAAACCGCAGCCTTTGCTTACCTGTATCTGGCCCTTGAGGCATTATTCTTTCTATTGACACCAACAGTGGGACATAAATCCTCCCACTGAAATTGACTGGCCTGCACAGAGTCCTGACCACAACCTGATAGAACACCTTTGGGATGAATTAGAGCAGAGACTGTGAGCCAGGCCTTCTCGTCCAACATCAGTGCCTGACCTCACAAATGGGCTTCTGGAAGAATGGTCAAACATTCCCATAGACACACTCCTAAACCTTGTGGACGGCCTTCCCAGAAGAGTTGAAGCTGTTATAGCTGCAAAGGGCGGGGCCAACTCAATATTGAACCCTACGGACTAAAGCTGGATCAGTATGTCTGCTTCAGTATGTCACAGTACATGTTGGCATTCATGGTTCCCTCAATGATCTGTAGCTCCCCAGTGCCGGCAGCACTCATGCAGCCCCAGATCATGACACTCCCACCACCATGCTTGGCTGTAGACAGGACACACTTGTCTTTGTCCTCCTCCCCTGGTTGCCGCCACACACGCCTGACACCATCTGACACCAAATAAGTTTATCTTGGTCTCATCAGACCACAGGACATGGTTCCAGTAATCCATGTCCTTAAGTAATCCTATGTAACTATGTAGTACAAGGATCTGCCTGATTGCATAAAAATTTTAAGTGTTTTGGTTTGTACTCATATTATACGGTTTTGGTAAATCTAAAGGAAAAAATAAAATTGTATAGTGTGTATCCAGCTTAAGACTAGGATGTCAATAAAGTTAATGTACAAGCAGACTAAGGACATGGATTACTGGAACCCTGTCCTGTGGTCTGATGAGACCAAGATAAACTTATTTGGTGTCAGATGGTGTCAGGCGTGTGTGGCGGCAACCAGGTGAGGAGGACAAAGACAAGTGTGTCTTCCCTACAGTCAAGCATGGTGGTGGGAGTGTCATGGTCTGGGGCTGCATGAGTGCTGCCGCCACAGGGGGGCTACAGATCATTGAGGGTACCATGAATGCCAACATGTACTGTGACATACTGAAGCAGAGCATGATCCCCTCCCTTCAGAGACTGGACCGCAGGGCAGTATTCCAACATGATAACGACCCCAAACACACCTCCAAGACCACCACTGCCTTGCTAAAGAAGCTGAGGGTAAAGGTGATGGACTGGCCAAGCATGTCTCCAGACCTAAACCCTATTGAGCATCTGTGGGGCTCCTCAAACGGAAGGTGGAGGAGCGCAAGGTCTCCAACATCCACCAGCTCCGTGATGTCATCATGGAGGAGGGGAAGAGGACTCCAGTGGCAACCTGTGAAGCTCTGGTGAACTCCATGCCCAAGAGGGATAAGGCAGTGCTGGAAAATAATGGTGGCCACACAAAATATTGACACTTTGGGCCCAATTTGGACATTTTCACTTAGGGGTGTACTCACTTTGGTTGCCAGCGGTTTAGACATTAATGGCTGTGTGTTGAGTTATTTTGAGGGGAGAGGAAATTTACACCGTTATACAAGCTGTACACTCACTACTTTACATTGTAGCAAAGTGTCATTTCTTCAGTGTTGTCACATGAAAAGATAGAAGAAAAGATTTACACAAACGTGACTGAGGGGCGTACTTACTTTTTTTAAGATAATGTACTTGTAAAGGCAGGTGTCCCAATACTTTTGGTAATACAGTTCATGTCACTTTCTGGCCATAGGGTCCATCAGGAAAAAGGGAGCAGCCGGCCAACTCCATAACATCAAGCGTATTTATTGTAAAAAAAAATTAGAGCTGCGCTAACAAAATCTCAATAGAGGATAAATATGAAACTAGAGATGAAACCCGCGTCTATATACAATATATTGATAGATGAGTGTAAACTAAAAACACCCCTTATCAATCACCATAAATAATCAGCATACATTGACGATTACACAGAGAAGATTAACTGTATAAAGATATTAAAATTGATGAAATGAAAGAGAGATGGTCCACAAATCTTGATGGATGTGAATCAGATAGGTGAGTAACGGTCTGAGAATATTGAAGTGAATAAGGAAATAGGATCCACAAAAACCAGATAAACTCCAAGGGATAAAATGTCCACCAATAATGAACTTGTGCACCACCACCGTGAGGAATTTAAGCTTACCAGAAGCAAGCTACCCGTATATACTCGAGTATAAGCCGAGTTTTTCAGCCCTTTTTTAGGGCTGAAAATACTCCCCTCGGCTTATACTCGAGTCAGTACTTGAAAATCCACTTAGACTGCGGGCGGCATCCATTGTTTAAATATCGCGACTTTCTCCTGGTCCCGTTCCGTGATAGGCGTTTCCGGCAAACCACCATGTTGAGTGTTCCGCCTATCACGGAGGTCCTCTCATTCTCAGACTCCATTTCCCAGCAGGCACTGTGTTCAGTGTTCCGCCAATCACAGACGTCTTTTCATCCTCGGACAAGAGAACGTCCATGATAGGCCGGAACACTGAACACAGTGCCTGCTGGGAAACGGAGTCCGAGGATGAGAGGATCTCCATGATAGGCCGAACAGTCAACACAGTGTTTGCTGGAAACGCCTATCACGGAAGGGACCAGAAGAAAGCCGCGAGATTTAAACAATGGACGCCGGCCGCAGTATAAGAAGATTTTCAGGTACACTCGGGCACAGGGAGGCTGCAATGGACACAGTGAGGTTGGGCACAGTAAGCTGGCAATGGGCACAGTAAGGTGGCACAGTGAGGTGGCAATGGGCACAGTGAGGTGGCACAGTGAGGTGGCAATGGACACAGTGAGGTGGCACAGTGAGGTGGCAATGGGCACAGTAAGGTGGCACAGTGAGGTGGCAATGGGCACAGTATGGTGGCACAGTGAGATGGCAATGGACACAGTGAGGTGGCACAGTGAGGTGGCAATGGACACAGTGAGGTGGCACAGTGAGGTGGCAATGGGCACAGTAAGGTGGCACAGTGAGGTGGCAATGGACACAGTGAGGTGGCACAGTGAGGTGGCAATGGACACAGTGAGGTGGCACAGTGAGGTGGCAATGGACACAGTGAGGTGGCACAGTGAGGTGGCAATGGGCACAGTGAGGTGGCACAGTGAGGTGGCAATGGGCACAGTAAGGTTGGGCAATTGGCACAGTGAGGTGGCAATGGGCACAGAGGGGTGGCACAGTGAGGTGGCAATGAGCACAGTAAGGTGACACAGTGAGGTGGCAATGGACACAGTGAGGTGGCACAGTGAGGTGGCAATGGGCACAGTGAGGTGGCACAGTGAGGTGGCAATGGGCACAGTAAGGTTGGGCAATTGGCACAGTGAGGTGGCAATGGGCACATTTCCCCCCCCCCCCCTAGGCTTATACTCGAGGCAATACGTTTTCCCAGTTTATTGGGGTAATATTAGGTACCTCGGCTTATACACGGGTCGGCTTATACTCGAGTATATACGGTAAATGAAAGCTTGCGGCTATAACCCAACCCGGGTTCTGTACCAGGAAGAAGCGGCAACACAGATTGATTGACTGCGGTGAACTCTCTTAAGCCCCATACACACGTTCGGACTTCAAACAAACTTTTCTGTGGATTTTTGTCCGAAGGGAGTTGGCCGGGCACACCCATAGCATACACACGGCAGGACTTTTCTGCAAACTTTTCCAACATCACGTGTTTTTTCTGCTCTTTTCTGCATTTAAACCGCCACCCTTTGGTCAACTTCTGCTATTGTTGGTTGATTTTAACATTGGTTCTGGGCATGCGTGTTTGTACTTCGGACAAAAGTCCGATGGATTTCTGTACACACGATAGGACTTTGCACCGTAGGACTTTTGTTGCTGAAAAGTTTGTCCGTTTGCAGAGCGAACTTTTGTCCGATGAAAACCGAAAAAGTTTGTCCGATGGAGCGTACAACTTTGAAAACTTGCTCATTTTGAAGTTTGTTGGCAAAAATTCCGACCGTGTGTACGGGGCTTAACAGGTACTGCCGTTTGTTGAGGACTCAGGTATGCCGGTAATTTATCCAAAAGTAAAGGAGCTAGGATATATCCTCTCTTGGTACTACAGGTAGTTTACAAAGACGTCAGTAATTTAACCCTTTCAACACCGGGGCTTTTTATACCACTTCCATACCGGGCCTATTCTGGCACTTCTCTCCTACATGTACAAATCATCATTCTTTTGCTAGAACATTACTCAGAACCCCCAAACATTATATAGATTTTTTTTAGCAGACACCCTAGGGAATAAAATGACGGTCGTTGCAACTTTTTTTCTTGCACGGTATTTGTGCAATAATTTTTCAAACGCCTTTTTTTTGGGGAAAAAAATGGTTTCATGAATTAAAAAATAACAAAACAGTAAAGTTAGCCCAATTTTTTTATAAAATATGAAAGCTTATGTTACGCCGAGTAAATAAATACCTAACATGTCACGCTTTAAAATTGCGCACACTCATGGAATGGCGCCAAACTTCGGTACTTAAAAATCTCCATAGGCGACGCTTTGAAAATTTTTACAGGTTACCAGGTTAGAGTTACAGAGGAGGTCTAGTGCTAGAATTGTTGCACGCGCTCTAACGCACGCGGCGATACCTCACATATGTGGTTTAAACGGTGTTTACATATGTGGGCGGGACTTACGTGTGCGTTCGCTTCTGAGCGCGAGCTACCGGGGACAGGGGTGTTTTAATTTTTTTTTATTTTTTTTACTTATTTTTTTATTTTTTTACACTTTTTTTTTTGATCATTTTTATTCCTATTACAAGGAATGTAAACGTCCCTTGTAATAGGAATGGTGTGTGACAGGTCCTCTTTATGGAGAGACGCGGGGTCAATAAGACCTCCACATCTCTCCTCCAGGCTGGAAAGCATGAGATCGTGAAAAAAATTTCATCGATCTCATGCTTTCAACCGCAATGGTGGCTTTGTTTACGGGAGGGGGGGGATGTCCCCTCCCGCCGCCTATAAGAACGATCAAGCCGCTATGATCGTTCTTATGGTGCGCAGAATCGCCGGCAGAAGAGAAGGATATCTGAATGATGCCTCTAGCTGCACCCATCATTCAGATATCCCCCTACAAACCCAGGACGTCATATGACGCCCACCCAGAGGGAGAGAGGGTTCCTGCCGGCGTCATTTTACAATGACCCGGTATGGAAGTGGTTAAGGTGCTTTCACACTGCTCTGTACGTTCTATTGATGAATTATAAACCGCACAGAGCAGATCAGGGTTTATCCTTCATCAATAGAACGTACAGAGCAGTGTGAAAGCACCTTAACCACTTCAGCCCCGGACCATTTTGTTGCTAAAGGACCAGGCCCCTTTTTGCGTTTCGACACTGCATGGCTTTAACTGACAATTGCGCGGTCGTGCGACGTGGCTCCCAAACAAAATTGACGTCCTTTTTTCCCCACAAATAGAGCTTTCTTTTGGTGGTATTTGATCACCTCTGCGGTTTTTATTTTTTGCGCTATAAACAAAATTAGAGCGACAATTTTGAGAAAAAAAAAACAATATTTTTTACTTTTTGCTATAATAAATATCCCCAAAAAATATATAAAAAAAAATATTTTTTTCCCTCAATTTAGGTCGATACGTATTCTTCTACATATTTTTGGTAAAAAAAAAAAAAAATCGCAATAAGCGTTTATTGATTGGTTTGCGCAAAAGTTATAGCGTTTACAAAATACGGGGTAGTTTTATGGCATTTTTATTAATCTTTTTTTTTTCTAGTAATGGCGACGATCAGCGATTTTTATCATGACTGCGACATTATGGCGGACACTTTTGACACCATTTTGGGACCATTGTCATTTTTACAGCGAGCAGTGCTATAAAAATGCACAGATTACTGTGAAAATGACACTGGCAGTGAAGGGGTTAACCTGTAGGGGGCGCTGAAGGGGTTAAGTGTGACCTAATGAGTGAATCTTACTGTGTGGGGGCGTGGCTTGGCGTGTGACGTCACTGATCGTCTTTCCCTATGACAGGGAACAGGCGATCAGTGACACTCTCACTAGGAAGAACGGGGAACGGTTTGTTTACACTCGCCACCGGTGACCCGATCGTGGGACACCGGCAGCGATCGGGTCCGCGGGTCCCATGGGCGCGGTCACGTAGCTCAGGACCGGGTCGCGAGCGCGCGACCCACGGCTGGGCATCTTAAAGAGGTGTAGCGCTACAACCAGTTAAGAGAGCCGCTGGTTTTCATTTAGTTGGGGCCCTGTATACAGCACCACCAACCCCCGGCAATCTACTCAACCCACACTGGCACAGTTAGTCTAGGGAATGTTTCCTTCATATAATTCTATACCTGGTTATACACAATCTCACAGCAGGATAGGCAGTTAATATGCAATGATAAACACAGTCAGGATTGGTAAACTAGATCTGATTTACTGTGGTATAAAGGTATAGGTTAAACATAACACATAGCATACATGCAGAGCCCTGCAGCAATAAACCTACTAATAGTGATAGTGCAGGGTGATCACACGCCACGTGCAGCTATCTTCTCTATGCGCAATGTGGCGCAACAACAAAGTTTTAAACCCCTGGTCAGGCCTGACTCAGATAAAGCTCAGTCTCTGTGAGATCAACTCTTGCAGATGAACGGTGGTGCACATTCAGGAACAGTATTTGTAATCCATAAACGGGTAATAAAAGAGGAACACTTCACCGGAGACTACACAACTCAGTTCCGCCACTAGTCTCTGGCGGGATAATAACTACAGCACGATGATCTAAGGCAGTCACTAGGGCTAATCAAAGTACAAGCTAAATAAGTGAGCAGGTGCTCGCTCACCCCTCCGGATGCGATCCCAGTCCGGGACTTCCACCACTGTGTTTCCACACACACAGTGCCTGCAACGATCAGGTCTCTGGTCCAACTGATGTCAGCAACTCAAAGAAGTAAGGTGTCACCCAGGCTCAGCAGTGGGGTGGAAGGCTCTTTGGGAGGTATGCAAGGCCCAGGCAACAGATCCGCACAGGGAGTCCCCTTGATTGCAGCGCGGTGTTTAAAGAGGCCGAGCTTAGCCTCGCCCTTTCCTTTTATAGCCCCACCCATGAGTCTCTGCGGTGGCCAAGTGCACCCTGGGTGTCAAGCGGGGTTCTGGGTAACGTAGTCCATAAGGCCTTAAAGTAGGGTGACCAGACATCCCTGATTTCAGGGGACAGTCCCCGGATTGAGGACACTGTCTCCGGAACAAGTCTGTCCCCGGTTTCGTCCCCGGATTGGATTTGAACAGGGGCTGGGACAATTTTGAAGACAGTCAGTGCAGAATTATTCTGCTCTGCCACTCCTACTAGCTTAGGGGGGGGGGGGGGGTGTATTTTTTTCCATTATCTGTGCCCCTTTCTGATGATCATGTGCTGGTCGGAGCGGAGGGAATATTTCTTCAGTTTCGGGTGCCCATTCCGCTCGCATGTTCTTCTGCCTTGGCTCAAGTCCCGGCCAACCACCTGCCTGCTTATCTCCTTGCCTTCCCTGGCGGAGTGATCTTCCTCCGCACCCCACCCAGTAGTAGCCAGGGCCCAAAGAGAAATGCTTGACAGGCTATGAGGTGGGCGGCGGTGGTGACAGGCAGAGAGTCGCTGATTGCCGCCATTACTAGTAAAAAAAAAAAAAATGTCCCCGGATTTCATTAAAAAAATCTGGTCACCTTACCTTAAAGGAGACCCCGCTACAGAGGACATACCTGTACGCCCTTGTGCCCAGCCGTGCCATTCTGCTGACGTATATGTACAGGCGGCGGTCCTTAAGCGGTTAAGTTGTCTCTCTTTGCCCAGAATAACATTTAGGCAATTCCACACTAAATATGCAAAACACAACATAAAAGAAAAGTCTGATAATAACGACAGATTTTTCACCAGTAAGAAACAAACAAAAAAAACAACAACCGCAGAGCGCGAGGCTGACAGTTGTTGGGGAGAAGAGCCGCCACGGGCACACAATGACTTTTACATTCTCGCCTAACGACTCTTTCTGCTACCTGAGCCCTTTTTTTTTTTTTTGCTGGATAGAAGGCGCTTTGTAAATTGACCCGGGGCTAGAGCAGAGAAATAAGGCTTGTGCTCCTCGGAGACTCCGGCGCTTGGCACTGCCTGCCATCCTTAGTTTAGCACTTTGGTGAACATACTCTTTTACAAGTCTGGCCATTTGCTCATAGCCCGCGGGCAACTTCAATTCAGGCTTTAGTAGAAAAACAGAAGGCCGTCTTCAGAGCATTCGCTTCCACTCCTGGGGAACGCGCTGTGCCAACTCTAACTAAGACACACGTAACCTTTCAAGATTTGGTTGAAACCAAACTCCTTGAAGGATTTTTTTTTTTTTTTTTTGTAGTTTCAACTTTACAAAAATAGAGGTGGCTGAATTATAAAAGATTTCTTCTTACAGACTGTGATATATAAGTACAGAAGTGCACGGGGAGGTACAACTTAAATATTGTACAACCGGCACTGGCACAAGTGACAAAAGGTATATTTAGTATGCCCTGTAATACACAGTCCTGAGCCTAGAAGAGGGCAGAATGGCTGCACAGCTGTTCAAGTAGATCCTGAAATGAATGACATTTAACCCCTTCAAACCCGGAGGATTTGGCTGCCCAATGACCGGGCCACTTTTTTGCGATTCGGCACTGCGTCGCTATAACTGACTATTGCGCGGTCGTGCGACGTGGCACCCAAACAAAATTGACGTCCTTTTTTTCCCACAAATAGAGCTTTCTTTTGGTGGTATTTGATCACCTCTGCGGTTTTTATTTTTTGCGCTATAAACAAAAAAATTGCGACAATTTTGAAAAAAAAGCAATATTTTTTACTTTTTGCTATAATAAATATCCCCAAAAAATATATACAAAAACTATTTTTTTCCTCAGTTTAGGCCGATACGTATTCTTCTACATATTTTTGGTAAAAAAAAAAAAAATCGCAATAAGCGTTTATTGATTGGTTTGCGCAAAAGTTATAGCGTCTACAAAATAGGGGATATTGCATTTTTATTATTATTTTTTTTTTTATTAGTAATGGCGGCAATCAGCGATTTTTATTGTGACTGCGACATTATGGCGGACACATCGGACACTTTTAACACTATTTTGGGACCATTTATACAGCGATCAGTGCTATAAAAATTCACTGATTACTGTGTAAATGACACTGACAGGGAAGGGGTTTACCACTAGGGGGCGAGGAAGGGGGTTAAGTGTGTCCTCGGGAGTGATTCTAACTGTGTGGGGGCTGGGCTACCAGTGACATGACAGTGATCACTGCTCCTGATGACAGGGCAGGGCCATCTTAATGCAAGGGCACTCCTGGGCACCGCTCAGGGGCCCCAGGTACATGGGGGCCCCACAATAATCTTGCATTACATCATGCTTGCCAACTGTCCCGGATTTGCTGGGACAGTCACACTTTTTACTAAACGGTCCTGATATGGTCGTGTCCCGGGAAGCATCCCAGAACCTGTAATATGCCCTCCTGACCCCCCCGTGCTGTGCCCTTCTGCATTCCCCTATTATGCCGCATACACACGACCGTTTTTAATGTCATTGAAATAAACTGCGTTTTTCTCGACGTGATTCTTCTCAAGCCTGCCTTGCCTACACACTATTGTGGAAAAAAGTAAAGCGTGGTGACGTACAACAGCACTGTAAAGGGGAAGTTCCATTCGGATGGCGCCACCCTTTGGGCTGCTTTTGCTGATCCTCGTGTTAGTAAAGTTTGTTGAGAGACGATTCGCGCTTTTCAGCCTCGTGCTCTTCAGTCCATTACAGCGTGACGAATGTGCTATCTCCATTATGAACGCTAGATTTACCAGAACGAGCGCTCCCGTCTCATCACTTGCTTCTGAGCATGCGCATTTTTTTCACGTCGTTAAAGCCTACACATGACATTTACAAATGCAGCAATTTAGAAATTGGATGAAATGTTTAGCACTGGAAAACACTTTTTGAAAGATAAAAAATGCATTTCATATACAACTTTATAGATCAGACCAAAATGAGGGACAAATGAGGAGGAAAGAGGGACAGAGGGACTTTGTTCCAAATCCGGGACAGTCCCTTGAAATCCGGAACAGTTGGGAGCTATGTGCTAGAGGGTGGCAGGTCTCAGGCACTGCGACATACCCGTACGTAGCGGTAAGGCTCCTAGTTTTCGGGCGTGCATGAGCGCCCCCTGCTGACCTGTGTAACACGTATGTGAACAATTAAATAAATTGCCCCGCACAGCAAGTGGTTAAAAATAGTAAAATACTTATTTTTTTCATTCTTTGTTGCAACTCAGTGCTGCTAACTAACAAACATGTTATACTTTCCTGCTCTGGTAATGGTTTTGCACAGAGCAGCCCGGATCCTCCTCTTCTCGGGTCCCCCGCTGGTGCCCCTGGCCCCTCCCTCCTGCCAAGTGCCCCCAGAGCAAGCAGCTTGCAATGGGGGGTACCCATGCAGGCGCACTCCAGAGCCGCTGCTCTTCGTGTCCCATTCAGATACGGAACCGTGGCTCGCCCCCCACCCCCTTCTCTCTCTTCATTGGATCACTGATTGTGATTGACAATGGCTCCCGCTACTTTCTCAGCCAATGAGGAGCATCGCTAGATTGAGAGGAGTTCAGGTAAGTAGTGGCAGGGCCAGGACAAGGGGCAGCTGCCCTGGTCACTGTAGTATCATGTGAGGTGGGGAGGGCACCTACAGGAGATTGGGGAGATTTGTGTTGGGGGGGCGACTTTAGAGGGTGTCAGGGGATACAAATTGTTATAGATGGGGAAATTAGGGTGTGTGTGTGTTAGGAATGGTGATTTTGGGGGGGATTTGTGTTGGGAGGGGGGATGGGGAAGAGGATTTGTGCTAGGAGGGGGGATTTGGGGGTTTGTGCTAGAAGAGGTGATATGGTAGTAGAGAGTGGGAACTTGTGCTAGGAGGGGATTTTTTTTGGCGGGGGGGGGGGGGTGTGCTAGCAGGGGTGATTGGGGGTATCTATGCCAGGAGGGGAAATTTAGGGGGTGGCAGGGTGTAGGAATTGTTTTAGATGGGGAAATTAGGGGTGTGTGTTAGGAATAGTGATTCAGGGGGGATTTGTGTTGGGAGGGGGGGGTGGGGGAAGAGGATTTGTGTGTTTGTGCTAGAAGAGGTGATATGGTAGAGGAGGGAGGGAAACTTGTGCTAGGAGGGGATTTTTTTTTTTTTGGGGGGGGGGGATTTGTGCTAGCAGGGATGATGGGGGGCATTTATTCTAGGAGAGGGAAATTTAGGGGTGGGGGGATATGTACTAGGAGGGGGGAATTGGGGAGGGGAATTTTTTGCTAGCAGGGATGTTTGGGGGGGCGGGGCATTTATTGTAGGAGAGGAAATGGAGGGGGGGGGTTGCTAGGAGGGGGAATTGGGGGGATTTGTGCTGGGAGGGGGGATTTGGAGTGGGGGGGTGAGGATTTTGTGCTTGGAGGGGAAACTTAAGGGGTAGATAATTTTGTGCTGGGGGGGTGATTTTTTTTGGGGGGTATTTGAACTTGGAGGAGGGATGTGGGGGGGGGGGGCAAAGATTAGTGCTGGCAGGGAAGATTTGTACTGGGGGAGAGTGAAATTGTGCTTGAAGGTTAAACATGCAGATTAGTGCTCAATTTTTTTGTGTGTGGGGGGGGGGTTTCTGACACATAATGCTCATATATCTTGGTGGGGGTACAGTTTGGTATGTTTGCTCTGGGCTCTAGATTACTTTGTCCCAGCACTGAGTATTGTGGGGGGGGGGGGGGTTGATGCATAGAATGCATTGAAGGTAAAAAAAAAAACGTCAGTCTTTACCACCACTTAACTCCGCCCCCCTGGTCCTCCGCATTTGTCCCCCTACATTCTGAATGGGTGTACTTAAAGCGGGGGTTCCGGGCATAATTTTATTTATTTAATTTTTTTGCAAGCTAAAATTAATCACAATGAATAGTCCCTAAAACATATTAATAGCTCCCCAATCGTTCCAGAAATCATTGCAGACACTTGCCTTATATCCTCCAGCTCATGTTGTGGCCGTATCCATCATATGTGTGGGCATGTGAAGCCCAGTTCCTTTTTCTTCCTGGTTTTCATGGAGAGGTGCATGCTGGGCAATTTTTAGGCACAGTAATGCCCAGAGACTCCTGGGAAATAAGTGTAATCATTTCCCAGGAGGCAATGGGGTCATAGGACAGGAAGTTGAACCACCTAGGACTAGGAACTAGGCAGATTACGAAATCTGCCTAGTAACAACCAGATAGAAGTGAGTAAAAAAAAAAAATATATATATATATATATATATATATATATATATATATATATATATATATATTTTTTTTTTATACATTAGAGGCAAGCTGTTAATAGAAAGTTCTTTTTTAGGGTGGAACTCCGCTTTAAATTATGCCAACCTTATATATATTTTATATCTTTTGTATTAAAGATCTTTTGGCAGTGGGCGTGTTCCCACTTGTCCCATCACCGCCTGATGTCTATGGGCATACTTGAGATGGGAACGAGCAAACATATGTAGGTATAGGACACACCCCCCTGCCAAGCCCCCTTAAAGGCGACTTATACCAAAAAAAATATACAAAAAAAAAAGTTATATAAACCCACAAGTGCTTTTTTTTTTTCTTTTTACCAATACTATTCCTTTATATTGGCTTTTGGAATTTACAGATTGGATGAAAGGTTTAGCCCTGGAAAACACTGAAAGATAAAAAGTGCATTTTATATACAACTATAAAGGTCAGACCAACATGAGGGAAAAATGAGGAGGAAAGAAGGACGGAGGGACTTTGTTCCGAATCAGGGACAGTCCCTCGAAATCCGGGACAGTCCCTCGAAAACAGGGGCAGTCCCTCAAAATGTGGAACAGCCCCTCGGAATACGGGGCAGTCCCTCGGAATACGGGGCAGTCCCTCGAAATACGGGGCAGTCCCTCGGAATACGGGACAGCCCCTCGGAATACGGGACAGCCCCTCGGAATACGGGACAGCCCCTCGGAATGCGGGGCAGTCCCTCGAAAACAGAGGCAGTCCCTCGAAATGTGGGACAGCGCCTTGGAATACGGGGCAGTCCCTCGGAATACGGGACAGCCCCTTGGAATGCGGGGCAGTCCCTCAAAATACGGGGCAGTCCCTCGGAATACGGGACAGCCCCTCGGGATACGGGGCAGCCCCTCGGAATACGGGACAGCCCCTTGGAATACGGGACAGCCCCTCGGAATACGGGACAGCCCCTCAGAATACGAGACAGCCCCTCAGAATACGAGACAGCCCCTCGAAATACGGGACAGCCCCTCAAAAATGCGGGACAATCCCTCGAAATACGGGACAGACCCTCGTAATATGGGACGGTTGGTAGCTATGTCTATGGGTAAGTTGGACACATCTGCACCCCATAATAATTGCCAGATTTTATTTAAGGATTTGTTGTTCATCTGGTGCTGCCTTAAGAATTATCCGAGGCGATCAGTTTAGCTGCAAATTGTTTTTAGCTGAGTTTTTGCTTGTCAACCTGAGAATCTCTTGGCTGATTCTGTCTCCTGACATTTTCTAGAAGTCCAAAACAAAAGTTGTGAGGAATCGGATATTAAGGGTCACGTCTCCAATTTCACACGGCTAAAAAGACCAGAGCATGAAAAGTCACACATCTAAAAAGGCGCCCTTTCCGGGGTTTGTTTATGTCTCAAGTCTGCGCCGAGCATCATCAAGTTCTCCAAGGAAGAAGCCGAATCCGCCGCCCGTCAAAATATGTACAAAATGTGCACCTAAGCAGAAGAAAACAGCCAGCCTACGCTACGGAAAGACCGGCGCTGCCTTCATCGTTTTCTTTTTCCGGTACGATATCTGTAACTACTTCCCACCCAAGCCAATTCTGCCATTTCTCTCCTACATGTAAAAAACATATTTTTGCAAAAAAATTACTCAGAACCCCAAAACATTATATATATATGTAGCGGCCTCCTAACCCCCCTCTTTGCATCAGCTCGTCTTTCTCTTGTCTAGGGGGTACATTAGAGGGGAGAGAGCGGGGTCACCACGCCTGGCCTTCACCACATGCCTCCGTGCGGTGTAAGCAAAGTTCTTTCTCTACCTTCGGGTCAGTGTTGTGCACCTGGAGTTACCTTGAACAATGTCCACCAGAAAAGAGCCCCACACCATTAAAGTCCAACACTCCTTTATTCTTCTCGAGTGAACAGCACAATCAGTTAGACTCCCTTAGAGAACAGAACAAACAAGGAGGTGTGGATGCGAGTAGCCCAGACACAATGAACTCTCCACTTTCCTTCCCGAAAGTGGGCTGAGGTCTCCGAGCAGAGGGGGGGGATTTCCTTCCTGGCGGTCTCCGATGGGAGGCTCACCTGTCACCGGCAATCTGCTGCACCCGGTCTTCAAGTGAGGAGCTCCCCCCGGTCCATTACGCCTTCTGGATTCGGGTACCCACTCCCGGGGCCCCCTAGGATCTCCTTCCCTCGCGGAACTCAGTGGTGGGCACTGAGCTCCCGACCTCCATCCGAGTACCTCACCCCAGGCTGAAGGTGCCTGGGATGGAACACGACCACCGGACGTCCTCTAGGCCTAGGGCGCCTAGAGGACCGACACGAACCACACGCCCTCAGGCTGAAGGTGCCTGGGACTCGACCTGTGACAAAGATGGCCGGCCCCTTTATACCCTCTCCCAGCAAGCACGGCGGGTTCCCCGCCCAACCATACCGCTGCCGAGGGAGGACAAAAAGGAGGCACAGCACACAATGATGGTTCAACCCCAGTCCAAGGCGACAGCGCCACCCACTGGACCGCAAGGAACTGCACATCACTGGTGTCTCTGCCAGTTTGAATTACACCCAGGAAAGTACATACCCGCTACACTTATATATATATATATTTATTTATTTATTTATTTTTTTAGCAAAGACCCTAGAAAATAAAATGGCGGTCGTTGTAATTTTTTATGTCACACGGTATTTGCGCAGCGATTTTTCAAATGTGATTATTTTTCGGGGGAAAAACAAATACACTTTAACCACTTGCCGACCGCCTCCTGTACATTTACGTCGGCAGAATGGCACGGACAGGCGCATCAACGTACCTGTACGTCCCCTTTAAATGGCTGTCAGTGTGGTCGCGCACTCGCGTCGCCGCTGGTGCGCTCACGACCCTGCCACCATCCCTGTGAGTCGGACCACGGGTCCCCAGGACTCGGACCACGGGTCCCCAGGACTCGATTGACGCGGGGATCCCCGCGATCGTCTCACGGAGGTATAGAGTGGGGAGATGCTTGTGTAAACAAGCATCTCCCGGCTCTGCCTAGTGACGATGACATGGATCTCGGCTCCGTGTACTCAGAGCGGAGATCACTGTCATGTGACACACAGCCCACCCCCCCTACAGTTAGAAACACAATGCAGGGAACATTTAAACCCCTACAGCGCCACCTAGTGGTTAACCTCTTCACTGCCAGTGTCATTTTCACAGTAATCAGTGCATTTTTATAGCACAGATCGCTGTAAAAATGACAATGGTCCCAAAAATGTGTCAAAAGTGTCCGATGTGTCCGCCATAATGTCGCAGTCACGATAAAAATCGCTGATCGCCGCCATTACTAGTAAAAAATAAAACAATTAATAAAAATAATCTAAACTATCCCCTATTTTGTAGACGCTATAACTTTTGCGCAAACCAATCAATAAACGCTTATTGCGTTTTTTTTTTTACCAAAAATATGTAGAAGAATACGTATCGGCCTAAACTGAGGAAAAAAAAAAAATTTATATATTTTTGGGGGAAATTTATTATAGCAAAAAGTAAAAAAACATTGCATTTTTTTCAAAATTGTCGCTCTATTTTTGTTTATAGCGCAAAAAATAAAAACCTCAGAGGTGATCAAATACCACCAAAAGAAAACTCTATTTGTGGGAAAAAAAAAGGATGTCAATTTTGTTTGGGAGCCACGTCGCACGACCACGCAATTGTCAGTTAAAGCGACGCAGTGCCGAATCGCAAAAAGTGGCCTGGTCTTTAACCAGCCAAAATGGTCCGGGGGGGAAGTGGTTAATGGATCTTAATGCAAAAAAACACCATAAAATATAAAGGCTAATAAAGATGATATTACGCCAAGTAAATAGATACCAAACATGCCATGCTTTAGAATCGGGCACATTCTTGGAATGGCGCAAAAACTGCGTTACTTAACCACTTGCCGACCAGCCGCCGTCATTATACTGCGGCAGGTCGGCAAGATCCCGCAAACCGCCGTAGGTTGTACATCGGTCCCTTTAAGCAGGATAGCAGGCGTGCGCCTGCTGGATCGCGGGGGGTGCTGATGCTCGTGACCGGCGGCCACGTGAGAGATCGCGGGCATGAGAGGCAGAACAGGCATGTGTGTGTGTAAACACACAAATCCCTGTTCTGTTCTGTAAAGAAAGACAGATCGTGAATTCCTAATAGCTAAGAATGATGATCTGTCATTTCCTCTATGTCAGTCCCCCCCCAGTTAGAAACACACCTAGGGAACACAATTAACCCCTTGATCGCCCCCTAGTGTTAACCCCTTCCCTGCCAGTGAAATTTTTACAGTAATCAGTGCATTTTAATAGCTTTTTAAAAAATTAAAATAATAAAAATGCTATAAATCTATCCCCTGTTTTGTAGACACAATAACTTTTGCGCAAACCAATCAATATATGCTTATTGCGATTTTTATTACCAAAAATATGTAGAAGAATACGTATCGGCCTAAACTGAGAAAAAAATAGTTTTTTTTTTTTTTTTTTTAATTGAGGATATTTATTATAGCAAAAGGTACAAAATATTGTGTTTTTTTCAAAATTGATGCTCTTTTTTTGTTTATACCGCAAAAAATAAAAATCGCAGAGATGATCAAATACCACCAAAAGAAAGCTCTGTTTGTGGGAAAAAAAGGACGTAAATTTTGTTTGGGTACAATGTTGCACGACCGCGCAATTTTCAGTTAAAGCGACGCAGTGCAAAATGGCCCGGTCATTGAGCAGCCAATTCTTCTGGGGCTGAAGTGGTTAAAAATCTCCATAGGCGGTGCTTTAAAAATTGTTACAGTTTACAGGTTTAGAGTTAGTGCTAGAATTATTGCTCTCACTCTAACGTTCCTGGCGATACCTCACATGTGTGCTCTAAACATTATTTACATATGCGGGCGCGACCTACGTATGCGTTTGCTTCTGATTTCGAGCACGAGGGGACGGGGGCGCTTTAAAAAAGAAAAAATATATATCATTATTATTTATTCTTTTTTTCTATTAATTTTTTACACTGTCTCCTTATTTATTTATTTTTATCACTTTTATTCCTATTACAACAAATGTAAACATGGTCCATGGCCAGCTCTATGGTAATCCATCACCAATTGATCTGTATTCGCACGGTAGAGCCCAAAAAGGCACAAGAAGGCGGGGGTGGGGAGGGGGTTGCATCTCCTCCCACTGCCTCATGAACTGCTAGGATAGCATTTACAAGATAGGGAATCGCTGGCTGAAATAAACCAGGCCCGGACTGGGACCAAAAAAAATTCCTGGGCATTTTGGACTGAGCATCCCATGACATGTTAATCGGCCCCTTCCCCACTCTCCACCCTGATTGATCCCCCAGGAGAGAAGAGGGGGGAACCTGGCAGAGGTGCAGGGGGCAAGGAAATAGCATGGGAGGGGGCGGAGAGCACAGGGAGAAACCTTGAAACCACTGGAGCATGGGAGGGGGCAGAGAACACAGGGGAGGCCAGAGAGCACTGTGGGGGGAGGCGGAGAGCATAGGGGGGGCAGTGAGAACAAGGGAGAGGCAGAGAACACAGAGAGGAGGAGAGCACATGGGGGCCGGAGAGCATGGGGGGGCTCAAGATCACAGGGGGTGGGGGGTTGCAATGCACAGGGGGAAGCAAAAACGGGGTGGAGCGGAGAGCACAGGGAGGGCAGGAGAGCACAGGGGGCAGAGAGCACAAGAGGGAAAGGCAGAGAGCACAGGGGGGTGGTAGAAAGTGTCGGAGAGCACTGGGGGGGCTGGAGAGCACTAAGGGAGGTGGAGAGCACAGGGGGGCAGCGGAGGGCATGGGGGACGTGGAGAGCACGGGGGAGGCTAAGAGCACTGGGAGAGGCGGTGAGCATAGGGGGAGGTGGAGAGCACAGGGGGTCAAAGAGCACAGGGGGAAGCAAAAACATGGGGTAAGGCAGAGAGCATGGGGGACTGAAGAGCACAGGGGGAGGCGGAGAGCACAGGGGGAGGCGGAGAGCACAGGGGGAGGTGGACAGCATGGGGGGAGGTGGAGAGCACTGGGGGAGGCGGAGCGCACTGGAGGGGCTGGAGAGTAGTGGGGGAGGTGGAGAGCACAGGGGAGGCAGAGAGCACAGGGGAGGCAGAGAGCATAGGAGAGATGGAGAGCACAGGGGTAGCTGGAGAGCACAGGGGGAGGTGGAGAGCACTGTGGGAGGTGGAGAGCACTGGGGGAGGTGGAGAGCACTGGAGGGGCTGGAGAGCACTGGGGGGGCGGCAGAGGGCACCGAGGGAGGTGGAGAGCACAGGGGCTGAGAGCACAGGGGGAGGTGGAGAGCACTGGGGGAGGTGGAGAGCACTGGAGGGGCTGGAGAGCACTGGCGGGGCAGCAGAGGGCACCGAGGGAGGTGGAGAGCACAGGGGCTGAGAGCACTGGGGGGGTGGAGGGCAGGGGGGGCGGAGAGCACGGGGGGTTTGAGAGCATGAGGGGGGCGGCAGAGAGCATTGGGGGCCAGAGAGCACAGAGGGGGCCGGAGAGCACAGAGGGGGCCGGAGAGCACAGGGGGGTGGAGAGCACAAGGGGCGAGGCAGAGAACATGGGTGGAGCAGAGAGCACAGGGGGGCAGAAAGAAGCAGGATAGGAGGAGCGGTGGGGGTGGCTGCATATAGAAGAATCATTCTCTCCGTTCCTCCTGCAGCCTCTTAAAGCCTGCGAGAGGGAGAGGAGGAGAAGAGGCTGCAGGAGGAAATGGAGAGAAAGATTCTTCTATATGCAGCAGTCCCCACCGCTCCTCCTATTCAGGTTACAGAGGGGCCGCACTCACGTTCTCTCTGATCCGGCTCCATGGTATCTGCAGCAGGTGTCTCATCTAGCGCCTCCCCTCTTTGTGGTGACGCCCCCCCGGAACCGACGGCTGAACTATACTGGCGGTTGTGCAGCCACGGAGAGGTCGAAGGTGTCTTCTCTAGATCCTCATCCCTTCGTGTTTTCGCCCCCCTGGTGCCGATGGCTGAGCTAAACTGGCAGCTGGGCGGCCGTGGAGATGCCGGGTGAGCAGGTATAGAGATAATAGAGCTAGCACAAAACAAAATATTATATATATAGCAGCACCTGCATCCCTATAGAGAAATTTTTAGGAAAAACCCCAATTGAATGGGGGGGGGGGGTGCATGGGACTATAACGGTGCTTGTATAAATGTTACAAGTAAATACGAAGAAAATATGAAAAGGAGAAAATTATATAAAAAAATATAACAAATTTATTCATGATTTATATAATATTGTTTAAAAAAAGAAGGAGAAGTACAGAACAATGCACTCTGTCCTTATAAGTCGCCAACGTTGCAGTCCTACATGTTTCGCCTATTCTAGGCTTCTTCAGGGACGTATGGAGACTTAGATTGAATCTGAGGAATAACGTAGATATACATAAACAATTCATAAGTATATATTTGATATATAAAGCACAGAAGCAGTTAATGGAATTAAAAGACAATATCTGGTGTCAAGGGATGATATAAAGCAATACCTCAAAGAATCCTGGTTGCCTTTAAAACCGTAAGGCTGCCTTGGGCCCCGCAAGGACTTGCGGGCCGGCGGCCCCGGCCCACCGGGCTAGTGCCCGGTTTGCCCTAAGGCCAGTCCGGGCCTGGCTGCAATCATCATCCAGATATCTCCACTCAAAGTCCAGGACGTCATGTGATGGTCTGGTGGGAAGTGGTTAAAGAGTACAGTAGGTGATCAATGTACATTGAGGCTGGACAGTGCTGATTGGCCCTGATCACATGCACCCACCGAAGAAAAGTACACCTCTCTAGCAATACACACCAAACTGAGCATGTGCAGAGTGCCCCCAAGGCTCTGTACTATCAAGAGATGGATCGGGGACAGTGGAAGAACATGCCGTTCCCTCGTTTTTCATTTTTTTTGCATGTCGTGATTCACGATCGTGTGTACGCGGCATAACAAGCATGATTTACTGCATCTACAGACTGATTTTACTGTTGTGGGTTTAGTAACACTTTAAATACAACATGGATTAGGAATAAATCATACTTATTCCCTAACACAAGCGATATTTCAGTTTTAAACTTTTTTTTTTATAGGATTTCAATCTCTTGGAAATTTTGAAAATTGGGCGGGCTAAATATTAATTTACTGTATCCATTTTATTTTTATTTTAGAAGATTAAATTTTAATTATTTTATATGTATTTTGTTGCCTAATTAATTGGGGTTCTTTTCCTAGATTGGAACTGCAAAAAAGACCATCTAGAAAAATAAGAAGATTTTTTTTTTTATATATATACACGGATGAACAATTAAAACATAATGAGGATAAATTTAATTTTTTAATACAAATGTAAAAAGTATTTTCATTCAGGTGAGTTATTGCTGGAAAATGTAATGCTCACAGAACCAGCCAGTATACAAGCGGAAGAATGTCTTTTAGCTACAATGTTATATAAAAATAAGTTGCGCTCATATAACGTGAATAATCACAAGTGATAAATGAAAAAAAATTGTGAAAAATTTTTGTTTTTGATAGAACACCCAATTATGTCCACATACTGTATCAAGAAGAAGAGACAAAAAATGTGAAAGATGATGAGTCCAATGAGGTACTAGAATCCAGAGTCCTTCCACCTTCACGAAGAAAGAGAAAAAGAGGAGGGGGGGGAGTTTCCAAATCAAAAGAATCCCACTCGATACGTGGGAACCCTTTCCCAAACTGGTGGACCCCCTAAAGAGCAAGGTCATATACGCCAGCAGATTTAGCCCTCTGCAGGGTCTAATGGTCCTCTGTATCCCTGGAATCCTGATACAGCCAGAAATCCTCCACGATATCCCAATTGGAAGAAACAGAGAATCCGGTCTGGGGGTGCGCACTCTGACCGAAAGTCACCAGTGCAAAAGGACAGAAAAACTCCAATAGTGTAGTAATATTAAAAAATGTAGCCTTTATTGCTAAAAAAGCGAGCAGCTATACTAAAAACACCCGTGTTCTGGTGTAACGTAGGGCGTAATGATGTCAGCGCGTAGCCCCGCCCTACATGTTTCGTCATATGTGCCGTCTTCCTGGGGCACAGGCGACGCGCTGAGCCATCACGTTTATATCACACAAAGACAACCAGACTGATTGGTCAGGGGGTGTGTTCAAGAAGCAGGCTGTGAAAGATGATAAGTCCAATGAGGTAATAGAATCCAGATTCCTTCCACCTTCACCAAGAAAGAGAAAAAGGGGAGGGGGGGTTTCAAATCAAAAGAATCCCACTCGATACGTGGGAACCCTTTCCCGAACTGGTGGACCCCCTAAAGAGCAAGGTCATATACGCCAGCAGATTTAGCCCTCTGCAGGGTCTAATGGTCCTCCGTATCCCTGGAATCCTGATACAGCCAGAAATCCTCCACGATATCCCAATTGGAAGAAACAGAGAATCCGGTCTGGGGGTGCGCACTCTGACCGAAAGTCACCAGTGCAAAAGGACAGAAAAACTCCAATAGTGTAGTAATATTGATCAAAATTTGTACTTGAGGTAGGCCTACCCTCATAAACAAAAACAAGAGCTCCTGGAAAGTTAAAATTAAAATTGCAGACTAGAGATAAACAAAGATTTTATACCCACACGGACATATGTGTATAAAATAAGTGGAAAAAAGCTGCTATCTTAAAAGTAAAACTACTTTAAACTAGAAACTGTTTAAAAAAGAGGTGAATATAAGCAATATAATAAATATGGATAAAAACACCCAGATAGCGCTAATGCATAAACAAACATGCATCAACAATATTCATTGAAGTCCACTTGAGAGTTCATAAAAAGTTAAAACACCAATATATTTCTATGAATATTGGAAAATAGAAATAATAATAAAGTCCGCTGATCCAGTTGGATGAAGGGAAAAAACTGCTGTCACCAGGAAAAATAGAGGAAAGACACCTTCACTCGTGTGCTGCAATCATATAGAGGGGGGTGTGTGTATAGACCCCCTCCTAGATGGACTCTTACCACAAAGTAATGAAATAACAGCCAATATGCAATCAGAGAGATAGGGCTTCCCAGCAAAGAAATCCACACTCCTGGTCCGTGGTTACAGTTCTCATCAGTCACCGTAGGAAAAACAAAGGTGCAGACATAGTGTAACTCTGTTTTACAAACTTTTATTTTAACTAAAATAAACTCCCTTACAAATTTGCACTCACATGTACAAAAAACATTTCAGGCTTATGTTCTCATTTCATACAGCGCCAGAACCAGGCTCTTTAGCTTTTTTAGCTGTGTAATACTACTTCCTACCGCACTCGCCGCTGTCCGTGCTGTGGGGATGGAAGCAGTGAAGTTTTCACAGCTGACTGGCGGCTCCTCCTGCGTGTCTTGCTCTCTCCCTGACTAGTTTCGTCGTCTGATGACTTCTTCTGAGGGTAGAGGCAAGACACGCTATGCCCCCTATTATCTGCCTGTTGTGTGCTCCCATTGGATGCACTGCATCAGCTGGTCCTAATTTGCGTACCGCGGCTCACTGCTCAGTGAGCCGTAGGTCACATGTAAATCAGACGGAGCTCTGCTCCGCTCAAACGGCGCGTCGCTCAGCTGATTGCTGATGCACCTCCCTTGTATCTCTCGGGTTTACGAGCGTTACCCCCGGCAACCACAGCCGGGGCGAGACGCAGGACCCGAGATCTCGCGAGATTCCGTGTGTCAGAACATATTTATAACATCGAAATAGGTTTTAAATATCATAGTGTATCTCTCCATTTTAAAAAATATCACAACCAGGACCCATCCGGTTTGAAGTTCTGGGGTATAGATAGGACTTATCCAAACTGGCGAGGGGCAAACCTGGTAAGAGAGATATCTAAAAATGAAACTAGGTGGATATATCTAATGAATACATTAACGCCTTCAGGACTAAATATAGAATTAGATGTAAACTGTTTTATAAGTGACACATAATTTATTGCAGTTTTAGTCTTTCTAAGTTGGTTTTTATCAAACCCTTTTTGCGGTAAACTCTTTTAGTAGAAACACCTCTCTCCTTTTACATACATAGTTCTAGATTTTTTAGTTTTGTACTATTATTGTTTAACTTACTTTGATTTTATATTTATTTATTTTTTAATATAGGTATGTCTTTTTTATGGGTGTAGTATATGTGGGGACACAAATTCCCATGCTTTTTTTCCTATACTAATGGGGAGTTTCGGTGGAACTTAACCTTTGACCTTTTTAAATGGGTGACCCTATATAGTTTAGAGTGGGACACATGGACATATATACATGTATATGTATCCATGCATATATGTGTATATATATTGCTTTAGGGTGTTTTTTAGGCCCTTCTGATTCTGACATCAATTATGGGTCTCATTGATTCTAATATATTTCAATCTCTATACCTGTGTTATCCCTGTATACTCTTTCTAAAGTTATACAGACAATATTATGGATTGCACTGGGTCATTAACAGAGGTAATCTGATAGGGTTTTAAGTGGGTCGAATGGGTTAATTAAGATTCAACTGTTTTGTCTCAACTACTCCAGATCCTATACAATTGTAAACATAGGTGAATTCTTTGTATGGGACTACCACTTTAATATGGGTATACTTTTGTATCTGTTATACATTTATCCGTCTTTTTATATAAGCCTTATATAACAACTGTTATGAGTTTTATAAGGTATACTAAATTCATTTAATGGTTTGAGCCTTATGGAATTTTTTAGGAGGATTATGCGTTGTCCATTTATTATTTATTAATTTCTACTTTTGTTTCAATATGCACAGTTATCTATCTTATTTATATGTAATTTTACTGTACTGTATTTATGTATATTGTTCCATTTTGTCTTCCTTTTTTTATGTATAGCTCGAGTGCGCAACATATGTTGGGAAAACGAACTAACATATCTTTTTGTGAGCACTGAGAGCACACTGTAATACAGTAGTTGTGATCTCTTTCGGTTTTTCACCCCCAGTATATTCTGTGTCTAAGGATTAATATCTTCTCTCACAGAATCACTTTTTGCCGAAATCTCGCGAGATCTCGGGTCCTGCGTCTCGCCCCGGCTGTGGTTGCCGGGGTAACGCTCGTAAACCCGAGAGATACAAGGGAGGTGCATCAGCAATCAGCTGAGCGACGCGCCGTTTGAGCGGAGCGGAGCTCCGTCTGATTTACATGTGACCTACGGCTCACTGAGCAGTGAGCCGCGGTACGCAAATTAGGACCAGCTGATGCAGTGCATCCAATGGGAGCACACAACAGGCAGATAATAGGGGGCATAGCGTGTCTTGCCTCTACCCTCAGAAGAAGTCATCAGACGAAACTAGTCAGGGAGAGAGCAAGACACGCAGGAGGAGCCGCCAGTCAGCTGTGAAAACTCCACTGCTTCCATCCCCACAGCACGGACAGCGGCGAGTGCGGTAGGAAGTAGTATTACACAGCTAAAAAAGCTAAAGAGCCTGGTTCTGGCGCTGTATGAAATGAGAACATAAGCCTGAAATGTTTTTTGTACATGTGAGTGCAAATTTGTAAGGGAGTTTATTTTAGTTAAAATAAAAGTTTGTAAAACAGAGTTACACTATGTCTGCACCTTTGTTTTTCCTACGGTGACTGATGAGAACTGTAACCACGGACCAGGAGTGTGGATTTCTTTGCTGGGAAGCCCTATCTCTCTGATTGCATATTGGCTGTTATTTCATTACTTTGTGGTAAGAGTCCATCTAGGAGGGGGTCTATACACACACCCCCCTCTATATGATTGCAGCACACGAGTGAAGGTGTCTTTCCTCTATTTTTCCTGGTGACAGCAGTTTTTTCCCTTCATCCAACTGGATCAGCGGACTTTATTATTATTTCTATTTTCCAATATTCATAGAAATATATTGGTGTTTTAACTTTTTATGAACTCTCAAGTGGACTTCAATGAATATTGTTGATGCATGTTTGTTTATGCATTAGCGCTATCTGGGTGTTTTTATCCATATTTATTATATTGCTTATATTCACCTCTTTTTTAAACAGTGTAGTAATATTAAAAAATTTAGCCTTTATTGCTAAAAAAGCGAGCAGCTATACTAAAAACACCCGTGTTTCGGTGAAACGTAGGGCGTAATGATGTCAGCGCGTAGCACCGCCCTACATGTTTCGTCATACGTGATGTCTTCCTGGAGCATGGGCGATGCGCTGAGCCATCACGTTTTTATCACACAAAGACAACCAGACTGATTGGTCAGGGGGTGTGTTCAAGAAGCAGGCTGTGATTGGGAGAGGGTGTGTTCCAGAGGCAGGCTGTGATTAGTCAGGGTGTGCTTCCAAGAGGCAGACTGTGATTAGTCAGGGGGTGTGTTCAAGAGGAAGGCTGTGATTGGGAGGGGGTGTGTGGCATAGGCAGGCTGTTATTGGTCAGGGGGATGTGTTCAAGGGGCAGATTGATTGGGAGGGGGGTGTTTTCAAGAGACAGGCTGTGATTGGACAGGGGGTGTGTTCAAGAGGCAGGCTGCGATTGGTCAGGAGGTGTGTTCAGGAGGAAGGCTGTGGTTGGGAGAGGTGTGTGCCAAAGGAAGGCTGTGATTGGTCAGGGATGTGTTCAAGAGGCAGGCTGTAATTAGTCAAGGGTGTTTTCAAGAGGCAGGCTGTGATTGGTTAGGGGGTGTATTCAAGAGGCAGGCTGTGATTGCTCAGGGGGTGTTTTCAGGAGGCTGGCTGTGATTGGGAGATGGTGTGTGCCAGAGAAAGGCTGTGATTGGTCAGGGATGTGTTCAAGAGGCAGGCTGTAATTGGTCAGGGGGTGTTTTCAAGAGGCAGGTTGTGATTGGTCACAAGGTGCTTTCAAGAGGCAGGCTGTGATTGTTTAGGGGCTGTATTCAAGAGGCAGACTATATTTGGTCAGGGATGTGTTCAAGAGGAAGGCGGTGATTGGTCAGGGGGTGTGTTCAGGAGGCAGGCTGTGATTGGGAGATGGTGTGTGCCAGGGGCAGGCTGTATTTGGTCAGGGATGTGTTCAAGAGGCAGGTTGTGATTGGTCAGGGGGTGTTTTAAAGAGGCAGGCTTTGATTGGTTAGAGGCTGTATTCAAGAGGCAGGCTTTGATTGGTTAGAGGCTGTATTCAAGAGGCAGGCTTTGATTGGTTAGAGGCTGTATTCAAGAGGCAGGCTTTGATTGGTTAGAGGCTGTATTCAAGAGGCAGGCTTTGGTTGGTCGGGGGGTGTGTTCAAGAGGCAGGCTTTGATTGGTTAGAGGCTGTATTCAAGAGGCAGGCTGTGATTGGTCGGGGGGTGTGTTCAATAGGCAGGCTGTGATCGGTCAAGGGGGCTGTTCAAGAGGAAGGTTGTAATTGGTCAGGGGGTATGTTCAAGAGGCAGGTTGTGATTAGTCAGGGGGTGTTTTTAAGAGGCAGGCTGGGATTGGTCAGGGGGCGTGTTCAAGAGGTAGGCTGTGACTGGGAGGGGGGTGTGTTCAAGAGGCAGGCTGTGATCGGTCAAGAGGGCTGTTCAAGGGGAAGATTGTAATTGGTCAGGGGGTGTGTTCAAGAGGCAGGTTGTGATTGGTCATTGGGTGTGTGCCAGAGGCAGGGTATGATTGTTCAGAGGGTGTGTTCAAGAGGCAGGATGTGATTGGTCAGGGGGTGTGTTCAAGAGGTAGGCTGTGATTGGGAGGGTGTGTGTTTAAGAGGCAGGCTGTGATCGGTCAAGTGGGCCGTTCAAGAGGCAGTCTGTGATTGGTCAGAGGGTGTGCTCAAGAGGCAAGCTGTGATTGGTAGGGAGTTTGTGCTTTGAGCAATGTGTGGTCAGTTTAGAACAAGAAGCACAGGTGACCTGCAGGATCAGCCAGGTACTTCAGATGAAAATAATAGAGACTTTGATTTATAAAATACACCTAAAAAAATAATAATAGGGTAACATACACTGTGATTGGTTCATTATTGGTTAGCACTGTGACAGAGCTATAATATATCTTCAGAGAAAGATATTTCTTCCTGTTTTTGTTACAGTTTTAACACATGTTGTATATTGTCAGCTTGGAATACTATTGATTGGTAATTGTTTGCCGTAATCATCATGATTTGTCTGGTGAGCGATTCTGGGCCTACTTGAGCGGCAGGCGACCGCCATCATTCACGCGGGCTCAGAATTCGCTCACCAGACAAATAGCCGGAGCCCCTGCAACAAGGCAGATACTAAATGGCATTTCTGTGCACAAACGCAAACCTCTGTATCACGCGGGCGTCGCGGTGTCATCGCCGGCGCCGGGTAAAAAATTGAGGGATGGGGGGGGGATATCATTCTTCTGCTCCCAACACTGGATACACGCTTTCCTTTGCATACACTTATCAGATCCCCCTTTCAGCCTCGCGGCCCGATTCCTTTTCTCTGTCAGCGCTAAACTATGATTCAGCGTCAAAAAAAAGGCGACTTTATTGCTAAAATTTATCATAATAGAAGAGGATTAGAGCTCCGCCGGTACAATGATGTTGTCAGCGGTGCGTTTTTGGCACAGCAGGAGGAGACAGAGTCAGCGAAGAGGAAAAAAAAAGAAAGAATGGTTCATCAGGCTGCTACAAACAGCAAAAGAATACTAAGCGTTATCGCTGTGGAGAGTCGGCCTTGTTTACCACTAAGCTACCGTGCAGAATTCGCAGACACCGTTCTGAGAGCCGGCCTGGAAATCACCAATAAGTGAGACCCCCCCCCCTTCCGATGGGAAAGTGATAGGTTGTTATCAATTGCTACCACTGAAATCACAAAATCGATTGTTATTTTTAGCCCACTTTCCTGCGATGGTTAAGGAGGTGTAATAGAGCCCGTCATCTGCCGGCCTGGAAATGATGGGTGTGGGAGCACAGGGTTTATTTTTTATTTTTTTCATGGTTCAGGCCTGATGGCAATCTTAAAGGAGGAGGGGTGGTTGGACACTGATCCCAGTTTGTCAATGGCCCTGTCCAAAAGTTAAAGACCAATGACAGTGTCTTCTATTTCTTAAGGACTTTATTTAAGTACTAGATCTTCACACCTGCTGTACCCATTATGAGGGGTTCCCACCATCCCTGTGCTGAGTTCCCAGGTCTGTACACCTGATGTGCCCATTATGAGGGGTTCCCACCATCCCTGTGCCGAGTTCCCGGGTCTGTACACCTGATGTGCCCATTATGAGGGGTTCCCACCATCCCTGTGCCGAGTTCCCAGGTCTGTACACCCGCTGTGCTCATTATGAGGGGTTCTCACCATCCCTGTGCCGAGTTCCCAGGTCTGTACACCCGCTGTGCTCATTATGAGGGGTTCCCACCATCCCTGTGCTGAGTTCCCAGGTCTGTACACCTGCTGTGCCCATTATGAGGGGTTCCCACCATCCCTGTGCTGAGTTCCCAGGTCTGTACACCCGCTGTGCCCATTATGAGACGTTCCCACCATCCCTGTGCCGAGTTCCCGGGTCTGTACACCTGATGTGCCCATTATGAGGGGTTCCCACCATCCCTGTGCTGAGTTTTGGGTCTGTACACCCGCTGTGCCCATTATGAGACGTTCCCACCATCCCTGTGCCGAGTTCCCGGGTCTGTACACCCGCTGTGCCCATTATGAAGGGTTCCCACCATCCCTGTGCTAAGTTCTTGGGTCTGTACACCCACTGTGCCCATTATGAAGGGTTCCCACCATCCCTGTGCTAAGTTCTTGGGTCTGTACACCCGCTGTGCCCATTATGAAGGGTTCCCACCATCCCTGTGCTAAGTTCTTGGGTCTGTACACCTGATGTGCCCATTATGAGGGGTTCCCACCATCTCTGTGCCGAGTTCCCAGGTCTGTACACCCGCTGTGCCCATTATGAGGGGTTCCCACCATCTCTGTGCTAAGTTCCCGGGTCTGTACACCCGCTGTGCCCATTATGAGGGGTTCCCACCATCCCTGTGCTAAGTTCTTGGGTCTGTACACCCGCTGTGCCCATTATGAAGGGTTCCCACCATCCCTGTGCTAAGTTCTTGGGTCTGTACACCTGATGTGCCCATTATGAGGGGTTCCCACCATCACTGTGCCAAGTTCCCAGGTCTGTACACCCGCTGTGCCCATTATGAGGGGTTCCCACCATCTCTGTGCCGAGTTCCCAGGTCTGTACACCCGCTGTGCCCATTATGAGGGGTTCCCATCATCCCTGTGCCGAGTTCCCGGGTCTGTACACCCGCTGTGCCCATTATGAGGGGTTCCCACCATCCCTGTGCTAAGTTCTTGGGTCTGTACACCCGCTGTGCCCATTATGAAGGGTTCCCACCATCCCTGTGCTAAGTTTTTGGGTCTGTACACCTGATGTGCCCATTATGAGGGGTTCCCACCATCACTGTGCCAAATTCCCAGGTCTGTACACCCGATGTGCCCATTATGAGGGGTTCCAACCATCTCTGTGCCGAGTTCCCAGGTCTGTACACCCACTGTGCCCATTATGAGATGTTTCCACCATCCCTGTGCCGAGTTCCCAGGTCTGTACACCCGCTGTGCCCATTATGAGACATTCCCACCATCCCTGTGTGATAATACTGTACACTACAGTGGTGGCCAGTCCATACGGGGCGCAGGGGCGCTGCCCCCCTAAACCAATGCGCCCGCCCCTAATCTAAATGCAGGGCGCCCCCGGATGCCTGGATTCCAATGGGTTTTTTTTTTTTAGAAGCACAGAGGCTCTAATTGGCTTTAAAAAAAGGTGGGCTGGGGGCGCAGAGCAGTGCATCCCCAGCCCACCCACTTGTGTGACGATAGTGCTATTGTCTTCCTGATTCTCCTCCCGGCCAATCAGGAAGCGGGTCCTGAGACCCGTCACCCGATTGGCTGAGAGGATAAGCGATCCTATTGGGTGCCTAGGAGGAAGAGGGAGGAGAAGCACAGCGGAAGCCACTGTGATGCCGAGGAGGAGGAGACACAGGGGAAGCCGCCACCTGGAGGAATCGCTGTCTGCAAACTAGATTGGGTAAGTGCGGGGCTGGTGACCGACGGGGGGGGGGGGGGCAGGTGAACCCTGTCATCCATTAGTGTCATTAGTACAGTCTTCCAGTGGTGGCTGGTGGTATATTTTTTTAGGAGGGTGGCAAACAATGCACCTACAGCAACTCCCCTCAAAATATATACCACCAGCCGCCACTGGTACAGTGTACTAATGACACTAATGGATGATAGGGGTGATCAGAAGGGCAATCAAGGGGTTACCTGAGTGCCTAACAAGTGTATGTGTTCTGCTTTTACTCACTGGATCTGTCTGTTTTTTCTCCCTGAATTTTGAGTTGATTTCAGGGAGAAGAAACAGCCAGATCGGTGCTCGGTGCTGTGACTGGCAGCAGGCGATCAGCAGGTATAAAGCTACAATTATTGGCTGTAAGCTGCTGACAAACTCGTGTTGTATCCAATGACAGCACAGATCAGCAGGCGGCGCACACGCACCCGAAAACCAGAAAGTGTATTGCAAGGTACCTGTATGTTGCCGTGCTGCCCGTTAGCAGTAAATGTACTGTTAGCAGGCAGCAAGTGGTTAACCACTTGCCGACCGCCGCATGCCGATGTACGTCATGGGTCGCGCGCGCGCCGCTGGCATCGTGTTCGCGACCCGGTCGGGAACTCCGTGACCGCGCCCGCGGGACCCGCAGACCCGATTGCCGCCGGGGAGAGGTAAGTGTAAACAAACCTTTCCCCGTTCTTCCTAGTGGCAGTGATCGTCTGTTCCCTGTCATAGGGAACGACGGTCAGTGACGTGTCACGCCCCCACACAGTAAGAATCACTCCCTTAGGTCACACTTAACCCCTTCAGCGCCCCCTACAGGTTAACCCCTTCACTGCCAGTGTAATTTTCACAGTAACCAGTGCATATTTATAGCGCTGGTAGCTGTAAAAATGACAATGGTCCCAAAATGGGATCAAAAGTGTCCGATGTGTCCGCCATAATGTCGCAGTCATGATTAAATTCGCTGATCGCTGCCATTACTAGTAAATAAAAAAATGATTAATAAAAATGCCATAAAACTATCACCTATTTTGTAGACGCTATAACTTTTGCGCAAACCAATCAATAAACGCTTACTGCGATTTTTTTTTACCAAAAATATGTAGAAGAATACGTATCGGCCTAAACTGAGGAAATTTTTTTTTTTTAATATTTTTTGGGGATATTTATTATAGCAAAAAGTAAAAAATATTGCATTTTTTTCAAAATTGTCGCTCTATTTTTGTTTATAGCGCAAAAAATAAAAACCGCAGAGGTGATCAGATACCACCAAAAGAAAGCTCTATTTGTGAGAAAAAAAGAACGTCAATTTTGTTTGGGAGTCACGTCGCACGACCGCGCAATTGTCAGTTAAAGTGAATCGCAAAAAGGGTCCTGGTCCTTTAGCAACAAAATGGTCCGGGGCTGAAGTGGTTAAACTAATTACAAAGAAAAAAAAGAAAAATTGGTTTCCTCTGACAGCAGAGTCGGCCTCCTGGTCGGCGAGTATCGGCACCGTACGGCAATGAACTCAGGAGAGGAACGACACAGATAAAACAGCGCCCGGAGGGAGCAGGAGAAGGAGATGTGGGTCAGGGCATTGTACTTCATAATACAGAAGACATCCAGGAGTTCTTTCGGCTTCCTCAAAGGGAAAAAGTCACTGAATTGATTGAAATCTGCAAATAATTCACATCCGCTGAACCTTAAATCTGATCAGCGATGCAAGAAGGCGAAGAAAGGGCAGAGATCCTGGCGGGAAATTATCTGGGTCACTTCAAGATCTGATGATGTCGTTCAGAAAAAAAAGAATCCTAATAAGATTGGCAGGGATTGAAAAAGACTCGCAGGAAAAGTTTCCTCCTGTTTTCTGAAATCCTCTTCACTTTCCAAAGTTACTTTAGTGTAACAATCTGTTCATTTGTGAAGATCAACCAAGATCTTCTAAGAGCGAAGCCTTACCGGGAGAGACGTCTGAGGTTTTCAAGGCTATACTGCCAATAAATGTCTCTATTATTTAGTATATACTGTATATCAGTGGCGACTGGTGAGCAAAAATTTTTTGGGGGGTGCAAACAAACTGTAAAAAAAAACATCAATTGCAGCTACTGTTCCCATCAAACGCAGCCACTGTGCCCATCAAACGCAGCTACTGTGCCCATCAAACGCAGCCACTGTGCCCATCAAACACAGCCACTGTGCCCATCAAACGCAGCCACTGTTCTCATCAAACGCAGCCACTGTGCCCATCAAACACAGCCACTGTGCCCATCAAACGCAGCCACTGTGCCCATCAAACGCAGCCACTGTGCCCATCAAACGCAGCCACTGTGCCATCAAACACAGCCACTGTGCCCATCAAACGCAGCCACTGTGCCCATCAAACGCAGCCACTGTGCCATCAAACGCAGCCACTGTGCCCATCAAACGCAGCCACGGTGCCCATCAAACGCAGCCACTGTGCCATCAAACGCAGCCACTGTGCCCATCAAACATAGCCACTGTTCTCATCAAACGCAGCCACTGTGCCCATCAAACGCAGCCACTGTGCCTTCAAACGCAGCCACTGTGCCATCAAACGCAGCCACTGTTCCCATCAAACACAGCCACTGTTCTCATCAAACGCAGCCACTGTGCCCATCAAACGCAGCCACTGTGCCTTCAAACGCAGCCACTGTGCCATCAAACGCAGCCACTGTGCCCATCAAACGCAGCCACTGTTCTCATCAAACGCAGCCACTGTGCCCATCAAACACAGCCACTGTTCCATCAAATGCAGCCACTGTTCCATCAAACGCAGCCACTGTTCCATCAAACGCAGCCACTGTTCCATCAAACGCAGCCACTGTGCCTTCAAACGCAGCCACTGTTCCATCAAACGCAGCCACTGTTCCCCTCAAACGCAGCCACTGTGCCTTCAAACGCAGCCACTGTGCCCATCAAACGCAGCCACTGTTCCATCAAACGCAGCCACTGTTCCCATCAAACGCAGCCACTGTGCCCATCAAACGCAGCCACTGTTCCCATCAAACGCAGCCAGTGTTCCATCAAACGCAGCCACTGTTCCCATCAAACGCAGCCACTGTGCCTTCAAACGCAGCCACTGTTCCATCAAACGCAGCCACTGTGCCTTCAAACGCAGCCACTGTTCCATCAAACGCAGCCACTGTTCCCATCAAACGCAGCCACTGTGCCTTCAAACGCAGCCACTGTTCCATCAAACGCAGCCACTGTTCCCATCAAACGCAGCCACTGTTCCATCAAACGCAGCCACTGTTCCCATCAAACGCAGCCACTGTGCCCATCAAACGCAGCCACTGTTCCCATCAAACGCAGCCAGTGTTCCATCAAACGCAGCCACTGTTCCCATCAAACGCAGCCACTGTGCCTTCAAACGCAGCCACTGTTCCATCAAACGCAGCCACTGTGCCTTCAAACGCAGCCACTGTTCCATCAAACGCAGCCACTGTTCCCATCAAACGCAGCCACTGTGCCTTCAAACGCAGCCACTGTTCCATCAAACGCAGCCACTGTTCCCATCAAACGCAGCCACTGTTCCATCAAACGCAGCCACTATGCCCATCAAACGCAGCCACTGTTCCATCAAACGCAGCCACTGTGCCCATCAAGCGCAGCCACTGTGTCCATCAAACGCAGCCACTGTGCCCATCAAACGCAGCCACTGTACCATCAAACGCAGCCACTGTTCCCATCAAACGCAGCCACTGTTCCCATCAAACGCAGCCACTGTGCCCATCAAACGCAGCTACTGTGCCCATCAAATGCAGCCACTGTGCCCATCAAACGCAGCCACTGTTCTCATCAAACGCAGCCACTGTTCTCATCAAACGCAGCCACTGTGCCCATCAAACGCAGCCACTGTGCCCATCAAACGCAGCCACTGTGCCCATCAAACACAGCCACTGTGCCATCAAACGCAGCCACTGTGCCCATCAAACGCAGCCACTGTGCCCATCAAACGCAGCCACTGTGCCATCAAACGCAGCCACTGTGCCCATCAAACGCAGCCACGGTGCCCATCAAACGCAGCCACTGTGCCATCAAACGCAGCCACTGTGCCCATCAAACATAGCCACTGTTCTCATCAAACGCAGCCACTGTGCCCATCAAACGCAGCCACTGTGCCTTCAAACGCAGCCACTGTGCCATCAAACGCAGCCACTGTGCCCATCAAACGCAGCCACTGTTCTCATCAAACGCAGCCACTGTGCCCATCAAACACAGCCACTGTTCCATCAAATGCAGCCACTGTTCCATCAAATGCAGCCACTGTTCCATCAAACGCAGCCACTGTTCCCATCAAACGCAGCCACTGTGCCTTCAAACGCAGCCACTGTTCCATCAAACGCAGCCACTGTGCCTTCAAACGCAGCCACTGTTCCATCAAACGCAGCCACTGTTCCCCTCAAACGCAGCCACTGTGCCTTCAAACGCAGCCACTGTGCCCATCAAACGCAGCCACTGTTCCATCAAACGCAGCCACTGTTCCCATCAAACGCAGCCACTGTGCCCATCAAACGCAGCCACTGTTCCCATCAAACGCAGCCACTGTTCCATCAAACGCAGCCACTGTTCCCATCAAACGCAGCCACTGTGCCTTCAAACGCAGCCGCTGTTCCATCAAACACAGCCACTGTGCCTTCAAACGCAGCCACTGTTCCATCAAACGCAGCCACTGTTCCCATCAAACGCAGCCACTGTGCCTTCAAACGCAGCCACTGTTCCATCAAACGTAGCCACTGTTCCCATCAAACGCAGCCACTGTTCCATCAAACGCAGCCACTGTGCCCATCAAACGCAGCCACTGTTCCATCAAACGCAGCCACTGTGCCCATCAAGCGCAGCCACTGTGCCCATCAAACGCAGCCACTGTGCCCATCAAACGCAGCCACTGTACCATCAAACGCAGCCACTGTTCCCATCAAACGCAGCCACTGTTCCCATCAAACGCAGCCACTGTGCCATCAAACGCAGCCACTGTTCCATCAAACGCAGCCACTGTGCCCATCAAGCGCAGCCACTGTGCCCATCAAGCGCAGCCACTGTGCCCATCAAACGCAGCCACTGTGCCCATCAAACGCAGCCACTGTACCATCAAACACAGCCACTGTGCCCATCAAACACAGCCACTGTGCCCATCAAATGCAGCCACCATGCCAATCAAACGCAGCTACTGTACCCATCAAACGCAGCTACTGTACCCATCAAACGCAGCAACTGTGCCATCAAACGCAGCCACTGTGCCCATCAAACGCAGCCACTGTGCCCATCAAACGCAGCCACTGTGCCCATCAAATGCAGCCACTGTGCCCATCAAACGCAGCCACTGTACCCATCAAACGCAGCCACCGTGCCAATCAAACACAGCTACTGTGCCCATCAAACAGAGCTACTGTGCCCATCAAACACAGCCAATGTGCCCATCAAACGCAGCCACTGTGCCATCAAACGCTGCCACTGTGCCATCAAACGGAGCCACTGTGCCCATCAAACACAGCCACTGTGCCCATCAAATGCAGCCACTGTGCCCATCAAACGCAGCCACTGTGCCATCAAACGCAGCCACTGTGCCCATCAAACGCAGCCACCGTGCCAATCAAACGCAGCTACTGTGCCCATCAAACAGAGCTACTGTGCCCATCAAACACAGCCAATGTGCCCATCAAACGCAGCCACTGTGCCATCAAACGCTGCCACTGTGCCATCAAACGCAGCCACTGTGCCCATCAAACACAGCCACTGTGCCCATCAAACGCAGCCACTGTGCCATCAAACGCAGCCACTGTGCCCATCAAACGCAGCCACGGTGCCCATCAAACGCAGCCACTGTGCCATCAAACGCAGCCACTGTGCCCATCAAACATAGCCACTGTTCTCATCAAACGCAGCCACTGTGCCCATCAAACGCAGCCACTGTGCCTTCAAACGCAGCCACTGTGCCATCAAACGCAGCCACTGTGCCCATCAAACACAGCCACTGTTCTCATCAAACGCAGCCACTGTGCCCATCAAACACAGCCACTGTTCCATCAAATGCAGCCACTGTTCCATCAAACGCAGCCACTGTGCCTTCAAACGCAGCCACTGTTCCATCAAACGCAGCCACTGTGCCTTCAAACGCAGCCACTGTTCCATCAAACGCAGCCACTGTTCCCCTCAAACGCAGCCACTGTGCCTTCAAACGCAGCCACTGTGCCCATCAAACGCAGCCACTGTTCCATCAAACGCAGCCACTGTTCCCATCAAACGCAGCCACTGTGCCCATCAAACGCAGCCACTGTTCCCATCAAACGCAGCCACTGTTCCATCAAACGCAGCCACTGTTCCCATCAAACGCAGCCACTGTGCCTTCAAACGCAGCCACTGTTCCATCAAACGCAGCCACTGTGCCTTCAAACGCAGCCACTGTTCCATCAAACGCAGCCACTGTTCCCATCAAACGCAGCCACTGTGCCTTCAAACGCAGCCACTGTTCCATCAAACGCAGCCACTGTTCCCATCAAACGCAGCCACTGTTCCATCAAACGCAGCCACTGTGCCCATCAAACGCAGCCACTGTTCCATCAAACGCAGCCACTGTGCCCATCAAGCGCAGCCACTGTGCCCATCAAACGCAGCCACTGTGCCCATCAAACGCAGCCACTGTACCATCAAACGCAGCCACTGTTCCCATCAAACGCAGCCACTGTTCCCATCAAACGCAGCCACTGTGCCATCAAACGCAGCCACTGTTCCATCAAACGCAGCCACTGTGCCCATCAAGCGCAGCCACTGTGCCCATCAAACGCAGCCACTGTGCCCATCAAACGCAGCCACTGTACCATCAAACACAGCCACTGTGCCCATCAAACACAGCCACTGTGCCCATCAAATGCAGCCACCATGCCAATCAAACGCAGCTACTGTACCCATCAAACGCAGCTACTGTACCCATCAAACGCAGCAACTGTGCCATCAAACGCAGCCACTGTGCCCATCAAACGCAGCCACTGTGCCCATCAAACGCAGCCACTGTGCCCATCAAATGCAGCCACTGTGCCCATCAAACGCAGCCACTGTACCCATCAAATGCAGCCACCGTGCCAATCAAACGCAGCTACTGTGCCCATCAAACAGAGCTACTGTGCCCATCAAACACAGCCAATGTGCCCATCAAACGCAGCCACTGTGCCATCAAACGCAGCCACTGTGCCCATCAAACACAGCCACTGTGCCCATCAAATGCAGCCACTGTGCCCATCAAACGCAGCCACTGTTCCATCAAACGCAGCCACTGTGCCCATCAAACGCAGCCACTGTGCCCATCAAACGCAGCTACTGTGCCCATTAATAGCAGCTACTGTGCCCATCAAACGCAGCTACTGTGCCCATCAAACACAGCCACTGTGCCCATCAAACACAGCCACTGTGCCCATCAAACGCAGCTACTGTGCCCATCAAACGCAGCAACTGTGCCCATCAAACGCAGCCACTGTGCCCATCAAATGCAGCCACTGTACCCATCAATCGCCGCCACTGTGCCCATCAAATGCCACCACTGTGCCCATCAAAATGCTGCCACTGTGCCCATCAAAATGCTGCCACTGTGCCCATCAAATGCTGCCACTGTGCCCATCAATTGCTGCCACTGTGCCCATCAAACGCTGCCAGTGTGCCCATCAATTGCTGCCAGTGTGCCCATCAATTGCCGCTACTGTGCCCATTAATTGCCGCCACTGTGCCCATCAAATGCCAGTGTGCATCCCCCGCCCGCCCGACACTTACCCTGTCTCGGTGGGGCAGCAGGTCACGGCAGCGGTGTCCTCCGCGCTCCTCAATGTCTTCTCCCGTCCTCTCTTCCCGTCCTCTGCTATGATTGGACGCCTGATAGGCGTCCAATCACAGCGCCTGTCATTTCAGCCAATGAGGTGCCAGGTAACAGACCCGAGCACCGGATTGGCGGAGAGGCGGTTCGCTGTTAGGAAGGCAAATATTAATTTGCTTTCCTAACACACGGCTGAGTGTACTGCGAGCGCCCAGCATGGCCTATGACTCTAATCAGGTGCTTCAAAAAAAATACCCCGCCACTGTAATTCAGGCGCCCGGCGCCCGAAAAGGGGCCGGGCGCCTGAATAGGGGGTGGCAGCGGCGACCATCCATAGATTCATGCAATGCATGAATCTATCTATTAGTAATAGAGGGGTGGTATATATACACAGGTGCATCTCATAAAATTAGAATAGCATCAAAAAGTTTATTTATTTCAGTAATTCGATTAAACAAGTGAAACTCATATATTTTATATATATTTTTATAGATTCATTACACACAGACTGATATATTTCAAGCATTTTTTTCTTTTAATTTGATGATTATTATGGCTCACAGCCAGCGACACCCCAAAATTCTGTATCTCAGAAAATAAGAATATTACATAAGGCCAATAAAATTAAATAAAACATTTTAATACAGAAATGTTGGCTTAGTGCAAACTCTGTCATCCGGGTTCCCACCTTCGATCAGCTGGAGCATCTGGCTCAAGGAAAAAAAAACGGTAAAATAAACACCCCACGTAGGGTAAAATGTCCGATAAAACCGCTTTATTAAAAAAATGTTGCACTTATACATCAATTAAACATCCATGTGCATGCTAGATAAAAGCAAGCCGGCAAGACAGCTCCAAACACTTCTGTGTTGACGTTGAAGCGTGATGACATCAGCAATCAGCTCCAACTTACGCGTTTCGTCTAATCAGACGTCAATGTTACTTTGTATCTCTCTATCCCTTGTCTGATCAATGCTTATAAACAATGTTACTTTGTATCTCTATTTCCTGTCTGATCAATGTTTCTAAACATTGATACTTTGTATTTCTCTAGCTCCTGTCTGTACAATTTTTATAAACAATGTTACTTTTTGTCTCTCTAGCTCCTGTCTGATTAATGTTTATAAACACTGTTACTTTGAATCTTTATTTTTTCCACTTGAACAATGTTTACACGCAATGTTATTTTGTATCTCTCTATCTCCCTTCTGAACAATGTTTATAAACAATGTTACTTTGTATCTCTCTACTTTCTGTCTGAAAAATGTTAATAAACAATTATACTTTGTATCTCTCTATCTCCTGTCTGAACAAAATTTATAAACAATGTTACTTTGTATCTCTCTATCTCCTGCCTGATCAATGTTTATAAACAATGTTACTTTGTATCTCTCTATCTCCCGTGTGAGAAATGTTTATAAACAATTATACTTTGTATCTCTCTATCTCCTGTCTGATCAATGTTTATAAACAACGTTACTTTGAATCTTTATTTTTTCCACCTGAACAATGTTTACACACAATGTTACTTTGTATCTCTCTATCTCCCTTCTGAACAATGTTTATAAACAATGTTACTTTGTATCTCTCTACTTTCTGTCTGAAAAATGTTAATAAACAATTATACTTTGTATCTCTCTATCTCCTGTCTGAACAAAATTTATAAACAATGTTACTTTGTATCTCTCTATCTCCTGCCTGATCAATGTTTATAAACAATGTTACTTTGTATCTCTCTATCTCCCGTGTGAGAAATGTTTATAAACAATTACACTTTGTATCTCTCTATCTCCTGTCTGATCAATGTTTATAAACAACGTTACTTTGAATCTTTATTTTTTCCACCTGAACAATGTTTACACACAATGTTACTTTGTATCTCTCTATCTCCCATCTGAACAATGTTTATAAACAATGTTACTTTGTATCTCTCTATTTCCTGTCTGAAAAATGTTTATAAACAATCATACTTTGTACCTGTCTGCCATCTGAAAAACATTTATAAACAATGTTACTTTGTATCTCTGTATCTCCTATCTGATCAATGTTTATAAACAATGTTACTTTGTTTATAAACATTGACAACAGGAGATAGAGAGATACAAAGTAACATTGTATCTCTCTATCTCCTGTTGGCAATGTTTATAAACATTGTTCTTTGTATCTTTGTATGTTCGGTCTAAAGATTATCCTGTCTGCGGATAGATAGAGCCCACCTCATTTCCTGACTGGAGCACGCCCAATGTCATCTAGCTCTTTCCTCTGCAGAATAACTGTCCCTGAGTGTTACCTAGACTGGTCTGCATATAAATAAAACATGCTGCTGAATACCAACTCCTCCGAACTGACGTCCACCCATCAAGGCCTTTTAAGATTTGCATACCTCTCCTCCGTAGTGCCAGCACACTACTTACATCAGAGCTGAGGGTACTGAGGCAGAGTTTACAAGAGGTCATGTAAGACATACTGCTCACCCCTCCCACAAGCCAGGATCTACCTGCATTGCATAGAGAAGAACAGAGACCCAGTGATGAAATCACTGGGTTTAAATTAACGTATGTAATGAAAATGGATGCGTGTTAATGAGGGGGGAGGGGGGAGGGCAGTGGCGGTGCGTCCATAGTGGGCGCAGGAGCGCCGCCCCCTCTCTCTCTCCTGCGCCCGTCACTCACGTCAACAATACATGCATTGCATGAACCTATGTATTGTCGCCGGCGCCGCTGCCGCCCACTATTCAGATGGCCGGCCCCCTGGTGAGCGCCGGCCATCTGAATAACAGCGGCTGGTTGGTTTTTGGAAGTGCCTATCAGAGCCAGCGGCTCTGATAGGCTTCCCGATTACAGCCCGTGGGCTCTAATCGGTTTCCGAATAGTTAACCAGGGGACACACATGGTGTGCGTTCCCTGATTAACATTGACACGCGTCTCAGCCAATCAGGTTCACCGGGTCTGGTTACCGGTAACCTGATTGGCTGAAGCGACATCGAGGGCGGGAGAAGACATTGAGGGATCGTGGAGAGGAGGATGCTGACCCGAGGAAGGTAAGTGCCGGGCTGGTGACAAACTGGCTGTATTTGGGGGGAAACTGGCGGAATTTGGTGACAAACTGGCGGCATTTAGGGGGGGGGGGACTGGCTGTATTTTGGGAGAAACTGGCGGCATTTGGGGGGAAACTGGCGGCATTTAGGGGGGGACTGGCTGTATTTGGGGTGAAATTGGCTGTATTTGGGGGGAAAAGTGGCTGCATTTGGGAACAAACTGGCTGTATTTGGGGACAAACTGGCTGCATTTGGGGGGAAACTGGTTGTATTTGGGGACAAACTGGTTGCATTTGGGGACAAACTGGTTGCATTTGGGGGGAAACTGGCTGCATTTGGGAACAAACTGGCTGTATTTGGGGACAAACTGGCTGCATTTGGGGACAAACTGGCTGCATTTGGGGGGAAACTGGTTGTATTTGGGGACAAACTGGTTGCATTTGGGGGGAAACTGGCTGCATTTGGGAACAAACTGGCTGCATTTGGGGGGAAACTGGCTGCATTTGGGGGGAAACTGGCTGCATTTGGGGGGAAACTGGCTGCATTTGGGAACAAACTGGCTGCATTTGGGGGGAAACTGGCTGCATTTGGGGGGAAACTGGCTGCATTTGGGAACAAACTGGCTGTATTTGGGGGGAAACTGGCTGCATTTGGGGGGAAACTGGCTGCATTTGGGGGGAAACTGGCTGCATTTGGGGGGAAACTGGCTGCATTTGGGGGGAAACTGGCTGCATTTGGGGGGAAACTGGCTGCATTTGGGAACAAACTGGCTGCATTTGGGGGGAAACTGGCTGCATTTGGGGGGAAACTGGCTGCATTTGGGGGGGAAACTGGCTGTATTTGGGAACAAACTGGCTGCATTTGGGGGGAAACTGGCTGCATTTGGGGGGAAACTGGCTGCATTTGGGGGGAAACTGGCTGCATTTGGGGGGAAACTGGCTGCATTTGGGAACAAACTGGCTGTATTTGGGGGGAAACTGGTTCCATTTGAGGGGAAACTGGTTGCATTTGAGGGGGCAAAAGGTGGCGTTTAATGGGCACAGTGGTGTTTTTTTTTTTTCTCAGTTTGTTTGCACCCCCCCAAAAATTCTGAGCACCAGCCGCCACTCGGGGAGGGGACCAGAGAAAGAAAAATATAAACCTATGAAACTTTAAATGTAACTAATAGAAATGTATTCCATTCTATTGTCAGCACTAAACACATCCTCGGATACAAATATATAATGTAAAAACTTGGGAAGGTCTGTAATAGTCCAAAGCCGAGATGGAATCCATTATCCAACAGGTGTACCTTGCGCAACTGTTTCTGCTGATAATCAGGCCCTATTACATTTATTAAATTAATCGTTTTATTTATAGGGTGTGCGTGTCAATATGATTTAGCATGATATTTGATTTAATCCCGCAGATTCATTATTTTCATGCCTGACACCTACGGCGGCTAAGTAGATTTTGCAGGGTGCATGACAGACGCTGTATCAATACGCGTTCGGGGGGAGAGAATGCGCTTCCTTTTTCACCGCGTCCTCATTGTCTCTAACATAAATGATGTGCTCATACATACTAATTAAATCGCTGCTCCGGCTGCAAGAATTACAATGATTGAGAACGTTTAATTCTTCAGCCCTGTGTGCTCGGTCCTAGGAGCCGAAACACTGATACCCGCTATCATGTCGGCGGCTTTTCAGCGGGGGGAAAAGACACCGCTCCAGACACTCACTCCCGTTGTGGAGGAGCAATGTTTGTTTTCGCAATGTCTGTGCGTCCAAATTCATCTGCAGTGCCAACGGAAACACAGAGCTTCCACGGAGACTGCTGCCAAATGGATAAATACTCAGATAAAACACATATTTAGGAACCAATTCGCTTGCCAAAAGACTTGTAAAGATATTTACATACTAGCTGTGTTCCATGGCCACTGGAGTAAGTCGGGGGACACCACTATTGGCCTTATGCAACCAGAAATTCCCAATTAGGGATGAGAGCAATTGGTAAGTATTGCTCTGTGAAAAATTTGGTAAAATTTGGGGGTTGCAAATTTAGCCTTTTTGGATGGAGTTGGGAAGGGTTGGGATCCTGCCATGTTTTTGTTTTTATTTGCTTACATACTAGCTGTGTTCCATGGCTTCTGGATAAAGTAGGGTGACACCATTATTGGCCTTATTCAACTAGAAATTCCCAGATTAGGGATGAGAGCAATTGGGAAGTAATGCTCTTTGAAAATATTGGTAAAATTTTGGGGTTGGCAAAGTTTTTTTTTTTATGTACTTACATACTAGCTGTGTTCCATAGCTGCTGGAAGAAGTAGGGTGACACTATTATTGGCCTTATACAACCAGGAATCCCTGGTTAGGGATGAGAGCAATTGGGAAGTTTTGCCTTTTTGGATGGACTTGGGAAGGGTTGGGCACCTGCCAAGTTTTGTATATTTTTTTATTTGCTTACATACTAGCTGTATTTCTTGGCTGCTGGAAGAGGTAGTGTCACATTATTATTATTGGCCTTATGCAACCAGAAATTCCTGATTAGGGATGAGAGCAATTGGTAAGTATTGCTCTGTGAATTTTTTGGTAAAATTTGGGGGTTGCAAATTTAGCCTTTTTGGATGGATTTGGGAAGGGTTGGGCTCCTGCCAAGCTTTTTTTTTATTTGCTTACATACTAACTGTGCTCCACCGCTTCTGGAAAAAGTAGGGTGACACCATTATTGGCCTTATACAATCAGGAATTCCTGGTTAGGGATGAGAGCAATTGGCAAGTATTGCTCTGTGAAAAATTTGGGGGTTGCAAATTTATCCTTTTTGGATGGACTTGGGAAGGGTTGGACTCCTGCCAAGTTTTTTTTTTTAATATACTTGCATACTGGCTTCTGGAAAAAGTAAGGTGACACCATTATTGGCCTTATGCAACTAGAAATTTCCAGATTGGGGATGAGAGAAATTGGGAAGTATTGCTCTGTGAAAATTTTGGTAAAATTTGGGGGTTGCAATTTTTTGTTTTATGTACTTACATACTAGCTGTGTTCCATGGCTGCTGGAAGAAATAGGGTGACACCATTATTGGCCTTATACAACCAGGAATTCCTGGTTAGGGATGAGAGCAATCGGGAAGTTTTGCTTGTTAAAATTTTGAGAGTTGCAAATTTAACCTTTTTTGGATGGACTTGGGAAGAGTTGGGCTTCTGTCAAGTTTTTTATTTTTTTGCTTGCATACTAGCTGTGTTTCATGGCTGCTGAAAGAAGTAGAGAGACACTATTATTGGCCGTATGCAACCAGGAATTCCTGTTAGAGATAAGAGCAATTGGGAGGTTTTGCTTTGTCAAAAATTTTACTCAATTTGGAAGTTAAAAATGCTGCCTTTTTGGATGGAGTTGGGAAGGATCTGGCCCCTGTCAAGTTTTTTTTTTTCTTTAATATTGAATTTATGTACATTCTCACTGTGGGAGAGTTACTACATTTGGTGCACACAAAATCTGTCGCAGCTGTGCATATTAACCAATCAGAGTTTAGATTTTATTGTCAACGCTTAATAGAACAAGCTGACGTTAGAAGCTGATTGGTTACTATGCACAGCTGATTAGGATTTTCTGGTTAGGCATGAGAGAAATTGGGAGGTTTTTTTTTAGAAAATTTTGGTAAAATTTGAATGTTCCAACTACATCTCTTCTTTCCTAAACCCACCTTCCCTTAGGCTGGTTTCACACTGGGGCGGTGGGGGCGGTGGCGGTATAGCGCCACTATTTTTAGCGGCGCTATACCGTCGCGATTGCAGAGGTATTCGGCCGCTAGCAGTGCGGTTTTAACCCCTGCTAGCGGCCGAAAAAGGGTTAATACCACCCGCAAACCGCGGCTACAGCCGCGGTTTGCGGGCGGTATTACCACGGTATCCCATTCATTTCAATGGGAAGAAGCGGTGTAGGAGCGTTAAACACACCGCTCCTCTCACCGCTCCAAAGATGCGGCTAGCAGGACTTTTTTTTAAGTCCTGTTAGCGCACCGCTCCAGTGTGAAAGCCCTCGGGGGCTTTCACATTGGAGAGAAAGGAGCCGCTGTTTAGGCTTGGTTTGCATGCACTATTTTTAGCAAAATAGCGCCTGCAAACCGCCCCAGTGTGAAAGGGGCCTTATCCTACATTCTACCTTCCCTCCTAATGATGCAAGATGCCGATCACTAAAAAGAGGAATCAAAACTATAGAAGCTGCACAAGAACAAATGTAACAGTGCTACAACCTCCACTCCTATCTGCAGACAGCTGCATAACCTGGTGCTCTGGCTCAAATGTCTCCAGAACCTCACAGATGCATAGTTAAAGTGGGGTTCCACCCGCAATTTTTTTTTTTTTTAAGTCAACAGCTACAAACACTGTAGCTGCTGACTTTTAATAAGGACACTTACCTGTCCTAGGCGCCCGCGATATCGGTTTCCCCCGAGGCCGATCCCTCGATCCTGGCAGGTCCCAGAGCCGCCATCCTCACTAAGGGAAACAGGCAGTGGAGCCTTGCGGCTTCACTGCCCATTTCCTACTGCGCATGCGCGAGTCTCGCGTCACTTTGTTAATGGGCGGCTGCTTTCTGGGATACACACATTTCCCAGAAGGCAGCGCGCCCCATTCACCAGAAGACAACGCGAGGAGGATGCGGAGGAAGACCTGCCGCGGCGGATGAAGAGGCAGATTAGGAACATCCGCATATCAACCGGCATGTCTGGTAAGTAATTTTTTTTTTTCAATTCTTTTTGGTATAAATCAGCAAAGCGTTTGTTCTTTATTGTAGACAGGGAGATATAGACAGCAGAAACCCTACGCGTTTAGGCCTTTTAGGCCACAATAGAGGCTGCATCTCTCTACACTCTACCTGCCTTTTTTATGGTCACAGTTTCCGGTGTTCAGTTCCTCCTTAAATATACCAATACAATCTTTTTGGATATTTAAGTGGAAAAAATACCTGTTAACCCTACCAGAAATCCGGTGCACTGATAACTTTTAATACTCCCTGCCTGTGCTGCACTGAAATCTCAGCAATGTTATCCGCCCAGTCCAGCACTGTCTTTGGACATCAGAAGCATCCCCTCTGTTTTGTGGGGAAGAGAAGTGTTCCACAGTCCTAACACATTTCCCGTCCTAGGATGGCATCACTGCTCCTCCATAGATAAGATACAGTACTTCCTGGTTTACAGTGCTGCAATTTTAGATGCAACTTTGGTTGCAGTTAATCGCATAACGATAGATATAACATTGCTTCCAATGGTGCCCATTCACATCAATGCAGTGGAGCTGAAGATGAAACTTTGGGGGAAGGGTCTTGTGCTACTTAAGTGCAATGCAGTGTTATTTTGTGGTCCATAGACTTTAATGGAAGCACATCAAAAATCACATCTACATGCATTTTTTGATGCACTTTTGTGCGTGATTTGTGCTGGTTGTTAGAAGTGAGTAGCGGCGTCCTAACCCGACGCCGGGTTTTCACCACATCCAATTTGCATTATATGCGAGTGTGGCTGGCTCTCAATGGAGCCAGTTCACACATGTTCAGGGTGGCCGCGATTGTAAAAGGGTTCTGTGTGTTTTTGAGCAGGGATGAGCCGAACACCCCCCTGTTCGGTTCGCACCAGAACCTGCGAACAGACAGAATGTTCGTGTGAACTTTAGAACCCTATTAAATACAATGGACTCGAACGTTCAAAATCTAAAGTGTTAATTATAAAGGCTAATATGCAATTTATTGTCCTAAAAAGTGTTTGGGGACCGGGGTCCTGCTCCAGGGGACATGTATCAATGCAAAAAGAAGTTTTAAAAACGGCAGTTTTTTCGGGAGCAGTGATTTTAATAATGCTTAAAATGAAAAAATAAAAGTGAAATATTCCTTTAAGTTTCGTACCTGGGGGGTGTGTATGATATGCCTGTAAAGTGGCGCATGTTTCCCGTGCTTAGAACTGTCCCTGCATAAAATGTCATTTTTGAAGGAAAAAAAGTCATTTAAAACTCACTCGCGGCTATTAATGAATTGTCGGCTTTTATCAATACATACAAAAGTCAATGAACAAAAAAAAAAAAAAAGCGTGGGGGTTCCCCAGAATTCAATTACCAGGCCCTTCAGGTCTGGAATGGATATTAAGGGGAACCCCACCAATTTTTTTTTTTTTTAAATGGCGTGGGGTTCCCCCTAAATATCCATACCAGGTCCTTGAGATCTGGCATGGATTTTAAGGGGAACTCCACCCCAAATAAAAAAAAAAAAATGGCGTGGAGTCCCCCCAAAAATCCATACCAGACCCTTATCCGAGCACGTAACCTGGCCGGCCGCAGGGGAAGAGGGGGGGACGAGAGAGCGGCCCCCCTCCCTCCTGAACCGTACCAAGCCACATGCCCTCAACATGGGGAGGATGTCCCTATGTTGATGGGGACAAGGGCCTCATCCCCACAACCCTTGCCTGGTGGTTGTGGGGGTCTGCGGGCGGGGGGCTTTTCGGAATCTGGAAGACCCCTTTAACAAAGGGGACCCCCAGATCCCGCCCCCCCTATGTGAATTGGTAAGGGGTACATTGTACCCCTACCATTTCACGAAGAAAGCGTAAAAAAATGTAAAATAAATCACACACACCTTGGAAAAGTCCTTTATTAAAAAAAAAAAAAAAACAAAAACATTCCAGCGGTGAAATCCAGTGTCCCGCGGCGATCCCGATGTCCAGCGCTGTCCTTCATTGGCTGAGCCTGAGCGGACCTGATGGGGAACTTCCTCCTCAGTGTTTTAAATGTATAGACCCGCCCCTTCTAAAGTTCCCCATCAGGTCCGCTCAGCGGACCAGATGCGGAACATGAGAAGGGGCGGGTCTATTAATGTATTACCAAAGTGAGATCAGTTCCCCATCAGGTCCGCCCCCTCGGTATGTCGGACCCGCCTACGTCATTGGCTTGAGCGGGGAACTTCCTTCACTATGTAAATTTAAATTTACACAGTGAAGAAAGTTTCCCGCTCAGGCCAATGACGTAGGCGGGGTCCGACATACCGAGGGGGCGGACCTGATGGGGAACTGCTCTCACTTTGGTAATACATGTATAGACCCGCCCCTTGTCATGTTCCGCATCTGGTCCGCTGAGCGGACCTGATGGGGAACTTTAGAAGGGGCGGGTCTATACATTTAAAACACTGAGGAGGAAGTTCCCCATCAGGTCCGCTCAGGCACAACCAATGACGGACAGCGCTGGACATCGGATCGCCGCAGGACACTGGATTTCACCGCTGGAATGTTTTTTTTTTTTTTTTTTTTTTTTTTTTCGTCCCCCCTCTTCCCCTGCAGCTGGCCAGGTTGCGTGCTCGGATAAGGGTCTGGTATGGATTTTTGGGGGGACTCCACGCCATTTTTTTTAATTTGGGATGGAGTTCCCCTTAAAATCCATGCCAGATCTGAAGGGCCTGGAATGGATATTTGGGGGAACCCCACGCCATTTTTTTTAAAATTTGCGGTGGGGTTCCCCTTAATATCCATTCCAGACCTGAAGGGCCTGGTAATTGAATTCTGGGGGACCCCCACACTTTTTTTTTTTTTTTATCAATGACTTTTGTATGTATTGCCGGGAGCCGACAATTCATTAATAGCCGCGAGTGAGTTTTAAAAGACTTTTTTTCTTTCAAAAATGAAATTTTTTGCAGGGACAGTTCTAAGCACGGGAAACATGCGCCACTGTACATGCATATCATACACACCCCCCAGGTACGAAATTTAAAGGAATATTTCACTTTTATTGTTTCACTTTAAGCATTATTAAAATCACTGCTCCCGAAAAAACGGCTGTTTTAAAAAAAAAAAATTGCATTGATACATGTCCCCTGGGGCAGGACCCGGGTCCCCAAACACTTTTTAGGACAATAACTTGCATATAAGCCTTTATAATTAGCACTTTAGATTTCTCCCATAGACTTTTCGATTTTGCCGCGAACACCCCAATTTGTTCGCTGTTCGGCGAACAGGCAATGTTCGAGTCGAACATGAGTTCGACTCGAACTCGAAGCTCATCCCTATTTTTGAGTCCGGTTCAGGTGTGAATTTAGGCATAAATTTGGACCATGAATCGCACCTGAACCGGTGAACTAAAACACACCAGACCCCAGGCTGGAAACCGCGGCTGCGCATATGTGATCCCGGGCCTTAGGAGTCATCCCTGCTGTCAGCAGAGAATTCCCAGCTGACAGCAAAATGTAAACAAATAAGCAACATAATTTTTATTTTTTCAAACGGCATGCGGATTCTCACTGACTGCCATAAAAAACAAACAAAAAAAAAACTATGCCTGCCAAATGACAGCACTGCTTCCCCCCACTGTTAAGTAAACAAAGGGGTGTGGTCATCTGGTGATGCTCAGACAGGAGATAGAGATACAAAGTAGCATTGTTTATAAACATTGTTCAGGCAGGAGATAGAGAGATACAAAGTAACATTGTTTATAAACATTGATCAGACAGGAGATAGAGAGATACAGAGTAACATTGTTTATAAACATTGTTCACACAGGAAATAGAAAGATACAAATTAACATTGTTTATAAACATTGATCAGACAGGAGAGGAAATAGACAGATAAAAAGTAACATTGTTTATAAAAAAAAAAACAGACACTAAATAGAGAGATTCAAAGTAACATTTTTGTTGTAATCTATTTTTTTCCATTTTGCTATTTTATCATTGTGTATAAATGTTTGAACACTGAATTAGCTGCTTTGATGCTCTGAACTTCCAAAGGCCATTTTCTCGTTTTTATAAACCTCTGCCTGTTAATCGTTGGCAAAAATCTAATGTCGCTAACACAAATCCCTTTGCAAGCTGTCTCTATATCTAGGCCCCTTGAGCAGGACAGCTTGAAAAACACCGAATTATGTTTTCCGCACTGGCCACCAGATGTCAGTATATACAGGAATCTCTAATTACAGAAATATTTTCTAGCTTTTTTTTTCTTGATGTGGAAATGAGAAAGCAAAACTCCAAATTGACCTTGAATTCCTGACTTGTCCCAATTGTACCATTATTTTTTTTAGATCAGGGAGCTTTGAAAAGTTCAATAAAACAGCATGATGTGAATTGGATGGGTGGAATCACCATGGGTGATAGATTATTTGGACTAAAGAGCACCTCACTGGTGTCACCTAGGTGTCTTGGATGCCTGGTACACCCCACGATGCCTGGTACAATCCAGGTGTGCTGGATGCCTGGTACTCTTCAGGTGTGCTGGATGCCTGGTGCTCTTCAGGTGTGCTTGTTGTCTGGTACTCCCTAGGTGTGTTGGATGTCTGGTACACCCCACGATGCCTGGTACAATCCAGGTGTGCTGGATGCCTGGTACTCTTCAGGTGTGCTGGATGCCTGGTGCTCTTCAGGTGTGCTTGTTGTCTGGTACTCCCTAGGTGTGTTGGATGTCTGGTACTCTTTAGATGTTCTGGAGGCCTGATACTCTTTAGGTGTGCTGGATGCCTGATACTCTTCAGGTGCGCTTTTGTGCCTGGTACCCACCAGGTGTCTTGGATGCCTGGTACTCCCCAGGTGTGCTGGATGCCTGGTACTCCCCAGGTGTGCTTGATACCTAGTATCCACCAGGTGAGTTGGATGTCTGGTCCCCCGCAAGTGTCTTGAATGCCTGATACTCCCCAGGTGTGCGGGATGCCTGGTACTCACCCGGTGTTTGGAATGTCTGGTGCTCTGCGGGTGTCTCAGATGCCTTGTACTTCTCAGGTGAGCTAGTTGCCTGTTACTCCCCAGGTATGTTGGATGTCTTGTGCCCCTCAGGTGTCTCGGATGCCTGGTACTCCTCAGGTGTGCTGGGTGCCTGTTACTCCCCAGGTATGTTGGATGTCTTGTGCCCCCCTCAGGTGTCTCAGATGCCTTGTACTCCTCAGGTGTGCTGGGTGCCTGTTACTCCCCAGGTATGTTGGATGTCTTGTGCCCCCTTCAGGTGTCTCGGATGCCTGGTACTCCCCAGGTGTGCTGTATGCCTGGTACTCCCCAGGTGTGCTGGATACCTAGTACCCACCAGGTGAGTTGGATGTCTGGTGCCCCGCAAGTGTCTTGAATGCCTGATACTCCCCAGTAGGGATGAGCTTCGAGTTCGAGTCGAACTCATGTTCGACTCGAACATTGCTTGTTCGCCCGTTCGCCGAACAGCGAACAAATAGGGGTGTTCGCGGCAAATTCGAAAAATCTATGGGAGAAATCTAAAGTGCTAATTATAAAGGTTAATATGCAAGTTATTGTCATAAAAAGTGTTTGGGGACCCGGGTCCTGTCCCAGGGGACATGTATCAATGCAAAAAGAAGTTTTAAAAACGGCCGTTTTTTCGGGAGCAGTGATTTTAATAATGCTTAAAATTAAAAAATAAAAGTGAAATATTCCTTTAAATTTCGTACCTGGGGGGTGTGTATGATATGCATGTAAAGTGGCGCATGTTTCCCGTGCTTAGAACTGTCCCTGCAAAAAATGTCATTTTTGAAAGAAAAAAAGTCTTTTAAAACTGACTCGCGGCTATTAATGAATTGTCGGCTCCCGGCAATACATACAAAAGTCATTGATAAAAAAATAAAAAAAAGCGTGGGGGTTCCCCAGAATTCAATTACCAGGCCCTTCAGGTCTGGAATGGATATTAAGGGGAACCCCGCCGCAAATTAAAAAAAAATTGACGTGGGGTTCCCCCAAATATCCATTCCAGGCCCTTCAGATCTGGCATGGATTTTAAGGGGAACTCCACCCCAAATTTAAAAAAAAAATGGCGTGGAGTCCCCCTAAAAATCCATACCAGACCCCTTATCCGAGCACGCAACCTGGCCGGCCGCAGGGGAAAAGGGGGGGACGAGAGAGCGGCCCCCCCTCCCTCCTGAACCGTACCAAGCCACATGCCCTCAACATGGGGAGGATGTCCCCATGTTGATGGGGACAAGGGCCTCATCCCCACAATCCTTGCCCGGTGGTTGTGGGGGTCTGCGGGCGGGGGGCTTATCGGAATCTGGAAGACCCCTTTATCAAAGAGGACCCCCCAGATCCCGCCCCCTTCCTATGTGAATTGGTAAGGGGTACATTGTACCCCTACCATTTCACGAAGAAAGCGTAAAAAAATGTTTAAAAAAACACACAAACACCTTGAAAAAGTCCTTTTATTAAAAAAAAAAAAAAAAAGCGGTGAAATCCAGTGTCCCGCGGCGATCCCGATGTCCAGCACTGTCCTTCATTGGTTGTGCCTGAGCGGACCTGATGGGGAACTCCCTCTCAGTATTTTAAATGTATAGACCCGCCCCTTCTAAAGTTCCCCATCAGGTCCGCTCCCTCGGTATGTCGGACCCGCCTACGTCATTGGCTTGAGCGGGGAACTTCCTTCACTGTGTAATTTAAATTTACATAGTGAAGGAAGTTCCCCGCTCAAGCCAATGACGTAGGCGGGTCCGACATACCGAGGGGGCGGACCTGATGGGGAACTGCTCTCACTTTGGTAATACATGTATAGACCCGCCCCTTCTCATGTTCCGCATCTCGTCCGCTGAGCGGACCTGATGGGGAACTTTAGAAGGGGCGGGTCTATACATTTAAAATACTGAGAGGGAGTTCCCCATCAGGTCCGCTCAGGCACAACCAATGAAGGACAGCGCTGGACATCGGGATCGCCGCGGGACACTGGATTTCACCGCTTTTTTTTTTTTTTTTTTTTTTTTTTTTTTTTAATAAAGGACTTTTTCAAGGTGTTTGTGTGTTTTTTTAAACATTTTTTTACGCTTTCTTCGTGAAATGGTAGGGGTACAATGTACCCCTTACCAATTCACATAGGAAGGGGGCGGGATCTGGGGGTCCTCTTTGATAAAGGGGTCTTCCAGATTCCGATAAGCCCCCCGCCCGCAGACCCCCACAACCACCGGGCAAGGGTTGTGGGGATGAGGCCCTTGTCCCCATCAACATGGGGACATCCTCCCCATGTTGAGGGCATGTGGCTTGGTACGGTTCAGGAGGGAGGGGGGGCCGCTCTCTCGTCCCCCCCTTTTCCCCTGCGGCCGGCCAGGTTGCGTGCTCGGATAAGGGGTCTGGTATGGATTTTTAGGGGGACTCCACGCCATTTTTTTTTTAAATTTGGGGTGGAGTTCCCCTTAAAATCCATGCCAGATCTGAAGGGCCTGGAATGGATATTTGGGGGAACCCCACGTCAATTTTTTTTTAAATTTGCGGCGGGGTTCCCCTTAATATCCATTCCAGACCTGAAGGGCCTGGTAATTGAATTCTGGGGAACACCCACGCTTTTTTTTTTTTTTATATCAATGACTTTTGTATGTATTGCCGGGAGCCGACAATTCATTAATAGCCGCGAGTCAGTTTTAAATGCATTTTTTTCTTTCAGAAATGACACTTTGTGCAGGGACAGTTCTAAGCACGGGAAACATGCGCCACTTTACATGCATATCATACACACCCCCCAGGTACGAAATTTAAAGGAATATTTCACTTTTATTTTTTCATTTTAAGCATTATTAAAATCACTGCTCCCGAAAAAACGGCCGTTTTTAAAACTTTTTTTTGCATTGATACATGTCCCCTGGGGCAGGACCCGGGTCCCCAAACACTTTTTAGGACAATAACTTGCATATTAGCCTTTATAATTAACACTTTAGATTTCGAACGTTCGAGTCCATTGTATTTAATAGGGTTCTAAAGTTTACACGAACATTTTGTCTGTTCGCAGGTTCTGGTGCGAACCGAACAGGGGGGTGTTCGGCTCATCCCTGCTCCCCAGGTGTGCGAGATGCCTGGTACTCACCCAGTGTTTTGGATGTCTGGTGGTCTGTGGGTGTCTCAGTTGCCTTGTACTTCTCAGGGGAGCTGGGTGCCTGTTACTCCCCAGGTATGTTGGATGTCTTGTGCCCCTCAGGTGTCTCGGATGCCTGGTACTCCCCAGGTGTGCTGGATGTTTGGTACTCCGCAGGTATGTTGCATGTCTTGTGCCCCTCAGGTGTGCGGGATGCCTGGTACTCACCCGGTGTTTTGGATGTCTGGTGCTCTGCGGGTGTCTCAGATGCCTTGTACTTCTCAGGGGAGCTGGGTGCCTGTTACTCCCCAGGTATGTTGGATGTCTTGTGCCCCTCAGGTGTCTCGGATGCCTGGTACTCCTCAGGTGTGCTGGGTGCCTGTTACTCCCGAGGTATGTTGGATGTCTTGTGCCACCCTCAGGTGTCTCGGATGCCTGGTACTCCTCAGGTGTGCTGGGTGCCTGTTACTCCCCAGGTATGTTGGATGTCTTGTGCCCCTCAGGTGTCTCGGATGCCTGGTACTCCTCAGGTGTGCTGGGTGCCTGTTACTCCCCAGGTATGTTGGATGTCTTGTGCCCCCCTCAGGTGTCTCGGATGCCTGGTACTCCTCAGGTGTATCAGTTGCCTCTACCCCCACCTCCAGGTGTGCCATATTCTCAGTATCCAAAACTGTGTCAGATTTCCAATATCCCCAGATGTGTCAAATGTCTTGTACTTCCAGGTGTGTTGGAATCCTGGTACCCCCAATTGTGTAGGATTCCAGGTAACCCCCAGGATTTTCAATGCCTTATCCACCAAGGTGTGCTTGGTGCCTTTTAACCCCATGTGTGTTTGATGTTTGGTACCCCCAAGTGTTAGGATGCCTGGCTTCCCCCGGTGTGTCACATGCCTGGCACGTTCAGGTGTGTTGAAATCCTGATACCCCACAGGTGTCTCAGAACCCCAGGTGTGTTGAATGCCTGATACCCCCCAGGAATCTAGGATTCCTGGTAACCCCAGGATAGTCAATGCCTGGTACCACCCAGGTGAGTTTGATGTATTTTAACCCCAGGTGTTTGGTCAGATGTTTGGTACCCCCCCCCCCCAAGTGTGTAGGATGCCTGGTAGAATCCCCCAGGTATGTTGGGTGCCAGGTCCTGCTCAGATGTGTAGTTCCCCATCTCAAGGTTTCAGATACCTGGTATCCCACAGTTGTCTCAGATTGCTGGTATAATAAGGATATTTGCCAGCACATCACGGATTATCAGGTAGAGTCCAAACATTTTTTTTATTGCAGCATGATTGCACCACAAAAAGATGGTGCAACGTTTCGGAGTCATAAAGCACTCACTAGTCAGGCATGTGATGAAGGGGCCTGGCGTGACTCCAAAATATTGCACTAACTTTTAATGATGTGATCAAGCTTCATTAAAAAAAAAACTTTGGACTCTACCTGATGATCCGGGGTGTGCTGGCAAATATCCTTATTGGGACTTTCTGATCCAGTCTCCAGCTGGTGGTTACTGCAGCACCCAAAATCTAGAGCTTTCTCCAGGAACGTGGGAATATGGAGTACTACTTCAGATTGCTGGTATCCCCATGTGTGTTAGATGCCTGGAACCCCTCCAGATGTTTTGAATGCCTCGTGCCTGGTCCAAATCATTTTGGTGGAGGGGGGATTATGGTTTGGGGTTGTTTTTCAGGGGTTGGGTTTGGCCCCCTTAGTTCCAGTGAAGGGAACTCTTAAGGCGTCAGCATACCAAGACATTTTGGACAATTTCATGTTCCCAACTTTGTGGGAACAGTTTGGGGACGGCCCCTTCCTGTTCCAACATGACTGCGCACCAGTGCACAAAACAAGGTCCATAAAGACATGGATGAGCGGGTTTGGGGTGGAGGAACTTGACTATTAGTTGTGCTCTCCACAAATCTGCCCTTTATGGAAGAGTGGCAAGAAGAAAGCCATTGGTGAAAGAAAGTCATAAGAAGTCCTGTTTGCAGTTTGTGAGAAGCCATGTGGGAGACACAGCAAACATGTGGAAGAAGGTGCTCTGGTCAAATGAGACCAAAATTTAACTTTTTGGCCTAAAAACAAAACGCTTTGTGCGGCAGAAAACTAACATTGCACATCACCCTGAACACACCATCCCCACCGTGAAGCATGGTGGTGGCAGCATCATGTTGTGGGGATGCTTTTCTTCAGCAGGGACAGGAAAGCTGGTCAGAGTTGATGGGAAGACGGATGGAGCCAAATACAGGACAATCTTAGAAGAAAACCTGTAAGGCCGCGTACACACAATCGGATTTTCCGTCGGGATAAACTCAGACGGATTTTTCCAACGGATTTCCATTCAAGCTGCCTTGCATACACACTGTCACACCAAATTCCGACTGTCAAGAACGCGTTACGTACAGCACTACGACGAGCCCAGAAAAATTAAGTTCAATGCTTCTGAGCATGCGTCGACTTGATTGTGAGCATGCTTGTTTTTTTCTCCGTCGGAGTTCCATACAGGCAAACAGAATTTCCAATAGAAATTTTTTTCAGCTGAAAAAAAGAGAAAATGTTCTCTTTCTAACTCCGTCGGAATTTCCGACGGAAAAAGTCAGATGGGGGACACACACGGTCGGAATATCCTATGAAAAAATTCCGTCTGACTTTCTTCGTCGGAAATTCCGACCGTGTGTACGCGGCATTAACGTCTGCAAAAGACTTGAGACTGGGGGCGGAGGTTCACCTTCCAGCAGGACAACGACCCAAAACATACAGCCAGAGCTACAATGGAATGGTTTACATCAAAGTATATTCATGTGTTAGAATGGCCCAGTCACAGTCCGGACCTAAATCCCATTGAGAATCTGTGGCAAGACTTGAAAATTGCTGTTCGAAGACGCTCTCCATCCAATCTGACAGAGCTTGAGATATTTTACAAAGAAGAATGGGCAAAAAAGTCCCTCTCTAGATGTGCAAAGCTGGTAGAGACATCCCCAAAAAGACTTGCAGCTGTAATTGTAGAGAAAAGAGGTTCTACAAAGTATTGACTCCGGGGGGCGCCATACAAATGCCCCCCCACACTTTTAACATATTTATTTGTATCATTTATCATTTTCCTTCCACTTCACAATTATGTGACACTTTGTGTTGGTCTATCACATAAAATCCCAATAAAATACATTTACATTTTTGGTTGTAATGTGACAAGATGTGGGAAATTTCAAGGGGTATGAATAATTTTTCAAGGCATTGTATATAAATATATATATAATGTTTGGCGGCTCTAAGTAACTTTCTAGCAAAAAATGCAGATTTTTTCCACGTATGAGAGAAAAGTCACAATTGGCCCGGACTGAAATAGTTAAAAGAAAAGAAGGAAAGAGAACAAAAAATAAAAACGCCTGGAGCGTTAAAAAAAAATTCAATGTGCACGAGGCCCAAAACATCAGGTTGTTGGGTGAAGTGTTTATTGGCAATCCAACGTGGTGAATAAATAAGATTACATAGGAAAATCTTGCAAACCATAATTGCTGATGACTCCTCTGTGCGCCTCGTTGGGTGTCACCGGCACACCGGTACATACCCTGAAGCGGTGAGATGATTTTCCGCCAACATTTATGGCCCTTAAATACCAGTATGGATCACCGGGAAGACGTTTAATTGCAGAAGATATTCTAATCACTCTTTATGTTTATGCCAATATTACACTCAGAGGTAATGAAGTGTTTCCTCAGAATTGTGTTCAGCATCCAAGACGGTTCTCAGCAGGAGATCTGCAGAGCATTGCTCTCTAATGACAGATGCCATGTAATACTCCACTATAGAGGTTTGCATCAGTGACTTTCATTGAGATCTGCAGAGCATTGCTCTATCCTATATTCCTTGGGGGGGGGGGGTGCAAGACGTGGTGATTTACAGGGATCTGGTTTGGAAGCGGGGGAGAGAGGAGGATTTGTGCTAGGAGGGGGGGTTAGGGGGGTTTGTGATAGAATAGGTGATATCATTGGTTGGGGGCTGTGGCATAAGGGGAAATTTTGTTGGGGAGGTGGTAATAGGGATGATTGGAGGGATTTGTGCTAGGAGGGGGGATTGGGGGGGGGGGTTGTGCTAATAGGGGTGATTGGAGGGATTTGTGCTAGGATTTGGGGGGGGGGGTGCTAGAAGTGGTGACTTACAGGGATGTGGTTTGGAGGGGGGGGATTTGTGCTAGGACTGGTGATTGGGAGGGGTTGTGCTAGAAGAGGTGATATGGTGTGGGGGGGGGGGGTTGTGCTAATAGGGATGATTGAAGGAATTTGTGCTAGGATTTGGGGGGGGGGGGGGGGTGCTAGAAGTGGTGATTTACAGGGATGTGGTTTGGAGGGGGGAGATGATTTGTGCTAGGACGGGGGATTGGGGGGGGGGGTTGTGCTAGAAGAGGTGATATGGTGTGGGGGGGGGGATTGTGCTAATGGGGATGATTTGAGAGATTTGTGCTAGGATTTGGGGGGGGGGTGATAGGAGTGGTGATTTACAGGGATCTGGTTTGGAAGGGGGGAGAGGATTTGTGCTAGGATGGGGGATTGGGGGGGCTGTGCTAGAAGAGGTGATATGGTGGGGGTGGGGGGTGGGGGGTGCTAATAGGGATGATTGGAGGGATTTGTGCTAGGATTTGGGGGGGGGTGCTATAAGTGGTGATTTACAGGGATCTGGTTTGGAAGGGGGGAAGAAGATTTGTGCTAGGAGGGAGGATTGGGGGGGGGGGGGGTTGTGCTAGAAGAGGTGATATGGTGTGTGTGTGTGTGGGGGGGGGGGGTTGTGCTAGGAGGGGGCATTTTGTTTGGGGGGGGGTTGTGCTAATAGGGATGATGAGGGGAATTTGTGCTAGGAGGAGAAATTTTGGGGTTGAGGGGTAATTTGTGCTGGGAGGGGTGAATTTGGAGTAGGGGGGAGAGGGTGTGTATTTGGAGAGGGCATTTTAGTGGTAGAGAATTTATGCTAGGAGGTGTGGGGGGGGGGGGCATTTGTGCTGGGGGGATTTGGATGATGGGAGGGGGGCAAAAATTTGTTCTTGGAGGGGGGGGGGGTTGTGCTAGGAGGGGAAATTTTGTTTGTGGGGCGGGGGGGTTTGTGCTAATAGGGATGATGGGGGGGGGGGATTTGTGCTAAGAGGAGACATTTTGGGATTGGGGGGTAATTTGGAGTAGGGGGGAGAGGGTGTGTATTTGGAGAGGACATTTTAGTGGTAGAGAATTTATGCTAGGAGGTGTGTGGGGGGGGGGGGGGGCATTTGTGCTGGGGGGATTTGGGGGATGGGAGGGGGCAAAAATTTGCTCTGGGAGGGGGGATTTCAGCAGGGGGCGGACTTGTACTGGGAGGTGGGGAAATTTATGCTTAGAGGGTAATCATGCAGATTGGTGCTCAGTTCTTTTTGGGGTGGGGGGGATTTTTGCTGACACATAATGCTCACGGATCTTTGTGGGGGGGGGGGGGCAGTTTGGCATGTTCACCTGGGCTCTAGGTGACCTTGTCCCAGCACTGGTCTGGAGTTCAGCTTTTAATCCCTGAATTGGCAACAAAGTATAAATATGTATCCCTCGGTGTAAGTGGAGTATCCAGCTGTTGCACGGTGACTTCAGCCTCGGTGTAAAGTGCCTTCATCAAGGGAAAAGAATAGCATTTTGATTCAGTTCCTGCCGTGAATGAACTATTTTCCGTGGACCATGCCGTCGGTATGTAAGTGGTTGGTGTTCTGATTACAAGGTGCACGTGAGATTCAGTCCTCGAAGACCCCCAGAGCAAATCCAGGGCAATCCATCTGGAACAGGTTAACGAGGCCAGTCTATCCCCCAACTCCCTGGAAATCTATAAAATTTATAGTCTCACCATCTGTGCTAGTCCTTACATGGCTTTATGAATCATCCACGTTTATTACTTGTCATTGCTTCAAGGCCACACAACCTAAAATACAAGTTTTCCCAACGTTAACGGGGGAACGCAACTCGCAGCAACGTGACGGAAGAAGGTGCGCGAAGGAGCTTTAATCTCACCAATGTTCACTGAGATCATTGTTTATTTCAATGCACAATAGTTTTCTTTAAAGAGTATACAGTATGTGTATACAGTATATATATATATATATATATATATATATATATACTGTACACCAATCAGCCATAACATTAAGACCACCCACCATAACCCAGCGAGGCATGGACTTCACTAGACCTCTGAAGGTATGTTGTGGTATCTGGCACCAAGCCATCAGGAGCAGATCCTTTAAGTCCTGTAAGGTCAAAAAGGAAGTCAACCACCAATGGTGACAGGTTGTCTGTGTGTGTATACAGTAATTATATATATATATATATATATATATATTGATCAGCCATAACTTAATGACCACCTACCTAATATTGAGTAGATCCCCCTTTTGCCAGTTAAACAGCCCTGACCCAGGGTGTACCTACAGGGGTCACAATGGTCGCAATTGCAACCCAGCCCCATGCTCTGTGCGGCTCCCTGTACACCTGGATACAAGGGGCGGCGGCCCGCTTTTTCTCCTCTCCCACCCACAGGCATTCAGCAGCTGCAGGAGGGAGGGGATAGGTTCCTCTATATGCCGTCGCCCCTCCTATACAGCTTCTTAATTTTTGCACGGGCCCCTGTCCTCTCTCCTGGCCCCCCTGTGCTGTCCCTGCCCCCCTCATCCCCCGCAGCTCTGCTGGGTTTCCCAATCCCCTCTCCCGTCGGCTGCTGCAGGGGATGCTGTCAGGATGAAGATGGGGAGGCACCTAAGGTTGCAATTTTATGGACATTGGGTGCTCCTCCCTCCTCACCCAAGTACTGGTGTTATGACATCAGCTTTGCTTTCTGCACTGTCACTAAAAGATGCCATGGTAACCATTGGGGGAGGGGCCATGACATTACACACGGAGATTATGTTTTGTCTTTCTGGGTTGAGCGACTCTGGGACGTCATTCAACCTTGGAGACTGAGGACATCTTGTGGCAAAGAAGGGATAATGCAGGTGACAGATCCAGATTGGAGGTAAGTATTGCAGATGGAGGACTTTTTCTTTATTAACCCCACTTGCCCTGGGGAACATTTTTAAATTTTAAAATGTTGCCCATAGTTTGGATTTAGGTACTGACAAAAGAGAAGCAAGTTAGGATTTAGGAATCGTGAAGGAAGCCATGTTGCTTTGCTTAGTCACTCGGAGGAGTCCTCATAATGGGCACAGCAAGTGTGCATACCCCGAAACTCAGCACAGGGTTGGTGGGAACCCCTCATAATTGGCACAGCGTGTGTACAGACCCAGGAACTAAGCACATGGATGGTGGGAACGCCTTATAATGAGCCAGTCAGGTGTATAGACCCAGAAACTCAGCACAGCGATGGTGGGAACCCCTCATAATGGGCCAGTCAGGTGTGCAGACCCAGAAACTGTGATGGTGGGAACTGCTCATAATGGGCCAATTAGTTGTTGACCCGGGAAATCAGCACAGGGATGGTGGCAACCCCTCATAATGGGCACAGCGGGTGTACAGACCTGGGAACTCAGCACAGGGATGGTGGGAATCCTTCATAATAGGCAAATCATGCGTACATACCCGGAAACTCAGCACAAGGATAATAGGAACCCCTCATAATGGGCACAGCAGGTGTACAGGCCCAGGAACTCAGCACAGGGATGGTGGGAACCCCTCATAATGGGCACATCAGGTGTACAGACCTGGGAACTCAGCACAGGGATGGTGGGAACCCCTCATAATGGGCACAGCAGGTGTACAGACCCGGGAACTCAGCACAGGGATGGTGGGAACCCCTCATAATGGGCACAGCAGGTGTACAGACCTGGAAACTCAGCACAGGGATGGTGGGAACCCCTCATAATGGGCACAGCAGGTGTACAGACCTGGAAACTCAGCACAGGGATGGTGGGAACCCCTCATTATGGGCACAGCGGGTGTAAAGACCCGGGAACTCAGAACAGGGATGGTGGGAACCCCTCATGGGCACAGCAGGTGTACAGACCCGGGAACTCAGCACAGCGATGGTGGGAACTCCTTAAAATGGGCCAATGAGTTGTACAGACCTGGGAACTCGGCACAGGGATGGTGGGAACCCCTCATGGGCACAGCGGGTGTACAGACCCAGAAACTCAGCACAGCGATGGTGGGAACCCCTCATAATGGGCCCATCACGTGTACATACTCGGGAATTCAGCACAGGGATAATGGGAACCACTTGTAATGGGCCCCCCAGGTGTGTAGGCCCAGAAGTCCCACATGAGATGATGAGCCTTCATGAGTGAAGAAAACTACATGCAGTGAGCCGGCTCTTGGGAGGGATTATGCAAATATCAAAATGCTTTGATGGGTGGGTGTCAGGCTGGAGGAGTGGGCGTCCCTGGGAAGGCTGTACTTGCATGCAGACCACTCTCTAGGCAATACTGAACCTCCATGATGGAAAGAACTGAAATCAAATGAATGATTTGGGACGGGGCCAGGGACACTCAGGCAGGGCAGGAAAAAGGATAGATGATGCTGGATGTCTTCCAGCCAGGAAATGGGGCGGGGCTCTATCTGGCTTGCTGCAGCTTCTAAAGCACATGGTGAGAAGCTCACAGTGTGCGGGGAAATCAGAGGAAGCCATTTCAGTCCAGGAGAGGAGCCGCTACAACTGTGTGAGACTAAAGGGAAGGTCGGATTAAAAAAAAAGGTTGGATCTAAAACGGACAGTTTATGGTGTGGTGCTGAGGAATAAAACTTTGGCGCACTTTTTCATTTAGCGAACGATCTTAGAGAACTAGGAAACTACCCTTTATGGATAATGAGGGACTATCAATTGTAGCAACTAAACTGCAGAATGATATAGGAGCAGCGCCAACCCTTCCCCCCACACACCCCGCCAACCTGGATGATCAGAACTCCCATGATCCTTCGCCTCGGCTGTCATTTAAACTCAAGATGAATTCCTTTTCGAAAAAAACAGACCTTATGCTGAGAAGATAAATGATCGCCAATGCAGAATCTATGGGAGCCGTCTGCAAATATATACAAATATACACGCCGGGCCGCGCATAAATCCAGAATGTGCGCATGGAAATCACGGAGCGGTGACTCGGGGCAATGACAATATCCGTAAATAGAACCCGCAATTGATTTATTAAGTTGCAGCGAAAACTTATTTTTCAGCAAAATAGCTTGTTGAAGTTTTTTTTTTTTTTTCACATGATGATAGAATATCTCCCGTCTCATGATAATACGATTTTCATCTTTTTATGGAAATCAGAAACAAGCGATAAATGGAATAACAGGAAAAAGAATCCAAACATTGGAAAACAAGATCCAAAAACTCAAAAAGAGACATCCAGAAGGTTCAAGGTTCATCCCACCGCCAAATGAAATTTGTAGTTGTAGGCGGAGCCTGATGGGCTGGGTCAGTACCTAGCTTCTTATACAAGTATCTCACAAAAGTATGTACACCCCCCTCACGCATTTCTGTAAATATTTTATTCTATCTTTTCATGTGACAACACTGAAGAAATGACACTTTGCTACAATGTAATGTAGTGAGTGTACAGCTTGTATAACGGTGTAAATTTTCTGTCCCCTCAAAATAACTCAACACACTGCCATTAATGTCTAAACCGCTGGCAACAAAAGTCAGGACACCCCTAAGTGAAAATGTCCAAATTGAGCCCAAAGTGTCAATATTTTGTGTGGCCACCATTATTTTCCAGCACTGCCTTAACCCTCTTGGGCATGGAGGTCACCAGAGCTTCACAGGTTGCCACTGGAGTCCTCTTCCCCTCCTCCATGACGACATCACGGAGCTGGTGGATGTTAGAGACCTTGCGCTCCTCCACCTTCCGTTTGAGGATGTCCCACAGATGATCAATAGGGTTTAGGTCTGGAGACATGCTTGGCCAGTACATCACCTTTACCCTCAGCTTCTTTAGCAAGGCAGTGGTCATCTTGGAGGTGTGTTTGGGGTGGTTATCATGTTGGAATACTACCCTGCGGTCCAGTCTCTGAAGGGAGGGGATCATGCTCTGCTTCAGTATGTCACAGTACATGTTGGCATTCATGGTTCCCTCAATGATCTGTAGCTCCCCAGTGCCGGCAGCACTAATGCAGCCCCAGACCATGACACTCCCACCACCATGCCTGACTGTAGGGAAGACACACTTGTCTTTGTCCTCCTCACCTGGTTGCCGCCACACACGCCTGACACCATCTGACACCAAATACGTTTATCTTGGTCTCATCAGACCACAGGACATGGTTCCAGTAATCCATGTCCTTAATCTGCTTGTCTTCAGCAAACTGTTTGCGGCTCTTTCTTGTGCATCATCTTCAGAAGAGGCTTCCTTCTGGGACGACATCCATGCAGACCAATTTGATTCAGTGTGCGGCGTATGGTCTGAGCACTGACAGGCTGACCCCCCCACCCCTTCACCCTCTGCAGCAATGCTGGCAGCACTCATACGTCTATTTCCCAAAGACAACCTCTGGATATGACGCTGAGCACGTGACCTCAACTTCTTTGGTGGACCATGACGAGGCCTGTTCTGCGTGGAACCTGTCCTGTTATACCGCTGTATGGTCTTGGCCACCGTGCTGCAGCTCAGTTTCAGGGTCTTGGCAATCTTCTTATATCCTCAGCCATCTTTATGTAGAGCAACAATTCTTTTTTTCAGATCCTCAGAGAGTTCTTTGCCATGAGGTGCCATGTTGTACTTCCAGTGACCAGTATGAGAGAGTGAGAGCGATAACACCAAATTTACCACACCTGCTCCCCATTCACACTTGAGACCTTGTAACACTAACGAGTCACATGACACCGGGGAGGGAAAATGGCTAATTGGACCCAATCTGGACATTTTCACTTAGCGGTGTCCTCACTTTTGTTGCCAGCGGTTTAGACATTATTGGCTGTGTGTTGAGTTATTTTGAGGGGACAGCAAATTTACACTGTTATACAAGCTGTACACTCACTACTTTACATTGTAGCAAAGTGTCATTTCTTCAGTGTTGTCACATGAAAAGATAATATTTACAAAAATGTGGGAGGTGTAATTACTTTTGTGATATACTGTATGTCTTGGATGCTTCAACCAGTGGATCCCCTTTGCATAATTTCCAATTCAGTTCCAGCCCACCTGGGAGTTCTGAGTATTACTGCCCACTTTTATATTTTCCCAGCTCCTCCTGTTACATTATCCCTAACGTAATGGGAATTTAGCACAGGGATGGTGGGAACCCCTCATGATGGGCACAGAGAGGGTACAGGCCCAGGAACTCAGCACAGGGATTGTGGGAACCCCTCATAATGGGCACAGCAGGTGTACAGACCTGAGAACTCAGCACAGAGATGGTGGGAACCCTTCAAAATGGGCACAGCAGGTGTATACAGACCCATGAACTAAGCACAGGGATGGTGAGAGACCCTCATAATGGGCCCATGGGGTGTACAGACCCAGTAAAGCACAACATGGATGGTGGTAACCCCTCTACAGACCTGAGAACTCAGCACAGGGATGATGGGAACCCCTCATAATGGGCACAGCAGGTGTACAGACCTGAGAACTCAGCACAGGGATGATGGGAACCCCTCATAATGGACACAGCGGGTGTACAGACCCGGGAACTCAGCACAGGGATGATGGGAACCCCTCATAATGGGCACAGCAGGTGTACAGACCTGAGAACTCAGCACAGGGATGATGGGAACCCCTCATAATGGACACAGCAGGTGTACAGACCTGGAAATTCAGCACAGGGATGGTGGGAACCCCTTATAATGGGCACAGCGGGTGTACAGACCTGAAAACTCAGCACAGGGATGGTGGGAACCCCTCATAATGGGCACAGCGGGTGTACAGACCTGAGAACTCAGCACAGGGATGGTGGGAACCCCTCATAATGGGCACAGCAGGGGTACAGACTGGAGAACTCAGCACAGGGATGGTGGTAACCCCTCAAAATGGGCACATCAGGTGTACAGACCCAGGAACTCAGCACAGGGATGGTGGGAACCCTTCACACTGGGCACAGCAGGTGTACAGACCTGGAAATTCAGCACAGGGATGGTGGGAATCCCTCATAATGGGCACAGCGGGTGTGAAAATCTGGGAACTCTGTGCTGAGATGTGTCCCCATTTACTTGAATGCAAATGATAATAAATAATAAATAAAAAAAAAAAACACTTTTTATGCGTATAAATGTTTTAGTTTTTTTCATAGAATCTGAATTACAGTGTTTTGGTAATTGATATATTGTTGTGAGATCCCAATGTAATGTATATACAATGAAAATAAGGATAGATTGTATATAATCAAATCACAGACTCCCATCCCCCTATAGGGAGTACACTGCCAGTGCCGACCACCCCAACATCAGGACCTCATCTTCTAGGTTAGTAATCTGAACCTGTGATAACTCTGTCCTGCTGGAACCAGCTATATGATCTATTAATTAGAGACTGTCTGCTTCCACCCTAAGCTTCTCGCTGAAGTTCATATATTTACCGTAAATAGGGGGGGGGGAAATATTGCGACTAAAAGCTGTTAAAAGTTAAAGATAAATGGTGGCTACAAATCCAGCATTTTATCTCCTCTTGTTGGAGATCTCATGAATGTATTTGAAGAACGTTGAGAAGTACGGGAGAGTAGTCACTAGAGAAGAGCGAATCTTCTGATCTCATCACTGATCCGCCGAGAAGTGCCGCTACCACGCCGCATCGCAAGACAGCCGTCACTGTCAGTCTGTGAAGCCCTCTGTCTCTACTCGCCGGCACTAACCATCCACGGCAGAAATGTATGTCATGTCTACAGCACTTGTCAGGTGGTTTGGAGGAGTTCAACCTTTAATGTAAAAAAAAATAAAAAGGCCACCAGATAACGTCTAATAGATCCAGAAAAAGGTAAGTAGCGCTCATATAGTGCGCTTTGTGTTGTTAAATTGTTACTGTCCAAAGAAGATTTACATTCTATGCTGGTTTAGTCATAATTTGGATATCAAGAGGCTGCACTGGGGATTTTACACCAAGTGTGCATGAGGCCTAGTCATCAACCGAAACCTAAATGTTGTCCTCAAAGTGTGATGGATACATAAAATGAGTCAATATACAGGGGAAGGAAACACAGAAAGGAGAGAAAGGAGAGGAAGAGAAAGAGAGAAGAGGAAGCGAAATAGAGAAGAAGAGAGAAAGACAAGAAGAGAAGAGCAGAGAAAGAGAAGAAGAGAAGAGCAGAGAAAGAGAAGAAGAGAAGAGCAGAGAAAGAGAAGAAGAGAAGAGGAGAGAAAGAGAATAGAGAATAGGAGAGAAAGAGAGAAGAGGAGAGGAAGAGAAAGAGAGACGAGGAGAGGAAGAGAAGAGAGACGAGGAGAGAAAGAGAAGAGAGAAAGAGAAGATGAGGAGAGAAAGAGAAGCGAGAAGAGGAGAGAAAGAGAAGAGAGAAAGAGAAGAAGAGGAGAGAAAGAGAAGAGAGAATAGGAGAGAAAGAGAAGAAGAGGAGAGAAAGAGAAGAAGAGGAGAGAAAGAGAAGCGAGAAGAGGAGAGAAAGAGAAGAAGAGAAGAGGCGAGAAAGAGAATAGAGAATAGGAGAGAAAGAGAGAAGAGGAGAGGAAGAGAAAGAGAGACGAGGAGAGGAAGAGAAGAGAGACGAGGAGAGAAAGAGAAGAGAGAAAGAGAAGATGAGGAGAGAAAGAGAAGAGAGAAAGAGAAGAAGAGGAGAGAAAGAGAAGAGAGAATAGGAGAGAAAGAGAAGAAGAGGAGAGAAAGAGAAGAAGAGGAGAGAAAGAGAAGAGAGAATAGGAGAGAGAAAGAGAAGAAGAGGAGAGAAAGAGAAGAGAGAATAGGAGAGAAAGAGAGAAGAGGAGAAAAAGAAGAGGAGAGAAAAAGAGAAGAGGAGAGGAAGAAAAAGAGAGGAGAGGAAGAGAACGAGAGAAGAAGAGAGGAAGAGAAAAGGAGAGTAATGCCGCGTACACACGGTCGGAATTTCCCATGTGAGCTTTTTGTCGGAAATTCCGACCGTGTGTAGGCTCCATCGGACTTTTCCTGTCGGAATTTCCGAGAAGAAAAATTTGAGAGCAGGTTCTCAAATTTTCCAACCAAAAGAATTCTGATCGGAAATTCCAATCGTCTGTAGCAATTCCGACGCGCAAAATTCCCGCGCATGCTTGGAAACAATTTGACGCATGTTCGGAAGCATTGAACTTCATTTTCTCGTCCGTCGTAGTGTTGTACATCACCGCGTTCTTGACGGTCGAAAGTTCAGAGAACTTTTGTGTGACCCTGTGTATGCAAGCCAAGCTTGAGTGGATTTCCGTTGGAAAAACCATCCAAGGGTGAAAATTCCGACCATGTGTATGCGGCATAAGAGAAAGTGAGAAGAGGAGAAAAGAGAAGAAGAAAAAGAGAGGAGAGAAGAGGAGAGAAGAAGACAGGAGAGAAAATAAATCAGAAGAAAAGAAAGAAATAGAGAAAGAAAAGAGCAGGAGAGGACAAGAGATGGGGGGGGGGGGGGGCAAATAGAGGAGCACAAGAGAGTAAAAAAGAGAGGGGAGCAAGCAAAGGAAAAGAGGAAGGTGGAGTAAGGAAAGGAGAGAACATGAGAGAAGAAGAGAGGTAAAGGTGGGACTGAGCAGCAGCAAAGAGGAAAGTGGAGAGGATAAGAGAGGAAAGCAAAGGAGAAGAGAGAGGAGAGGGGATGAGAAAGTAGAGAGCGAAAGAGAGAGGAGCTTTGGTTGAGAGGAGAGGAGAGTAGAGGAGATATGAAGAGAGGAGAAAAGAAAAGAGGAAGACAAGAGAGGAGAGGAAGAGAAGTGGGGAGAGGAAAGGAAGCAAGGAGTGGAAGAGAAGAGAGGAGAGGAAGAGAAAGAAAAGAGGAAGCAGAAGAGGAAGAGGAGAGGGAAAGGGGAGGGTGGGGGGGGGGGAGGAGAAGAAGAGGAAAAGGAGTGGAGATGGAAAGGGGAGAGGAGGAGGGGAGGGGGAGGAGAGGAGAGGGAGATGAAGAGGAGAGAAAGAAAAGGGGATAAAAGAGAGAAAAGGAGAAATTATAAAAAAGATGGATGGAGAAATGGAGAGATGGATGGATGGAGAAATGGATGGATGAATTGATGGAGAGATGAATGGAGAGATGGGAGGATGGATGGATGGATTGTGAGATGGATGGATGGATGGTTGGAGAGATGGATGGATGGAGAAATGAATGGAGAGATGGATGAATTGGCAGAGGGATGGCTGGATAGATGGATGGAGAGATGGATGGATAGATGGATGGATGAATTGGCAGAGGGTTTGGGTGGATGGAGAGATGGATGGATGGATGGATGAATTGGCAGAGGGATGGATGAATGAAGAGATGGATGGAGAAATGGATGGAGAGATGGATGAATTGGCAGAGGGATGGATGGATGGAGAGATGGATGGATGGATGAATTGGCAGAGGGGTGGATGAATGAAGAGATGGATGGAGAAATGGATGGAGAGATGGATGAATTGGCAGAGGGATGGATGGATGAAGAGATGGATGGATGTATTGGCAGAGGGGTGGATGTATGAATGGATGGATGGATAGAGAGATAGATGGATGGATGAATTGGCAGAGGGATAGATGGATGAAGAGATGGATGGATGAATTGGCAGAGGGTTTGGGTGGATGGAGAGATGGATGAATTGGCAGAGGGATGGATGGATGAAGAGATGGATGGATGGATGAGTTGGCAGAGGGTTTGGGTAGATGGAGAGATGGATGGAGAAATGGATGGAGAGATGGATGAATTGGCAGAGGGGTGGATGGATGAAGAGATGGATGGATGGATGAATTGGCAGAGGGGTGGATGGATGAAGAGATGGATGGATGGATGGATGAATTGGCAGAGGGGTGGATGTATGAATGGATGGATGGATAGAGAAATAGATGGATGGATGAATTGGCAGAGGGATAGATGGATGAAGAGATGGATGGATGAATTGGCAGAGGGTTTGGGTGGATGGAGAGATGGATGGAGAAATGGATGGAGAGATGGATGAATTGGCAGAGGGGTGGATGAATGAAGAGATGGATGGAGAAATGGATGGAGAGATGGATGAATTGGCAGAGGGATGGATGGATGGAGAGATGGATGGATGGATGGATGAATTGGCAGAGGGGTGGATGAATGAAGAGATGGATGGAGAAATGGATGGAGAGATGGATGAATTGGCAGAGGGATGGATGGATGAAGAGATGGATGGATGGATGGATGTATTGGCAGAGGGGTGGATGTATGAATGGATGGATGGATAGAGAGATAGATGGATGGATGAATTGGCAGAGGGATAGATGGATGAAGAGATGGATGGATGAATTGGCAGAGGGTTTGGGTGGATGGAGAGATGGATGGAGAAATGGATGGAGAGATGGATGAATTGGCAGAGGGGTGGATGGATAGAGAGATAGATGGATGGATGAATTGGCAGAGGGTTTGGGTAGATGGAGAGATGGATGGAGAAATGGATGGAGAGATGGATGAATTGGCAGAGGGGTGGATGGATGGATGGATGAATTGGCAGAGGGGTGGATGGATGAAGAGATGGATGGATGGATGGATGGATGAATTGGCAGAGGGGTGGATGGATGAAGAGATGGATGGAGAGATGGATGAATTGGCAGAGGGGTGGATGGATGAAGAGATGGATGGATGGATGGATGAATTGGCAGAGGGGTGGATGTATGAATGGATGGATGGATAGAGAGATAGATGGATGGATGAATTGGCAGAGGGTTTGGGTGGATGGAGAGATGGATGGAGAGATGGATGAATTGGCAGAGGGGGGGATGGATGGAGAGATGGATGGATGGATAATCTGGCAGAGGGGTGGATGGATGGGTGGAGAGATGGATGAAGAGATGGATGGATAAATTGGGAGAGGGGTGGGTGGATGGAGAGATGGATGGATGGATGGATGGATGGAGAGATGGATGGATGGATAAATTAGCAGAGGGTGGGTGGATGAATGGATGGATGGATGGAGAGATGGATGGATGGATAAATTGACAGAGGGGTGGGTGGATGGAGAGATGGGTGGAGAGATGGATGGTAGGATGGATGGATGGATGGAGAGATGGATGGAGATATGGATGGATGGATAAATTGGCAGAGGGGTGGATGGAGAGAAGGATGGATGGATGGATGGGTGGATGAGCAGAACTGACCTAGTAAAAAAAATCTCTCCTTCAAAGAGAGCAGAAGTGGCAGAAAACTTCTATTTCATGAGCTGCATTTCCCTAATTGTAATTATTTAACAAGTTTTGCACGGCTCAAGTGAAAATGAACATGAAAAACACACCTAATCTATTTTTCATTAGAGATACTTTTAAGCTCTCATTAAATCATATTTTATAAATGTCCGGTATGAATATTTCATTCCTGTCTGATGGGCACGTTTCAATACACGCTTTTACATCTCTCCGAGTCGAACGTTCCAGAGTGAGATCACCCCGATAAATTTCAATAAGGGGGCCAACCACCAATAGTAACAGCTTGTATGTGTATATTATGTGTGTATACTGTATATATATATATATATATATATATTATATAAAATGGACCAATGGTCTTTTTTTCTACTCATCTTTCTTCTACCCCTCTCAACAGCCCTCAGTCCTGATGTAAGCAGTGGGCCGGCTCTTGGGAGGAGTTATGCAAATATCAAATTGCCTTGATGGGTGGGTGTCAGTCTGGAGGAGTGGGCGTTCCTAGGTGGGCTGTATTTGCATGCAGACCACCCTAGGTAATGCTGAGCCTCCATGATTGAAAGAACTGAAATGCAATGAATGAAAGGGCGGGGCCAGGGACAGTCAGGCTTAGGAGAGAAGGGCGAGATGATGCTGGGTGTCTTCCAGTCAGGAAATGAGGCGGAGCTCTGTCTGACACATGCACATGGTGAGAAGCTCACAGTGTGCAGTGAAATCAGAGGGAGCCGTTTCAGTCCAGGAGAGGAGCCGGTACACCTGTGCGAGGCTGAAGGGAAGGCTGAAGGGAAGGCCGGAGGTCCGCTTTAAATAATTGCCATGAGTCTGCTCACCTCTATTACTGATATATATATATATTTTATTAAGTTCCCCTGTAGCTGTTACTGGAAGCTAGCGGTGCGTGTGATAGGGCAGACAATGACATCCGTCACCCTGTCACATGGAAGGGAGCCAATCAATGCTGGCGTGCCACCAACTAACACAAAGCTGTGCTGCCTCAGCAGAACTCCGGCACTTCCAGCGTATGTATCAGAGATTCTAAAGGGAACCTGTACTAATAGAAACACACAGGCTGGTCTCTTTCAGAAAATACTTACTGCCTGGCCACCTCTAACCCTTCATCATTTTTGAGAAGAGGAGAGGAAGAGGAAAGAGAAGAAGAGGAGAGAGGAGAGAGGAGAGAGGAAGACAGGAGAGAGAAAGAGGGGAGAGGAAGAGGCAGAGGAAGAGGAGAGAGAAAGTGGGGAGAGGAAGAGGAGAGAGGACAAGGAAGAGAAGAGAGGAGAGAGGAATAGGAGAGAGGAAGAGGAAGAGAAGAGAGGAGAGAGAAAGAGGGGAGGGGAAGAGAGGAGAGAGAAAGAGGGGAGAGGAAGAGAAGAGAGGAAGAGTAAGAGGCAGAGGAAGAGGAAAGAGGAAGAGAAGATAAAGAGGGGAGAGGAAGAGGAGAGAGGAGAGAGGAAAAGGAGAGAGAAAGAGGAGAGAGGAAGAGGAGAGAGGAAGAGGAGAGAGGAAGAGGAAGAGAGGAAGAGGAAGAGAGGAAGAGGAGAGAGGAAGAGGAGAGAGGAAGAGAAGAGAGGAGAGAGAGAAGAGAGGAAGAGAGAGAGGAAGAGGAGAGAGGAAGAGAAGAGAGGAAGAGAAGAGAAAGAGGGGAGAGGGAGAGGAGAGAGGAAGAGGAGAGAGGAAGAGGAGAGAGGAAGAGGAGAGAAAGAGGAGAGAGGAGAGAGGAAGAGGAGAGAGGAAGAGGAGAGAGGAAGAGCAAGAGAAGAGAGGAAGAGGAGAGAAGAAGAGAAGAGAGGAGAGAGGAAGAGGAGAGAGGAAGAGAGAGAGGAAGAGGAGAGAGGAAGAGGAGAGAGGAAGAGAAGAGAGGAAGAGAAAGAGGGGAGAGGAAGAGGAGAGAGGACGAGGAAGAGGAGAGAGGAAGAGGCAGAGAAAGAGGAGAGATGAAGAGGAGAGAGGAAGAAGCAGAGACAGATGAGAGAGGAAGAGGAAGAAGAGAGAGGAAGAGGCAGAGGAAGAGGAGAGAGGAAATGAGAAAAGAATAGAAAGAGAAGAGAGAGGAAGATTAAAAGGTCACAAAGGGGGGGGGGGGTGGTCATTGGGACTTTAAATGAGATGTATACCAAAAAGCAGTCATTGCAATGAACATTTTTACTGTACCTGATGAGGTCATATACAGCATACTCAATGATAAAAAGTGCGTGCACAAGATTGCATAAACGCAAGGCATGCTAAAATATATATATATATTGGCGCCATGGTACTTTGGCATATCATGGGGTGAAGACAAGTCATACACAACATAGACCACTGGAAAGGGCTGGATGGTATTTAAAAGTCTTGAGTGGAACAATATAACAAAACATATAAAATCGTCTGTATGAACATCATGCATCTATGTAAGACCGACGCGTTTCGTTGGGGTATTCCAACTCTTCAGGGGCAAATGCAATGGTCAAAATACGAAGAACAGAAATTGCCGCTCAGGCAGATGAAATAAGGAAAGTACTTCTCTCAGGGACCAAGGGTGCCGGAAATGCACGTAGCAAATGAAGAAAATTAGTGAGGACAGCCGCACTCCAATCCAACGTATATTTATTTAGGCAAAACAGGCACTACAAGCTATGAGTAAACACTGAATTGGTGTGAAACGCGTCAGTGGTCCTGAGTTCTGCTGGTTTTTGTAGTGCCTGTTTTGCCTGAATAAATATACGTTGGATTGGAGTGCGGCTGTCCTCACTAATTTTCTTCATTTTCAAATGCAATGGTGATCTATAAAGAGACATAACCAGATGGTATAGTATTGTAGCTAAATAATAAGAGTAAGTAATGGGTATAAGGGACAGAATTGGCATCCCTATAAATACTCACATCAACTGCATAGATGTGGACAGCGGATCGGAGCTGCTCGAGATGGAAGAGGAAAAAGTAGAGGAAAAGGTAGAGGTAGAGGAAGAGGAAGAGAAGAAGAAGGAAGACATAGATGAAGAGGTAGATGAGAGGACGAGGTAGAGGGAGATGTAGAGGAAGAGGAGAGAAAGAGGAAAGGAAGAGGTAGAGGAGAGGAAGAGGAGAGGAAGAGGTAGAGGAAGATGTAGAGGAAGATGTAGAGGAAGAGGAGAGGAAGAGGAAAGGAAGAGGTACAGGAGAGGAAGAGGTAGGGGAAGACATAGAGGAAGAGGAGAGGAAGCGGAAAGGAAGAGGTACAGGAGAGGAAGAGGTAGGGGAAGACATAGAGGAAAGGGAGAGGTACAGGAGAGGAAGAGGTAGGGGAAGACATAGAGGAAGAGGAGAGGAAGAGGAAAGGGAGAGGTACAGGAGAGGAAGAGGTAGGGGAAGACATAGAGGAAGAGGAGAGGAAGAGGAAAGGGAGAGGTACAGGAGAGGAAAAGGTAGGGGAAGACATAGAGGAAGAGGAGAGGAAGAGGAAAGGGAGAGGTACAGGAGAGGAAGAGGTAGGGGAAGACATAGAGGAAGAGGAGAGGAAGAGGTAGGGGAAGACATAGAGGAAGAGGAGAGGAAGAGGTAGGGGAAGATGTAGAGGAAGAGGAGAGGAAGAGGAAAGAAAGAGGTACAGGAGAGGAAGAGGTAGGGGAAGACATAGAGAAAGAGGAGAGGAAGAGGAGAGGAAGAGGTAGGGGAAGATGTAGAGGAAGAGTAGAGGAAGAGGAAAGGGAGAGGTACAGGAGAGGAAGAGGTAGGGGAAGACATAGAGGAAGAGGAGAGGAAGAGGAAAGGGAGAGGAAAAGGAGAGGAAGAAGGAAGAGGTAGGTGAAGACATAGAGGAAGAGGAGAGGAAGAGGAGAGGAAGGGGTAGGGGAAGATGTAGAGGAAGAGGAGAGGAAGAGGAAAGGAAGAGGTACAGGAGAGGAAGAGGTAGGGGAAGACATAGAGGAAGAGGAAAGGGAGAGGTACAGGAGAGGAAGAAGTAGGGGAAGACATAGAGGAAGAGGAGAGGAAGAGGAAGATGTAGAGGAAGAGGAATAGGAGAGGAAGATGTAGAGGAAGAGGAAAATGTATAGGAAGAGGAAGATGTAGAGGAAGGGGAGAGAAAGAGGGAGGGAGAGGAAGAGGAGAGGCTGACCTCTTTCAGAAAATGTTTACTGCCTGGCCACCTCTAACCCTTTATCATTTCCGAATTTGTGACCTGCAACAAGCATGCAGCCAGTAAAAAAATCAGGAAGTCAATGTCCATTGAGAAGGACTCAGTGGGCACCAAGGGAGGTGATGGATCGCTAGCACTGTTTAGTCCCAAGGCCCTTAATAAAAACAAAGTGAATCTAGTTTCAGAGGGGCACACACTGTCTGTAGTTCTCCTTTATAAAAAAAAATAATAACCTTCACACCACCTGGAATGTTAAAGTTGAACTCCAGCTAAATAGACATACAGATTACATACATGGGACTGTTCTACCCGCCAAAGGATTTGCTGTTCTGCCCATCCGGTCCTGAGATTTACACAGCTCTGTCACACACAGCACACCCCCATTTGGCGGGGCAGGAAATATATATATATTTTTTCCTGCTGCAATTCAGTAACACTTACAGGGCATGTCCCTCCCCCAGCCTGTGATTGGGCAGTAAAAAAGAGGAGGGAGGTAATGTTATTTTTTTTCTCTTCTTCACTCTGCTCTCATCTCCTATCAGCATGCCCATTGTTAGCCCCTAAGCTCTGCAGTACAACCGATTGGCTCTGTGTGCTGTGTTTACCTTTCCCCAATCTGGGCTCTGCTGCACATGGAATTGAGAGAGGATCATACATAGGTCAAAGTCAGGTTATTACAGGGCATGTATTTAAAAATATATACATTTAATGATCTATTATTTAATATGGAGCTGCAATTATTTCTGTTTTTCATATTCAGAGTTCTGCACTGAATGAAAGCAGAGATAAAAAAAAATAGCATTAGAAAAGAAATATATATATATATCCAAGGACAGATAATTGCAGCATACTTCTGTTCTATTTTATTTTTATTTCATGTAATTACAAATAATTATACAAAGTAACAGCAAGTAATGGCAACATCTGTTACATTGTACTGTTACATGACATAAAAAGCAGAGGTTTGCTGTCCTTGCATTTCTATGTACATAGGAATATTGAACCCTACGGATTAAGACTGGGATGCCATTGAAGTTCATGTGCGTGTCAGGGGGCAGGCGTCCCAATACTTTTGGTAATATAGTGTATATATGTGTAGTGTGTGTGTGTGTGTGTGTGTATATATATATATATATATATATATATATATATATATATATATATATATATATATATACTATATACACAGACATGTACTAGCCATTGGGACTACAGGGAGTTTCCCGGTGGGCCGATGGCTCAGCGGGCCAGTTTCGGTGACAGCCTGTCAAAGTAATAGCTGCGCGGCCCATAAATTGGAACACCGCTGTACTGCCTATAAGAGAAATAAAGTAGAACGGCTAATGGCCAGTGAATGGGGGGGGGGGGCTTGGGTGGCCAGTATAGTAGAGACCTGTCATCCGCACTGCCCATCACCTCACTTTATAGTGCGCAACCCAGGTCAGCCTCAGCGCCGCTGCATGGCTAAATGGCAGCCAATGGCTGTGCAGCAATGCATGCCGGTTTCTGAAATTCCAGCCAATGAGGCTGTAGCAATGTTCCTGCATGTTATTAGCCCTCCTGCTTCACTTGTTTTTGTGCGTGTTTGCAAAAGTAAGGTGGGCTGGTCTCGATGAAGTCCAGGGCCAAATTTTTGTCCCAGTCCAGCCCTGTATATATATATATATATATACACACACTACACATATAAATATTTACAGGGCCGCCATCAGGAATTTTGGGGCCCCTTACACAGCTTTAGGCATGGGCCCCCTGGAGAGAACCGGGGGGTGCTGCCACTACAAATTGAGAAGCGGGGGGGGGGCGGCCACAAATTGAGAAGCAGGGGGTGCTGCCGCCGCGAATTGTTGAGGTCGGGGGGGCTTTGGGTGCTGACGAACAAAAAAAAAATAGGGGGGGTTGCCATCCGGGGCCTCTGGGCCCCTTACAAAAAATAAATAAAAAATGTATAAAAAATATATATATATTTTTATTTAAAAAAAAAGGGGGGTTGCCATCCGGGCCTCTGGGGACCTCTGGGCCCCTTACATAAATAAATACAAATAAATAAAAAAAAATGTATTTATTTTTTATAAAAAATACATAAAAAAGGGGCGTTACCATCCGGGGCCCCTGGGGACCTCCGGGCCTCTGGGGACCTCTGGGCCCCTTACCAAAAAAAAAATGTATAAAAAAATGTAATAAAAAATATATTTTTATTAAAAAAAAGGGGGGTTGCCATCCGGGGCCCGGGGGACCTCTGGGCCCCTTACAAAAAAAAAAAGTTTTTTTAAAATAAAAAATACATAAAAAATGGGGGGTTACCATCTGGGGCCCTGGGGACCTCTGGGCCCCCTACAAAAAAAATAAAAATAAAAAAAAGATATATTTTTTTTAAATAAAACATACATAAAAAAGGGGGTTACCATCCGGGGCCCTGGTGACCTCTGGGCCCCCTACAAAAAAAGGGGGGTTGCCATCCGGGCCCCTTACAGGTGTACTGCCTGTACCCCCCTGATGGCGGCCCTGAATATATATATACAGTATCTCTTCTATCTTTTCATGTGACAACACTGAAGAAATGACACTTTGCTACAATGTAAAGTAGTGAGTGTACAGCTTGTATATCAGTGTAAATTTGCCGTCCCCCTCAAAATAACTCAACACACAGCCATTAATGTCTAAACCGCTGGCAACAAAAGTAAGTACACCCCTAAGTGAAAATGTCCAAATTGGACCCAAACTGTCAATATTTTGTGTGGCCGACATTATTTTCCAGCACTGCCTTAACCCTCTTGGGCATGGAGGTCACCAGAGCTTCACAGGTTGCCACTGGAGTCCTCTTCCCCTCCCCCATGACGACACCACGGACAATATACAATTATGTTGAAATAATTTTTATTTTTTTATTATTTTAGTATATATTATAATTATTCAAATTTTATAAAGTATTATATGTATATAATTATATTATAGTTATATTTATTTATTTATTTTTACATCTGTCTGGAGTTTAGCTCCAAATTTGGATAATATGGTTGCTATGGGTGACCGCACATTTTTAGTGAGTCCATTATTTATGGAGCCTCTATAGATACACACATTTTCTTTTTTTTTCTCTCCCTCCTTTCATGCTCGGCACAGAAGGGTGACATTTGCGGGGAAGACTCGGTGACTCGGAGTGTCCTAGTTTCTATAAAGCATGTATGAGCCGTCGTGTGTCTCCAAGGCCGTCTTCTACACGCCGTCTACACCGCGCCGTATCAGCGACTCCGCCGGCCTCCCTTTAATTAGTGAGGAGCTGCAGCAGAGAGTACATCTTAGGCTGACATTTCTCCGGGAAATTCCGAAGGTTTTGATGGTATGAATAATATGGGGGGGGGGGTGTCGCCTTTCATACCTGGGCCGCTCTGGCATCAATTAAACTTTTAGTAACGTGTAATTGGACGCGCGGCACTTTCGTTTTCCATTTAAAGGTGATTTGGCTCGTTTTGCTGTGGGTGCTAAGTGGCCGGGGGAAGGCGGTTGAGGTTTTGATGGTAATAGGGCACCGGCGACATGTCCAAGAACCTGGGGATTGTGGGAAAGAAGGCAGGGGTGGCAGTTATATCCTTCTGTAGGATAGCCGGGGCTTCTATGGGCCAGTGGCCCCCGGGCCTCCCCTTCTGTCTCGCACAGTTGTAGCGGCTTCTCTCCTGGACTGAAACGGCTTCCTCTGATTTCACCGCACACTGTGAGCTTCTCACCATGTGCATTAGAAGCTGCGGTAAGGCAGGTAGAGCCCCGCCCCATTTCCTGGTTGGAGGATGCCCCTAGCACTTTCCTTCCCAGCTTGTATTCCCTATGATCATCGGCTCTATCTAGTGGCCATTATGTGGTATTTTCCTGATTAAAGTTTTCCCTGGCCCGCCCCTTTCATTTGATTGATTTCAGTTCTTTCAATCATGGAGGCTTAGCATCCCATGTGGGGGTTACCTAGGGTGGTCTGTATGCAAATACATCCTGTCTAGCAGTGGTGGCTGGTTTTGATTTAGGGGGCGGCACTAAACCCCCCCCCCGGGCCCACCCATCCGCTCACTGTCTGCTGGTTGGTCCGGCACTTGCCCCATCTAGCAGTGGCGGGCTGCAGGCGGTGGGCTGCAGGCGGTGGGCTTCGGGCAGCGGCTTCTGTTTCCTCTCCTCCATTACAGCAGCTTCCGCCAGGCGTCTCCTCTCTCATTCTCTTAGGCGCTAGGCATCCAATAGGATCGCCTGTCCTTTCAGCCAATTGGGGGGCACTTACCCCATCTATGGAGTGGGCAGCGGCTTCCCTTTGCATCACGGTGGCCGTTCTCCTCCTCCACGGCCAAAAGGATCGCTTCTCCTTTCGGCCAAACAGGAAACAGGTCTCATGATCCACTTCCTGATTGACCGGGAGGAGGATTGAGTGTGAGAATAGCCAATGTTCATTCGTCCACGCCCCAAGCTCACCCTTTTTGAAGCCAATTAGAGCCTCAGGCTCTAATCACGTTCTTCAAAAAATAACAACCCCCCCTATTGGAATCCACGATCCAGCACCCTGTATGTAGATAAGGCGGCATGGATGGGGGGGGCGGCACCTGTGCACCCCCTATGGACAGGCCACCAATGCTGTCTGGGGAACACCCACTTGACACCCACCCATCAAGGAATTTTGATATTTGAATAGCTCCTCCTAAGAGCCAGCCCACTGCTTCCAACACCCACTAATTAAAATCATTTGATACTTGTGTAACTCCTCCCACTGCTTGCATCAGGTCTCTTGGGAGGAGTACTGAGGCCGGGTGGTGTGATGTCTTTAGGAAGCGATGTACCGCCCCCCCCCCCCCTGCTGGCTCCTCCCACCAGCCATGATCTCCCTGCATTCTATAGAGAGGTAACTCCTCCCACTGCTTGCATCAGGTCTCTTGGGAGGAGTACTGAGGCCGGGTGGTGTGATGTCTTCAGGAAGTGATGTACCGCCCTCTGCTGGCTCCTCCCACCAGCCATGATCTCACTGCATTTCATAGAGAGGCACAGAGATCCACCCAGTGATGGATCTAAAGTAATATATAGATGATGTCAGTGGATCTCCCTTCTACAATCACTCGATCAGTTTTGATGTTGTATTAAGGAACATTTTACCACCAGGGCATCCCTTTAGATGTGACACATTCTGTGCAAATATCTCATCAATGATAAAACAAATTTCCTGCAGGGAATGCCTGATATTTGCACTCGTGTTCTTTGCAGTCATCTAGGAGAAGCCACAAGCCAATTGCAATATTACTTGAGGTGTGAATTCCAGAAAGTCCTGCAAGGAAGTGAAAATGTATATTTCGGGAGTTTAGGAATAATTTATTGTTGAAGAGCATAATAAAAAAAAGGACCATTTCTGATAGAGCGCCCCCTGCCTCTGATAGGCTAAATTTAGTTATTGCCTTCACTGTAGTCAGTGGAGCAAGGATCTGTTCTTTTGGTCTGGTCAGGATTTCCTAAGCTGGGTGATTGATTGCCCATGCCTGTTTCCAGAAGAAGCCTCCAGAAGATAGAGCAGGAGGATCAATCACTGAGTTATAAATATTTATCATGCCTCAGCTAGCCCCTGGAAGAAGGTGTCCAACAGGTGGCTGGGGAGGTGATAAATAATTCATTTTATTTAATTTTCTTTAATAAAGGACTTTTTCAAGGTGTTTGTGTGGTTTTTTTACATTTTTTTACACTTTCTTCGTGAAATGGTAGGGGTGCAATGTACCCCTTACCAATTCACATAGGGGGGGGGGCGGGATCTCCTTTGTTAAAGGGGTCTTCCAGATTCCGATAAGCCCCCCGCCCGCAGACCCCCACAACCACCGGGCAAGGGTTGTGGGGATGAGGCCCTTGTCCCCATCAACATGGGGACATCCTCCCCATGTTGAGGGCATGTGGCCTGGTACGGTTCAGGAGGGAGGGGGGGCCGCTCTCTCGTCCCCCCCTTTTCCCCCTTTGGCCGGCCAGGTTGCGTGCTCAGATAAGGGGTCTGGTATGGATTTTTGGGGGAACTCCACGCCATTTTTTTTTAAATTTGGGGTGGAGTTCCCCTTAAAATCCATGCCAGATCTGAAGGGCCTGGAATGGATATTTGGGGGAACTCCACGCATTTTTTTTTTTAAATTTGCGGCGGGGTTCCCCTTAATATCCATTCCAGACCTGAAGGGCCTGGTAATTGAATTTGGGGGAACCCCCACGCTTTTTTTTTTATTTTTATCAATGACTTTTCTATGTATTGCCGGGACCCGACAATTCATTAATAGCCGCGAGTGAGTTTTAAATGACTTTTTTTCCTTAAAAAATGACATTTTTTGCAGGGACAGTTCTAAGCACGGGAAACATGCGCCACTTCACATGCACATCATACACACCCCCCAGGTACGAAATTTAAAGGAATATTTCACTTTTATTTTTTCATTTTAAGCATTATTAAAATCACTGCTCCCGAAAAAACGGCCGTTTTTAAAACTTCTTTTTGCATTGATACATGTCCCCTGGGGCAGGACCCGGGTCCCCAAACACTTTTTAGGACAATAACTTGCATATTAGCCTTTATAATTAACACTTTAGATTTCGAACGTTCGAGTCCATTGTATTTAATAGGGTTCTAAAGTTTACACGAACATTTTGTCTGTTCGCAGGTTCTGGTGCGAACCGAACAGGGGGATGTTCGGCTCATCCCTGATTGTGAGTAAGACCTCCGGTGGGACTTTTGTGTGTGCCTGCAGCTATAAGGATTGGTGGAAGAGGTTTGTTCCCCTATTGATTTCTGATATCATTAAATAAATGATAAATCCCCCTCCCCCCCAGTCCAAGTTTTTTGCAATACAAATAGAACTGTTCCTGTGGCAGTCATCCTCTGTACTATGTTGTGAGAACCTGTCTATTGCCAGCGCTATACTATTAACATTACATCACAAGAAAAAATGTGAGCGATGCCTAGGCACTGGTCATGTGATCAGTACTGGAAACATGAAGAGCAGCAAGAAATTCAAGATAAGGGAAGACTGAACGGCCATCTTTTTATATTGATGATATATCTATAAATACTGTGTATATGTATGTGTGTGTATATATATATTTCTGTTATTTTGGTGGATCAATCATTTTACAGGGTCCCATGGAGCCACATTTGTTTCTGTGCTCCAAGCTGGCATTATGAATGAATCCCCTTGTATCCATAAAAAAGGAACAGTGCTAAGTTAGCACTCAGGGTGTGCGCTCCGCTACCCAGAAGTTCAGGGAAGCAGCGCTGTGGACCTAAATCAGAGGTGGTGCATTACAGTCAGACTAAGTTTTTTGCTCTCCCTCTCCCCCTCTATCTTTTTCTCTTCCTCCCCCATCTCTCTCTCCACCCTCTCTCTCTCCCCTTCTCCCTCTCCCCTCCCTCTCTCTTTCTCCCCCTCTATCTTTTTCTCTTCCTCCCCCTCTCTCCCTCTCCCCTCCCCCCTCTCTCTCTCTCTCTCTCCCTTTCTCTCTATTTCTCTCTCTCCCCCCCTCTCTCTCTCTCTCATCTCTCTCCTCTCCCTCTCTCTCCTCCTCTCTCTGCCCTATCTCCTCCCTTTCCCCCTCTCTCCCCCTCTCTCTCTTTCTCCACTCTCCCTCTCTCCTTCTCTCTCTCTCCCCTCTCTCTCTTTCTCCACTCTCCCTCTCTCCTTCTCTCTCTCTCCCCTCTCTCTCTTTCTCCCCTCTCTCCTTCTCTCTCTCTCCTTCTCTCTCTCCCCTCCCTCTCTCCCCCTCTCCCTCTCTCCAACCTCTCCCTCTCTCCTTCTCTCTCTCTCCCCTCTCCCTCTCTCCTTCGATCTCTCTCTCTCCTGTCTGAACAATGTTTATAAACAATGTTACTTTGCACCTCTCTATCTCCTGTCTGAACAATGTATACACACATTGTTACTTTGTATCTCTACCTTACGTCTGATCAATGTTTATGAACAATGTTTCTTGTATCTCTCCATCTCCCATATCAACAACGTTTATAAACAATGTTACTTCGTATCGCTCTATCTCCCGTCTGAACAATATTTATACACATTGTCACTTTGTATCTCTATCTCCTGTCTGATCAATGTTTATAAACAATGTTACTTTGTATCTCTCTATGTCCTTTCTGATCAATGTTTAAAACAATGTTACTTCGTATCTCTCCATCTCCCATCTGAACAATATTTATACACATTGTTACTTTGTATCTCTCTATCTCCCATCTGATCAATGTTTATAAACAAGGTTACATTGTTTATACAAATTGATCAGAAAGGAGATAGAGAGATACAATGTTACTTTGTACCTCTCTATCTCCTTTCTGATCAATGTTTATAAACAATGTTGCTTTGTATCTCTCTATCTCCTGATCAATGTTTATAAACAATGTTACTTTGTATCTCTCGTTCTCTTGTTTGAATAATGTATACAAACAATGTTAATTTGTATCTTTATCTCACATTCAATCAATGTTTATCATCAATGTTACTTTGTATCTCTCTATCTCCCGTCCGAACAATAGTTGTAATCTCCTGATCAATGTTTATAAACAATGATCAGATGGGAGATAAAAAGATACAAAGAAATATTCTTTCTAAACAACAAACACTTTATATTGGGATTTTTAATTTTAATATGACCTTTTGTAGCACAGAATATTTCAATATTGTCACAAATTGCGCTAAAGTTTTTTTTTTTTGCATAATTTATTTAAAATGTTATGTGATATTTCTATGGCTACAAATGATTGGGGCCTTGGTTATTGGATTGCACATGCTTGAGGGATAACTCAGTTGATTACCAGGAATTATTTATTATTATTATTTTATATATACACATGATTTCATTATTGTTGGTTAATGTAAGTTTAGCGCAGCACCCGTTATTTTAATTTTACACGTACCGATGGCCCTAGGAATTAGGAGGGTCACACAGTTTGGTGCACAGAAGCTTTTTTTAGGTAAATTAAACCCCCTTTTTTTTTTTTTTTTTTTGAATAAGTGTAGGAATCCGATTATTATTATATTACTGTCAAAACTTTCTGAATCACTGACCTGGAGCAAGTAGTCCATTGGGGTGCCGAGTCGCAAAAATGTAAACAAAAAGTCTCTGAGTGTGCCAAGCTCCGCCCTCTATAGTGGGAGGTTGCACAGCATGGAATCATAAAACAAGAGGCTGCGCACTCACTGCAAAAAATCCTGCCTGCCCCGGATCAGGGATACACAGAAGGTAAACGATTTGGACCTCCGGACTTTTTTGCACCGTTTCCTGGGATGGGACTTTAACAATGTTACTTTTGGTCGGTCTTTGCAACTTATTTGCGGCCAACCTGTATTGCTGCACTAACAGCCCAGATTCTGTAGGATAAAATTAATATGGATATATTGTTTTTCCATCCTTGTAAAGTTGAAAGGGAAATGATAGCCTGCGTGATCCGTCAGATTCCCAGCAGCGCACTCACCCGCTGGGCGCTAATGATTACGTGCGATAGCAGGAGCAGCTGAGGTGACATGTGCGTACATGAGGCTAAATGCAATTATTAAACAAAAACACAGTGTGCACATCAAACGGCGAGCTGCAACGCATCATTTTCGGGAGCTTATATTTAAAATAAAAATTGTCGCCATGGCAACATGGTGATTAATATTCACGCTCGCCTCGAATCTGGTCTGCGAGCGAAGCTTCTAGATCTAACTTTGCTTTATTCTTGTAAAGTGGACCTGTAGTCATTCGGGTCAAGCTACGGTAATAACTGGGATGTCTTGGTAGAGATTGGGAAAATGGATGAGATACCTTTCCTGGGGAAAATGCAGATCCAGGCTCCCTTCAGTTCTGCTCCTATTACGTAAAGCCTGAGCAAAGGGTCACATAATCTTACTGAAGGAAAGAATCAATCAGTTTAAACTGTAGCCCTCGCCCCTCCTTGACCCTCCATACCCCTCCTCGCCCCTCCTCGCCTCACCTCACCCCTCCTCGCCCCTTTATACCCTTCCTCGCCCATCTTCGCCTCTCCTCGCCCGTCCTCACCTCTCCTCGCCCCCCCTCACTGCTCCTCAACCCTCCTCAACCTTCCTCGCCCCTCCTCAACCCTCCCCAGCCCTCCTTGTCCCTCCCCACCTCTCCTCGCCCCTCCTCGCCTCTCCTCACCCCTCCTCGCCCCTTCATACCCTTCCTCGCCCATCCTCGCCTCTCCTCGCCCCTCCTCTCCCCTCCTCGCCCGTCCTCACCTCTCCTCGCCCCCCCCGACCGCTCCTCAACCTTCCTCAACCCACCTCAACCTTCCTCGCCCCTCCTCAACCCTCCGCAGCCCTCCTTGTCCCTCCCCACCTCTCCTCGCCCCTCCTCACCTCTACTCGCCCCTCTTCGCCCATCCTCGCCTCGCCTCTCCTTGCCCTTCCTCGCCCCTCCTCGCCTCTCCTCGCCCCTCTTTGCCCCTCTTCACCTCTCCTCGCCCCTCCTCAACCCTCCTTGCCCCTCCTCAACCCTCCTCAACCCTCCTCACCTCTCCTCTCCTCACCCCTCCTCGCCCCTCCATACCCTTCCTCGCCCCTCCTCTCCCCTCCTTGCCCCTCCTTGCCCCTCCTTTCCCCTCCTCACCCGTCCTCACCTCTCCTCACCCCCATCGCCGCTCCTCAACCTCCCTTAACCATCCTCAACCTTCCTCAACCCTCCTCAGCCCTCCTTGTCCCTCCCCACCTCTCCTTGCCCCTCCTTGCCTCTCCTCACCCCTCCTCACCTCTCCTCGCCCCTTTTCGCCCATCCTCTCCTCACCCCTCCTTGCCCTTCCTCGCCTCTCTTTATCCATTCTCACTTATACTCGCCACTCCTCATCTCTCCTCACCCCTCCTTGCCCCTCCTCGCCCCTCCTCGCCTTTTCTCGCCCCTTCTCATCCCTCCTCGCCTTTCCTCGCCCATACTTGCCCCTCCTCGCCTTTCCTTGCCCCTCCTTAACCCTCCTCTCCCCTCCTCACCTCTCCTCGCCCCTCCTTGCCCCTCCTCGCCTCTCCATGCCTCTCCTCGCCCCACCTCAACCCTCCTTACCCTTCCTCTCCCCTCCTTGCCCCTCCTCGTCTTTCCTCGCCCCTCCTCAACCTTCCTCGCCCCTCCTCAACCCTCCTCGTCCCTCCTCTCCTCTTCTTGCCCCTCCTCACCCCTCTTTGCCTCTCCTCGCCCCTCTTCGCCTCTCCTCGCCCCTCTTCGCCTCTCCTCGCCCCTTCTCGCCCCTCTTCGCCTCTCCTCGCCCCTATTCACCTCTCCTCGCCCCTCCTCGCCCCTCTTCGCCTCTCCTCGCCCCTCTTCGCCTCTCCTCGCCCCTCCTCGCCCCTCCTCAACCCTCCTTGCCCCTCCTCGCCCCTCCTTCACCCTCCTCGCCTTTCCTCGCCCCTCCAGAGCAGGTAAGTTTATTATTTTAATTAACAAAATATATATATAAAGCTCTACAATCACTTTAACTTTTCCCTTCAACTATTATTTTCTCGCTGATTTTTTTATATCTATTTTTTTATAACCATTCATTCTTAAACTTTTTTTTTCATTTCTAAACTTTTTGTTTGTAATTGTTTTCAGCACTGTATTTGAAAAAAAAAAAAGCACAAAATTGCAACGCTTTGTACCAGAATTATAATTTTAGTGTCAAGTAGGACAAATGATAAAATAAAATGCATTCTTTTATCTACAGTAACAGTTTTAAGAAAACAAACAAAACTAAACATATCTTAAAGGGATACTAAACACATTGTGTTTAATTTACGTTGTCCCTTCTATTTCTGTATTTGGATGACGGCACTGTAATTATTATTTTAATTAAAAAATAATAATAAAATTACTTTTTTTCCTTTTTGATATCCAGCTGTCACATGACCGAGCTCTCTCCCAGCCTGTCTGCAGGGAAACATAAGCAAAACATAAGCAGGAGGACCTTCTAGTCCTCTTCTGCTGGTTACATGTTAATTTTAACTTTTTAAAAAAACAGCCTTTGGGATACAAAGTAAAAATAAATAATTAATATCAGTAAACAGTTTTAAATTGTTATCCAAAAAAAAAAAAATATATATATATATATATACACACACACACAGTTGTGCTCATAAGTTTACATACCCTGGCAGAATTTATGATTTCTTGGCCATTTTTCAGAGAATATGAATGATAACACAAAAACATTTCTTTCACTCATGGTTAGTGTTTGGCTGAAGTCATTTATTATTAATCAACTGTGTTTACTCTTTTCATATCATAATGAAAACAGAAACTACCCAAATGACCCTGATCAAAAGTTTACATACCCTGGTGATTTTGGCCTGATATCATGCACACACGGTGACACAAAGGGGTTTGAATGGCTATTAAAGTTAACCCTCCTCACCTGTGATCTGTTTGCTTGTAATTAGTGTGTGTGTATAAAAGGCCAATGAGTTTCTGGGACTCCTGACAGACCCTTGCATCTTTCATCCAGTGCTGCACTGACGTTTCTGGATTCTGAGTCAGGGGGGAAAGCAAAAGAATTGTCAAAGGATCTGCGGGGAAAGGTAGTTGAACTGTATAAAACAGGAAAGGGATATAAAAAGATATCCAAGGAATTGAGAATATTAATCAGCAGTGTTCAAACTCTAATCAAGAAGTGGAAAATGAGGGGTTCTGGTGAAACCAAACCACGGTCAGGAAGACCAACTAAAATTTCAGCCACAACTGCCAGGAAAATTGTTCGGGATGCAAAGAAAAACCCACAAATAACTTCAGGTGAAATACAGGACTCTCTGAAAACATGTGGTGTGGCTGTTTCAAGATGTACAATAAGGAGGCACTTGAAGAAAGATGGGCTGCATGGTCGAGTCGCCAGAAGAAAGCCATTACTACAGAAATGCCACAAAGTATCCGCTTACAATACACCAAACAGCACAGAGACAAGACTGAAACCTTCTGCCACAAAGTCATTTGGAGTCATGAGATCAAAATTGAGCTTTTTGGCCACAACCAGAAACACTACATTTGGAGAGGAAACAACAAGGCCTATGATGAAAGGTACACCATCCCTACTGTGAAACACGGAGGTGGGTTGCTGATGTTTTGGGGATGTGTGAGCTACAAAGGCACAGGAAATTTGGTCAAAATTGATGGCAAGATGAATGCAGAATGTTATCAAAAAACTACTGGAGGAACATTTCCATTCATCAGCCAGGAAGCTGCGCATGGGACGTACTTGGACATTCCAACATGACAATGATCCAAAACACAAGGCCAAGTCGATCTGTCATTGGCTACAGCAGAATAAAGTGAAGGTTCTGGAGTGGCCATTTCAGTCTCCTGACCTCAATATCATTGAGCCACTCTGGGGAGATCTCAAACGTGCCGTTCATGTGAGACAGCCCAAGAATTTACAGGAACTGGAGGCTTTTTACCAAGAGGAATTGGCAGCTTTACCATCTGAGAAGATAAAGAGCCTCATCCACAAATACCACAAAAGACTTCAAGCTGTCATTGATGTTAAAGGGGGCAATACACGGTATGAAGAACTGGGGTATGTAAACTTTTGATCAGGGTCATTTGGGTAGTTTTTGTTGCAACTATGATATAAAAAGAGTAAACACAGTTGATTGATAACAAATGGCTTCAGCCAAACACTAACCATGAGTGAAAGATGGCCAAGAAATCATAAATTGTTCCAGAGTATGTAAACTTATGAGCAAAACGGTATATATATATATATATATATATATATATATATATATATATATATATATATATATATATATATATATATATATAATATATTTGAAATCAATTCTTTATTATTTTGTGGCAATAACATGGTGTGGGCGGATTTCTGCCTGTCGCGACCCTCCAGCCCGTGTCTTAGAATAACAGGGAGGTGAAGCCTCCATCAATCTACATGTAATATGATGTTCCCATTGTGTTTTGCAGGTTAATGGGCATGGAGGAGGGAGGAGAGTGTCATTTACCACTGTGTACACGCCCACGTGTGTGACTCTATAGTCACATGGGCTGCTCAGATGTGATAGGGAGGGAATGCTCAGCATAGAAACTCACTGAAAAACTGAGCATGTGCAGAGCTGCCAACACTGCTCTGCAAAATCCTTAACTGCAATGGGGAAATGGACAGAAGGGGGAAATAGAGAGCGACAGGATCAACCAGGTTTTTTTTGCAGAATATAGAAAATGAATCTCATAGTGACTGAGTGAGTATGTAATACACCATTTATTGGTATTTTTTTTTTTATGATGTGGGTTTAGTGACACTTTAAGTATGTGTCAAATAAGTTACATATTAACTTTATTATCTGAGCTGAACTGGTTAAAGCCCTTAAAAACGTATTTAAAGAAATAAATAAAAAATAAATAAAAATAAAGCATTTTGCCAAAAATTAAATGCTGAAATCTCCTGAATTTCAAGCATATTTCTATGAATTTCACCCTATAACAGGAAGCGCCTAAACAAATATATTCATGGCAGGATGACCAGGGGTTGTTTTAATGAAAGATGCCGATTTAAAAGATTTAAAATTCCTTTAAATCACATTGTTAAAGCTTTGACACTGACACAGACTTTTAAAAAAAATATATAAAAAAATTGTAAAACAGCCAACGCGTTTCGGGGGCTCAGCACTCCCCCTTCATCAGGGCTAAAGACAGGATGATGCAGGCACTTGGATTGGAAAGGCCTTAAAAGCTAAAACTTATAGAAGATTTTATTATTTGGGTTTAAAACTACACAAAAAATAAATAAATAAAAAATACATAATAATAGAGACTGCAAAGCACCAAATCCGTGTTTAACCACTTAAGGACCAGCCACTGTATATATACGTCGGCAGAATGGCTCGTACAGGCACAATCACATACCTGTACGTCCCCTTTAACTGCCCGACGTCGCGCGCGACCTCCCTGCCTTCCCTGTGAGTCGGACCGTGGGTCCCGCCGACTCGATCGCCGCGGGGATCCCCGCGATCGTCTCACGGAGGGATGGAGCGGGGAGATGCTAGTGTAAAACACAACATCTCCCCGCACCCCTACTGACACTGTCACCGATCTCCGCTCTGTGTAATCAGAGCGGAGATCGGTCACGTGTCACTCGTAGCCACGCCCCCACACAGTAGTAATCACTCCCCTAGGCACACTTAACCCCCTTCAGCGCCCCTAGTGGTTAACTCCTTCACTACCAGTGTCATTTTCACAGTAACCAGTGCATTTTTATTGCACTGATCGCTGTAAAAATGACAATGGTCCCAAAAATGTGTCAAAAGTGTCCGATGTGTCCGCCATAATGTCGCAGTCACGAAAAAAAAAACGCTGATCGCCGCCATTACTAGTAAAAAAAAAATAATAAAAATGCCATCAAACGACCCCCTATTTTGTAAACGCTATAACTTTTGCGCAAACAAATCAATAAACGCCGATTGCAATTTTTTTTACCAAAAATATGTAGAAGAATACGTATTGGACTAAACTGAGGAAAAAAATGTTTTTTTTATATATTTTTGGGGGATTTTTATTATAGCAAAAAGTAAAAAATATTGCATTTTTTTCCAAATTGTCGCTCTGTTTTTGTTTATAGCGCAAAAAATAAAAACCGCAGAGGTGATCAAATACCACCAAAAGAAAGCTCTATTTGTGGGAAAAAAAGGACGTCAATTTTGTTTGGGAGCCACGTCGCACGACTGCGCAATTGTCAGTTAAAGCGATGCAGTGCCGAATCGCAAAAAAGGGGCCTGGTCTTTATGCTGCGCATTGGTCCGGGGCTTAAGTGGTTAAAAACCCAATGTATCATGTAAGATTTCCAAATTGGAAATATTGTACTTTGCGGTTATGAATACCTTGTTTATTATAAAGATGTTAATTATACTAAATATACATCTGCAAGAATATATACATCACAAGAATCGGAGATACTATTCTTTTTTTTTTTTTTAACTCTATTTTCTAATACACATTCATTTATTTTATGAAAACAATACAATACAGTAAAAAAAAAAAAAAAAAAAAAAAATTTAAAATACAGTAATTTTTTTTTTTTTTTTTTTAAATACAGTAAAATAAAAAAAAATGGTAGTATAATAGTTTGTAAAAAATACAGTAAACTAATAATTGATTTGGCAGATCACTGGTAACTACCTCTGCCTGACCACCATTCTATCCCATTCCCTCTTCTACCTTCCCAAACCCCCCAACCATTTTTTTTCCCATCCCTTCTTCTATCTTCACCTCTTTCCATCTCTTTCTTCTTTACTTCTACACTTTCCTAATGAGAATATTCTACCTCACTCCTACAGATTTTATGAATCACCCAACTCACCCTGTGCGCACGCCTATGAGTGCTATAAAAATGCACTGATTACTGTATAAATGGCACTGGCTGGGAAGGGGTTAACACCAGAGGGCGATAAAGGGGTTAAATGTTCCCTGGGAGGTGTTTCTAACTGTGGGGGGGGGGGGAGGAGAGAGATCGCTGTTCCTAATTACTGTCAGGGGAGTAGAGTGTGATTGTCTGTTCCTAGTGATTAGGAACAGCGATTTTATAGCACTCATAGGCGTGTGCACAGGGTGTGCCAGGTGTGCCCAGGCACACCCTAATCACCTTCCCCCCACAGCACTACCATCTTCCCTCCTCTCCCACCGGTTGTTGCTGTGGATGTTTTAGCAAAGTGGGGGAAGGGGCCAGTAAATATGCCATTTACCGGCCACTTCCCTTTCTGAATGAACACCGTGAGTGATCGGTAGAGTGTGTTTTAGCTTTGGGGTGCACACCCTAATGCCAAAGGCTGCACACACCTATGATAGCACTGATCGCTGTATAAATGTCACTGGTCCCAAAAAAGTAACTGGTCCCAAAAAAGGAACTAGTAAGTAGGAACAGCGATCAGTCACCTCCCCTAGTCAGTCCCATCCCCCTCCACACATCCACTTGGAGCGGTGATCCCTTCCCCACCCCCCCCCCCTACAGTTAGAACACACACACACACATTTAACCCCTTGATCGCCCCCTAGTGTTAACCCCTTCCCTGCCAGTGACATTTATACAGTAATCAGTGGCTATTTTTAGCTCTGATCGCTGTATAAATGTCAATGGTCCCAATAAAAGTGTCAAAAAAGTGTCCGATGTGTCCGCCGCAATGTCGCAGTCCCGCTAAAAATCACAGATCGCCGCAATTACTAGTAAAAAAATTTAAATGGCATAAATCTATCACCTATTTTGTAGACGCTATAACTATTGCGCAAATAAATCAATATACGCTTATTGCGATTTTTTTTTTTTACCAAAAATATGTAGTAGAATACATACTGGCCTAAACTGATGAAGAAATAGTTTTTTTTACATTTTTTGGGGATATTTATTGTAGCAAAAAGTAAAAAATATATTTTTTTTTTCCAAAATTGTCAGTCTTTTTTTTTGTTAATAGCGCAAAAAATAAAAAACGCACAGGTGATCAAATACCACCAATACATATAAGCCTAAACTGAGGAAAAAATTTATTAAAAAAAAAAAAAAAAAAGGGTATACCGTATATACTCGAGTATAAGCCGATTTTTTCAGCACATTTTTTTGTGCAGAAAATGCCCCCCTCGGCTTATACTCGAGTCACCTTTTTGCACCTGATCTCCCGGACTTTGGAGACCCGGTACCGGCCAGCACACATGTAGCTCCACTCTTCCTCTACAAGTGTGCAAAGTTTGTTGTCTGGGGGACCTACGGCCGGGGAGCACCAATTTTTCCAATCCGGGTACCCCTTCCATAGACTCCAATGTTAAACGGTCATTTCTCTGGTGACCTTGGGGACCCGGTACTGGCCGGTCATAGGTCCCCTGTACCCGGATCTTGGCACACGTGTAGTTCCATTTCTCCTCTACAAGTGTGCAAAGTTTGTTGTCTGGGGGACCTATGGCTGGGGAGCACCAATTTTTCCAATCCGGGTACCCCTTCCATAGACTCCAATGTTAAACGGTCATTTCTCTGGTGACCTTGGGGACCCGGTACTGGCCGGTCATAGGTCCCCTGTACCCGGATCTTGGCACACGTGTAGTTCCATTTCTCCTCTACAAGTGTGCAAAGTTTGATGTCTGGGGGACCTACGGCCGGGGAGCACCAATTTTTCAAACCCGGGCACCCCTACCATAGACACCCATGTTAAACGTCAGTCTAGTCATGGGCACAGTGGAGGCATGGGCACAGTGAAGCATGGGCACAGTGAGACATGGGCACAGTGAGGCATGCACATGGACACAGTGAGGCATGCCGATGGACACCCTAGGCTTATACTCGAGTCAATACGTTTTCCCATTTTTTGTGGTAAAACTAGGTGCCTCAGCTTATATTCAGGTTGGCTTATACTCGAGTATATACAGTATTTATTATAGCAAAAAACACAAAATAGTGGGTTTTTTTCAAAATTGTTGCTCTTTTTTTGTTTATAGCGCAAACTGCAGAGGTGATCAAATACCACCAATGAAAGCTCTATTTGTGGGAAAAAAAGGATGTAACTTTTGTTTAGGTACAGCTTCGCATGACCACACAATTGTCAGTTAAAGCGACGCAGTGCCGTATCGCAAAAAAATGGCCCGGTCATTAAGGGGGCAAATCCTTCAAGTCCTTAAGTGGTTAATCCAGATATCTCCAGTAAAAATCTAGATGTTGACCTTTTTACAGCTTGGCCCATTTGTGTCCGGTCCCTGAGGGGATGGGGGGGGGGGGCGACTGTCATCTTCGTATGGCGCCTCTTTATAGTACCAATAAACAAATCCTCCATTATCAAACCGGCTAAAATGAAGAAATCCGGGCCTATCTTAGACTTAGAAGTACTGCTAATTAAAAAAAAAAAAAAACGCAGAGCGCACGATGAAAAGTCGGTAATGAAACCAGAGATGATGTACTTTTCACTGCGGAGCAGTCCCAGGAGAACGCTCCATATATCTTTCAGAGCTTTTCCCGCAGAATTCATCTTTCCACAAATGTCAACTCATCAAAATTTCCCGTGTTGAATATTCATGCAAAAAAAAAATTATAGGTTTCCGTTTCTCGCGCTCGCATCGGAGCGGCTACCGCGCGTGGACTCCGCTGCTCCATTTAAATTGACGACTGTGACAGGTCTTTGGAGACTGGACTCTAATGATGCGTTCAACTAAAATATCTATCTATCTATATATATATATATATATATACATATATATTTCTTTCCTTCTAGTATACCTGGGCTTCACGGTGATCAGGACTATTGTTGGAAGGAGCGACTGTCAGCGGATCTCAAATAAAGATTAATAGATTGGGTACTTTATTCCTGTGTCATGCATAAATCTAAAAGGCACAATTAAGTAAGGAACCCTAATTACCAAAATCATTAATGAACTAGTAATTGCAATCCTTGCTGCTAACGCTCCTCGTCTGGTGGAGAATTAATCATTGGAAAAAAAAAAAAAAAAAAAAACAAAGAAGAGAAGGAAAACATTTGAGTTGATAGAGCGGGGTCAGATGAATTGGTGAGGAATTAGTTTCCTAGTTAAATGGGAGCTTCCGAGGAAATGCGGTCAAATTAAGTTTTCAGTTCATTATATACTGCGAGTGAGAGTGATTCAGAGAGAAGAGAAGAGGGAAGAAAAAAAAAAGAGAGAGATATTGGGGGAGAGAGAAAGAGAGAGAGGGGGAAATAGTGGGGGGCGAGTAAGAGAGAAAGAGAGAGGGGGAAACATTGGGGGGTGAGTAAGAGAGAGAAAGTGAGAGGGAAATATTGGGGGTGAGTAAGAGAGAGAGGAAAATATTGGGGGGCAAGTAAGAGAGAGAGGGAAATGCTGTACGGTGAGTAAGAGAGAGAGGGAAATATTGGGGGGACGAGTAAGAGAGAGAGAGAGGGAAATATTGGGGGGGGCGAGTAAGAATGATAGAGGGGGAAATTTTGGGGGGTGAGTAAGAATGAGAGAGGGGGAAATATTGGGGGCGAGTAAGAGAGAGAGAGGAAAATATTAGGGGGTGAGTAAGAGAGAGAGAGATGGAAATATTGGAGGATGAGTAAGAACGAGAGAGAGGGAAATATTGGGGGCGAGTAAGAGAGAGAGGGAAATATTGGGGGGTGAGTAAGACAGAGAGAGAGGGAAATATTGGGGGCGAGTAAGAGAGAGAGGGAAATATTGGGGGGCGAGTAAGACACAGAGAGAGGGAAATATTGGGGGGTGAGTAAGAGAGAGGAGGGGGAATATTGTGGGGTGAGTAAGAGAGAGAGAGAGAGAGAAATATTAGGGGGTGAGTGAGAGAGGGGGAAATATTGGGGGGAGAGTAAGAGAGAGTGAGAGAGGAAATATTGGGGGGGGGGTGTAAGAGAGAGTGGGAAATTTTGGGGGCAAGTAAAAATAAGAGAGGGTAAATATTGGGGAGCGTGTAAGAGAGAGAGAGGGAAATATTGGGGGGTGAGTAAGAATGTGAGAGGGGGAAATATTGGAGGGCGAATAGGAGAGAGGGAAATATTAGGGGGCGAGTAAGAGAGAGAGACGGAAATATTGGGGGATGAGTATGAACGAGAGAGAGGGAAATATTGGGGGGCGAGTAAGCGATAGAGACAGGGGGGAAATATTGGGGGGTGAGTGAAAGAGAAAGAGAAATATTGGGGGGGTGAGAGAGGGAGAGAGGGGGAAATATTGGGGGGAGAGTAAGAGAGAGAGAGGAAATATTGGGGGGTGAGTAAGAGCGAGACAGAGGGAAATATTGGGGGTTAAGTAAGAGGAGAGAGAGAGGAAATATTGGGGGATGAGTAAGAGCGAGAGAGAGAGGGAAATATTAGGGGTTGTGTAAGAGAGAGAGAGAGGGAATATTGGGGGGCGAGTAAGAGAGAGAGGGACATATTGGGGGCGAGTGAGAGAGAGAGAGAGGGAAATATTGGGGGACAAGTAAGAATGAGGGAGGGGAAAATATTGGGGGGTGAGTGAGAGAGAGGGAAATATTGGGGGCGAGTAAGAATGAGAGAGGGGGAAATATTGGGGGGCGAGTAAGAGAGAGAGAGAGAGAGAGGGAAATATTTATTTGAATGTATGTTTATTTATTTTTAACTGTATTTTTACTATTCTTGTAAAAAAAAAAAAGGAATATGTATTACTGCATAGAATCTAAAAAAAACAAAAAACAAACAAAAAAAAAACCCATTCAATAAAATATAAGCTTTTATTTGTATTAATTTTTTACAGTATTTTTACTATTTTTGTAAAAAAAAAAGGAATATGTATTACTGCATAGAGTCTAAACACAAAAAAAAAAGAACAAAACAAAAAATAACATCTTTATTTCTTTTGATGCACATGTACTGTGTATATGCATGTATGTGTATGTGTATATTTATATATATATATATATATATATATATATATATATATATATATATATATATATTTATATTTATATTTATATATATATATATATATATATATATATATATATATTTTTTTTTTTTTTTTGGTAGTTCTTTAAACCCAAATATTAAAATGTTCTATAAACTTTAGCAGGACAATGTAATTTACTGATAATATGAAAAAAGGCAGAGAAAGAAAGGGAAAGGGAAAGGAAAAGAGAAAGAGAAGGAGAGGAACAGGATGGAGAAGAAGGAGATCGGGAAGAAGATGGAGATGGAGAAGGAGAAGTAAAAGAAGAAGAAAAAAAAGAAGGAGATGTGGAAGGAGAAGGAGATCGGGAAGAAGGTGAAGATGAAGAAGATGGAGATGGAGAAGGAGATGTGGAAGGAGAAGGAGTAGGAGAAGGAGATCAGGAAGAAGGTGAAGGAGAAGAAGATAGAGAAGGAGAAGAAGAAAGAGAAGGAGATGTGGAAGGAGAAGGAGAAGGAGATCGGGAAGAAGGTGAAGGAGAAGAAGATGGAGATGGAGAAGGAGAAGAAGAAAGAGAAGGAGATGTGGAAGGAGAAGGAGATCGGGAAGAAGGTGAAGAAGAAGAAGATGGAGATGGAGAAGGAGATGGGGAAGGAGAAGGAGATCGGGAAGAAGGTGAAGGAGAAGAAGATGGAGATGGAGAAGGAGAAGAAGAAAGAGAAGGAGATGGGGAAGGAGAAGGAGATGAAGAAAGAGATGGAGATGAAGGAGATAGAGATGGAAAAGGAGAAGGAGAAAGAGAAGGAGATGGAGATGATGGAGAAAGGGAAAGGGAAGGAGACGGAGAAGAAGAAGAAGAAGAAAGGGAAAGAGAGAGAAAATGAGAGAGGGGAAATATAAGAAGGATAGAAAGAGGAAAGATAGAGAGAGATAAGGAGAGAGTGACAGTGAATGAGAGAGACAAAGAGAGAGTTGAAATAAGGGAATAGAAAGAGAGAGAGAAAAAACAAAGCACTTCCAGCAAGCCAGTGGGTCAGGCAAGGCTGCAATTTTCAACTTCCTCGAAAAAATACATCAATAAATGGTCTGAAGCTTCAGAGTCGTACTTAGCACCAGGGTTAACTGTACAAGACATCAATGTGAAGTTCCTGCTGTATGCAGATGACCTTCTTCTACTGTTGACAACCAAAAGAGGCCTTTAAGACTGGAAGGGCTGGAGGACAACCCCGGGGGCTACCCATCAACCCCCAAAAATTATAAAATCATGGTGATCCAAAGGAAGAACACAAACCAAATCAAGAGTTTCGCCCATTACAATAAACAACTGCCCTCCTGATTAATCTAACAGCTATACATACCTCAGCCTAAAAATTAACCAATCAGGAAGTTTCAAGCCAGCCATAGAGGAAAGACAAGGTATACAGTACCTTCTGTGCCTTCAGGCGACAACTGTACCGGCTTGAAAATTTTTGACAGTGCCATCATCCCAATCCTACTTTATGGTGTCAAAGTATGAAGTCCTGTCATGGAACAAGGTCAACCTAAATGGGACTTCAGTCCAACAGAAATAGTCAACTTGGAAATCTGCAAGTACTTCCTGAGGAAACTTTAGTGGGAGAGGGAAAAAGAAAGATAGGTAGGAAGGTTGCAAGAAAGAAAGATATACAAAGAGAGAGAGAGAGAGAGAGAGAGATAATCATAGAAAGACAGAAAAAGAGAAAAATAAGAAACAGGAAAAGTCAATAGCGAGAGGAAGAAAGATCAGTAAAAGACAAACGAGAGCAGGAAGGATTTGGAGACAGCCAGGTTTTGCTGTCTGCTCTTCATATAAAGAATTCCTTGTTTTATACATTAATGAGATCGGACTTGTTTTCTTTCCAACTTGTAGAATAATCATCATTATCACCCTGTACACATATATCTATAGCTTTAGGCATTTATCACCCCTCTATAGAAACATACGAGTGAATCCGCTGCCACAGAAAAACACGATTGTACTACACATCTGAGTTTCTGTATTTTTACACAAAATAGACCATCTGTACGCATGGTTGGCTCTTACGAGGGCTTCTTGACTTGTAAATCTCCTCTCGGTGAAGTAAGCAGTTGAGTGATTTTATTATCTTTTTCATTCAGGTAGTGAGCTGCTAACCTCTATTTGCTGGTATCGTAATAGGGTTCCTTATCACCTCCTAGCAATAAAAAGTGCTATTTCCTTTTACTAGTATGTAATGTATACAATGTATTTGATAGACTGTGAATATGAAAGTTGGATAGATAGATATATAGAGATACAGTAGTTATCCCTCTGGACCTCACTACACATAGGGGCCGTGATGCCCTGTGCTGCTGGTGTAGTGGTACATAAACCATAATTCACAGCCTCATAGTGAGTATTCATCATAATGCGTGCAATTCCCAGCTCATTGGTCAACTCAACTATATGACCATGCTGACCAATGAGAAGTACATCTGAGGCATCTTCCTCCAGTAGGGTACCTTATCATCTCCTAGCAATAAAAAGTGCAATTTCCCCCTTTACCAGTAATGTACACATTGTATGTGACGGGCTGTGTATATTAAAGATAGATGGATAGATAGATAGATAGATAGATAGATAGATAGATAGATAGATAGATAGATAGATAGATAGATAGATAGAGAGAGAGAGATAGATAGACAAAGAAGAGAGATTTGGGACTTTATATGAGGTCAAGACATAGAACGTCAAGTGCCTCCATCCCTGGTTGCTTATAGCATAGAGCAGCCTTTCTCAACCTTTCCAACACAGAGGAACCCTTGACATTACTTTCCAGTCTCAGGGAACCCCTACTAAAAGTTACTATATCTACAACTCATGATACATTAGTGTAACGGTCAGTGGGAAGAATGCTCCTTACACTTGGGGTCATTGGGAGGTATTACCCCTCACAGATAACTAAAAAGATTAATGGTGTCAGTAGGAACTTATCTGAGAGGCAGATATTGCTCACTGCTCAAGGAACCCCTAGCAGCCTCTGGGGGAACCCTAGGGATCCATGGAACCCTGGTTGAGAAACCCTGGCATAGAGGAAAGATTTGTGACTTCATATGAAGTATGTGGCTGAATTGGCAGTGCGAACATGGAGTGGCTGGCAAATATTAAAATACACCTAATAGCATTGTGTTATCTTGTATATACAATGGCAAAACAGAAACACATTATATAAAATTGTAGTTAGGTTTATTGAATAAACATCACATAATAGCGTGATCGCATAATTAACATGTAAAAAATTACACAATGATGGTATTAAAACCACCAGTCTTGAGAATCCATGTACACATATATATAGCCAAGCCATAGCATATTGGTCTAGGCCAGTACAGCATATTGTAAAAAAACAGTTAGTATCACGCTTGATTTGTTGATCATACAAGCATCTATATAGCTCGACGCGTTTCAAGGATACTTCCAATCTTCAGGAGCAGATGCACTATCGCTATCTATAAAAAAAATATTTGTATAATGTTTTAGGGGCTAACCAGATGACAAGCAGGGGAAAATTTGAAATAAATCATGGACTAAGGATGGTAACCTTAAATCGTCCATAGTTACTTACATAGGACCCATGTGTGCAGGAGAAAGACGTCAGGGGCCAAAATTTTCCCCTGCTTGTCATCTGGCTCCAGAGCTTAGTAAATGAGGGAGAGCTCCGATGACTTCCATCATCCAATCATGTGCAACAAAAATGCTGTTTTTTTATTTTCCTTGTTCATGATTGGGTATTCTTTGCAAAGTGAAGCTTATGCTCATTTACTAAGCTCTGGAGCAACTGCACTTTTCAAACTGTCTATTTTCCTTTAGTAAATTAACCCCTTTGTTTCACTCTTTTTTTTGTTTTACTTTATTATATTCTTTTTTTTTCCATTCTATTATTTTCTATTCTATTAATTTCTTCGCTATTCTATTCCTTTATTTTCTATTCTATTTTATTGTCTTCTGAAACCCAAATTTGAGTCTCTCTTTCTATAGAATACATCCGTATCCTGTTTATCTCTTCCCCCTCTTCTACAAGGAGCCACTAAAGTAGATCATTCATACGAGTATAATCTGTTCCAGAAGGATGCTTGTAATCCAAAGCACTCTTATATCAAAGCGAATTTCCCCATAGGAATCAATGGAAACTCAGATAATTTGTTCCACAGTGACTGCCGGTGTACGCAGTACTGTATGTGGCCAGGGGTGCAGGGGGCGCCGGTGTACGCAGTACCGCATGTGGCCAGAGGTGCGGGGTGCCGATGTGCGCAGTACTGCATGTGGCCAGAGGTGCAGGGGCGCCGGAGACACTTGGAGACACTCGGTAACCGAGTGTCTCTGAGTGTCTCCAAGCGTCTCTGAGCGTCACCGGCACCCCCACACCTCTGGATAAAATGCGGCACTACACGCCCCAGCGGCTAGAATCCTGCTTGTCTTGCGAGACAACGCTCGCAAATCAAGTCAGGATTTAAAAAAATAATAATAGCTTGTATTGCGAAACGCTCGTAAACCAGGGTACTCACAATCCAAGGTTTGTATCTTTATATCTACGGACTAATAAATATTATTAAAACCAATGCCATAAATATTCTTCCCGATTGGATCAGGGGTAATAATCTACCTAACACTGACTAGCCTTCCCCCCCCCCACCCCGCCCTCCATCTTATCACTATCCTACTTAAATTTTATTATATTTTATTTATTTATTTTATTTTACTTTTTTTTTTCCTCCTTGATCATACAGTCTATTACTTCCTCATTAATTGTGTAATCTCACGTCATATAATATATATTTTTACCAATGCATTTACTTATATTTTTGTTCATATTATGACAAGGAAGAGGAAAATTTAACATGTATTTTTTCATTTATTTATTTATTTTATAATTATTTTCTATTATTATTATTTATGTATTTAATTATTATAATTATTATTATTATTTTTAGCTTTATTATTCAAATATTTGTTTTTCTATAATTCTTTTTATTATTAGTTTATTATTATTATTATTATTATTATTATTATTATTATTATTATTAACGTTATTATTCAAATAGTTATTTATATAATTATTTATTATTATTAATTTATTATGATTATTATTATTATTATTATTATTATTATTATTATTATTAATGTATTTATTTATTTTATTATTATTATTATTATTATTATTATTATTATTATTAACTTTATTATTCAAATAGTTGTTTATATAAAAAAATTTATTATTATTTTATTATTATTATTTTGATTATGATCAATATTATTATGATGATTATTATAAAAAAAAATAGCTTTATTATTCAAATATTCGTTTTATATTGATGTTTGTAGCAAGTGCTTTTCATATGTTTTCTTTGCATTGTAATACTTTAAAGTTCTTAAATAAAAGAATGCAAAAAAAAAAAAAACAACATTTTTTTTTTTTTTTTTTTTACAGTGGGACTCAAAAAATAAAACGTACTCAGTTAATTCAAGTGACAGACTGCATCATATACATCATTTTTAAATTTGCCCAAAGGTGTACTCTTATTCAGTTGGGTTTACTTTGCGAGTCGTCTTCATCAAGAAGTTCCATGACACCGATCCACGTCAGAGTAGACAAGAAACGGACGTCAGTCCCTAATCTGAGCGGCGCGGAGAGTGTGTGCGCCGGAGGCTGCGACTGTATTGTGTTGGCGGGAATAATAAACGACTACGGTGCGTGATAGGGAAGAGGGAGAGAGCAGCGGGGACCGCATTACAGCGCTCAATCAGACAGTTGGGTCAGTTAATGTATGAGCCTCGGCAAGAAACATTCATCTTCCTGCCTGTCTAAAAAATCCAACAGCTTGTACACAAAATAGACTACGGTTCCCCGGCAGTTCCCCGGCAGAAAGGAGAGCGATAGACATAAATAAAAGGAGCCGAACACAGATTCTGCGAGCGTGGGAGGACTCCGGACATCGAACTTCCAGCTGGAGTCTAAATATGGATTTATTTTCTAGAGCTTTAACTTGGTGGGGAACATCAGACAGACAGAGACGGTTCAGCGCCAGATGAGCGTATAGAGGAATCGTATCCCTCAATTGGAAATACAGGATTCTCCAATTGGCAGAGAACATTAAAGCCATAAAAATACTCAACTCCAAGCCACTCCTTCTCTTTGCCACTTTGAACCCAGGTGTCGGGGTTTATGCAAGCCATCTCCCCTCACCGGGTAAGTGCTAAGAAGAAAGCCACGGCTGATCACGTGGTAAAGAGTCTCCGTCGGAGACTCTTTACCTAGATCGGTGTTGCGGGGTGTCAGACTGACATCCCGCAACAACGATCGACGCGATGCGCGCCCCCGGGGGGCGCGCAGCGGCTCAATATCCTGAGGACGTCATATGACGTCCAGTCAGGATATTGAAACCACTTTGCCGCCGTCATTTTGCAATAGGGCGGGCGGCAAGTGGTTAAAACCCGCAATAGGGTCCATAAGAGCGCTTAGGTCCAGATGTAACTGTATTAGTTACATGATAACTAGGCATGAACTAGTAATTACCGGTATCCATAATTTAAAAAAAAATCGTTTTTATTGAAATAAAAAGTCGTAACCTTTGAATGAAAAGCCGTGCAACCAATGGTGTCAGATGTTAATAACAACCTCTATGGCTTGAAATGCTTACTTGTCCGCAGTTGAAGAAGTCCAAGATGTGTCTCAGCACTTGCAAACTCCAGCCTTGATGTATGACGGCTGGACTAGGCAGGGAAATCCAGAGGCTGATAGAGAGAGCCAATATGTGTGTCAGGGCTGGGCTCAGCCCTCCCTTCTCAGAGCTCAGGCTGCTCAGCTGTTGGTTAATTGCCATTACTCAGCATTCCACAGTGACTCATCTGGTGATCATATTCTGCTCGTTAACAAGCCCTGCTGGCTATTTAAGCTTCCTGGATTAGATCTTCTGTGCCTTCACCTTGGTCAACATATCTAGAGACTCTCTGCTGTGTTCCTATTGAAGACTTGCCTGGCTGACGTCCCTTCTGGTTCCTGATCACGTCTGCTGCTCTGACTACGCTGATCTCTGGCTCCCTGGTTTCCTGGCTTGTTCTGACTACCCGATTTGGTTACCGAACCCTGGCTATGTTTTGACTACATTTCCTATTTGTACCATTTTTACCACTATATTAAATGGTGTGATTTTTACTGCATTTTCTCATTGTCTCCGTCTGATTCATGGTTCCTGACAATGTGGAAATGCCATGCAAGGTGCTGGTGCAAGGTGCTGGGGAAGGAACAACTATCCAGGCTGTGACAGATCTCCCTGTAGAGACAGCGTGTGGAAGCGGCGTCTAGGCTTCCGCTTAGGATCTGCTGGCACAGCGAGTGACGTCATCACGAGACAACCGCTTGCACGTGCTGTTTCTAAGGGAGATCTGTCACAGCCTGGATGGTTGTTCCTTCCCCAGCACCGTGCATGGCATTTCCACATATTGGCTCTCTCCATCGGCCCCTGGATTTCCCTGCCTAGTCCAGCCGTCATACATCAAGGCTGGAGTTTGGAAGTGCTGAGACACATCTTGGACTTCTTCAACTGCGGACAAGTAAGGATTTCAAGCCACAGAGGTTGCAATTAACATCTGACACCATTGGTTGCACGGCTTTTCATTCTAAGGTTATGACTTTTTATTTCAATATAATTTCTTGAATTATGCATACTGGTAATTACTAGTTCATGCCTAGTTATCATTTAACTAATACAGGTACACCTGGACCTAAGCGCTCCTATGGACCTTATTGCGGCTTTTTTCACTTTTCTTCTCCCCAGGAGTATGTCATAGCAGCTAAAGTCCACAGAACTGTTATTCTCTTTGTTCTTTATGCAATTGTTGTCCCTTTCAGCAGGCGCCTGATTTTTTTGGCGGCTATTAAATTTTCTTGTTGAGTTTCCTCTACTTTGCTTATTGAACCCCCCATTTCTTGACTATGCTACCTTCCTTTCTTTTCATGGTTGGTCTCCCTCCTCCTTCCCGATTGTGCTCCCTTTCCAACCTTGGTTGGATTTGGTTCCCTTTCCTGGTCTTGCTCCCTTTCCTTCCTTAGTTGGGCTTCTCTACCCTATTCTGGTTGTGCTCCTTTACCTTCCATGGTCCCCTTTCTCCCCATTTATAACTTTCCTTCTCTGCTTGAGCTTTCTTAAGTTCTCTGGTTCGGTGCTCTCCCACTTGCTGATTAGACTCTCTTCTCTTTTAGTTTAGCTCCATATTCTTGTTGGGGTCCCTCTCCTTTGCTTAGCTGCCTTCCCTATCCCCTTTCAGAGCGCCGGGTGCATGAATTTCTATTGCGGGGATGGGGGGGGGGAGCTGGTTTGAAGCACATGATTAGAGCCAGAGGCGTAGAGCACTGCGTCCCAATCCCACCCAGTTGAGTGACGATAGCAAATACATTTTTGCTATTTTCACACTAAACCTTCTCCCCGCCAATCAGGGAGCAGATGTGAGACCTGTTTCCAGATTGGCCAAAATGTCAGGCGATATTATTGGAAGCCTGAGGTGGAGCCATGTAGAAAGCCGCTGGAGCCATAGAGGAAGCCCCGCCATCCTGGAGCTGCGGACCGCATTCGCTAGGCTGGAGCCAGTGCCCAGACTGCCCATACCCCGCACCTGCTAGCCTGAAGCCGCTGCCCGCACCCCGCCGGCGCTGGATGACACCCCTATCTATCTGTATCTATCTATCCAGGTCAGTGCTGGACCAACCGGGGGGTAGGGGGGGTTTGTTAGTGCCGCTCCACCGGGGGGTGGATGTTTGCTGCCCCCCCCCCCGAACAAAAAACCCACCAGCCGTAAGCTGGTGTGCTTAGGGTCCTTGTCTTATTGGAAGGTAAACCTTCGGCCCAGTCTGAGGTCCTGAGCACTCTGGAGAAGGTTTTTATCCAGGATATCCTTGTACTTGGCCGCATTCATCTTTCCCTCGATTGCAACCAGTTGTCCTGTCCCTGCAGCTGAAAAACACCCCCACAGCATGATGCTGCCACCACCATGCTTCACTGTTGGGACTGTATTGGACAGGTGATGAGCAGTGCCTGGTTTTCTCCACACATACCTCTTAGAATTAAGGCCAAAAAGTTCTATCTTGGTCTCATCAGACCAGAGAATCTTATTTCTCTTGGAGTCGTTCAGGTGTTTTTTAGCAAACTCCATGCGGCTTTCATGTGTCTTGCACTGAGGAGAGGCTTCCGTCGGGCCACTCTGCCATAAAGCCCTGACTGGTGGAGGGCTGCAGTGATGGCTGACTTTCTACAACTTTCTCCCATCTCCCGAGTGCATCTCTGGAGCTCAGCCACAGTGATCTTTGGGTTCTTCTTTACCTCTCTCACCAAGGCTCTTCTCCCCCGATAGCTCAGTTTGGCCGGACGGCCAGCTCTAGGAAGGGTTCTGGTCTTCCCAAAAAAGTCTTCCATTTAAGGATTATGGAGGCCACTGTGCTCTTAGGAACCTTCAGTGCAGCAGAAATGTTTTTTTGTAACCTTGGCCAGATCTGTGCCTTGCCACAATTCTGTCTCTGAGCTCTTCAGGCAGTTCCTTTGACCTCATGATTCTCATTTGCTCTGACATGCACTGTGAGCTGTAAGGTCTTATATAGACAGGTGTGTGGCTTTCCTAATCAAGTCCAATCAGTATAATCAAACACAGCTGGACTCAAATGAAGGTGTAGAATCATCTCAAGGATGATCAGAAGAAATGGACAGCACCTGAGTTATATATATGAGTGTCACAGAAAAGGGTCTGAATACTTAGGACCATGTGAGATTTCAGTTTTTCTTTTTTAATAAATCTGCAAAAATGTCAACAATTCTGTGTTTTTCTGTCAATATGGGGTGCTGTGTGTACAATATGGGGTGCTGTGTGTACATTATGGGGTGCTGTGTGTACATTAATGAGGGAAAAAAATTAACTTAAATGATTTTAGCAAATGGCTGCAATATAACAAAGAGTGAAAAATTTAAGGGGGTCTGAATACTTTCTGTACCCACTGTATATACATTTTTTATCATGTATATAATAAACACACACTAGCCTCAAAAAACAGCAGGGGGCTCACAACAGCTATTATATATTTGCACATCTGCAGCAAAGGGAAAACTTTTGCTTCCCGCATAGGTTTACATAGTTAAAAAAAAAAAAAAAAAAGTTGGAATAAAATAAACAGGATTTCAAACTATCTCACATGCAAATGAGCAAAAGTGATAGAGATGCTTCAAACAAAGCAGCGGGGTTGCATCCGTCTTCTCTTCTGCACATCAATACTTAGCTTTGCAAATACTTGTTAGGAGCGCAGGTATTTTTAACACAACTTGCAGGCTGGCTGTCGTCTTTTTTTTTTTTTTTTAACTTGTTGGCACTCTCATTTGTACCTGTTTTTTTTTTTTGTTATTTTTATTTACAGCAGAAATTAGCATAACCAGCTGGAGCTACAAGGCACCTGTGAAAAGCCACAGAAATACCGCCTGCATTAAAATGAACCAGTTTGTAGAGATAGCTCCCATTTCAAAGTAGGGTCCATCAGTCCCGTCCTGGATGTAATGCCTAACGTGTCACCGACTCAGAAGAAGCATGTAGCCAGTAAATTCAGAACTTCCAGCATTCATTTTTTTTTTGTTCCAGGTAAGTAAAAAACGAAATACGATCATAGAACAAAAAGTTGGTTTCTTCCAAAAAGATTTGATAGTGGCTGCCTCTGTATTTCTTCATTAGTAAAGCAAAGTCACTGTGTAGTCGTCATAAGCAGGAAATGTAGGCATGAATAAATCTCCCCCCCCCCCCACTTTTTACAATATAAAAGGCTGATTATTTTTTATTAACCCCGTCGATACCGGGAACTTTCTCCCCCTTCCTGCCCAGGCCAATTTTCAGCTTTCAGAGCTCTCACACTTTGAATGCCAATTGCGCGGTCATCCAACACTGTACACAGATGACATTTTTATTTTATTTTTTACACGAATAGAGCTTTCTCTTAGTGGTATTTAATCACCACTGGGGTTTTTATTTTTTGCAAAAAAAAACAAAAAAGACCAAAAAATGTGAAAAATAAAAAAAAATCCTTAGTTTCTGTCAGAAAATTTTGGAAAGTTTTTCTACTTCGCTGATGTGCGCTGATGACGCGGCACTTATGGGCACTGATAAGGCGGTACTTATGGGCACTCATAAAATAAAACTGCACTGATGGAGGGCAATTATGGGCACTGATGAGATTGCACTGATGGGCGGCACTTATGGGCACTGATAAGGCTGCACTGATGGGCGCCACTTATTGGCACTGATGAGGCTGCACTGATGGGCACTGATAAGGCGGCACTGATGAGACTGCACTGATGGGTGATACTTTTGGGCACTGATGAGACTGCACTGATAAGGCTGCACTTATTGGCACTGATGAGACTGCACTGAAGGGCACTGATGAGGAAGCAGTAATATGCAGCACTGATGGGCACTGATATGCAGCACTGATGAGTACTGATAAGTGGCACTTATGGGCAATGATAGGTGGCACGGATAGGCGGCACTGATGGTCACTGAAAGGCAGCACTGACTGGCACTTCTGATGGGCATTGATTGGCATCACTGATGGGCACAAAGAGGCATCACTGATGGGCACAGATTGACATCACTTATGGGCACTGATAAGGCGGCACTAATGAGACTGCACTGATGGGTGATACTTTTAGGCACTGATGAAACTGCACTGACAAGGCTGCACTTATTGACACTGATGAGATTGCACTGAAGGGCACTGGTGAGGAAGCAGTAATATGCAGCACTGATGGGCACTGATAGGTGGCACTTATGGGCAATGATAGGCGGCACTGATGGTTACTGAAAGGCAGCACTGACTGGCACTTCTGATGGACATTGATTGGCATCACTGATGGGCACAAAGAGGCATCACTGATGGGCACAAAGAGGCATCACTTAGGGGCACTGATAAGGCGGCACTTACGGGCACTAATGAGACTGCACTGAAGGGCACTGATGAGAAGACACTAACATGCAGCACTAATGGGCACTGATAGGCAGCACTGATATGCAGCACTGATGAGCACTGATAAGTGGCACAGATTGGTGTAACTCATGGGCACTGACTGGCATCACTCATGGGCACTGTTGGACCTGCACTGATGATCAGTGCACTGATTACCTATGACAGGTCTCCCCTGTGAGGAGTTGATGCTGACCCCCCCCCCCCCCCATCTCTTCACACTCTCTCAGTTTGAGGCGAGGAGAGCCGATAAACGGCACGTCTGTGTTTACATGTGATCGGCTGTGATTGGACACAGCCGATCACATGGGTAAAGAGCCGCTTAATCAGCTCGATGTTGCGTCGTATCCCAGGGGGGTTGGGCCAGTGCAGTGAGACTGTGGCAGCTTCATATGACGTCGTCCCAAGCGAGAGGGGATCCCGTCCGCCGTCATTTGTCTATACGGAGGGCGGGAGGAGGTTAAAGCCTTTTTGTTTTAGTTTTTAAAAGATTTTAGAAGAGCCAAGTTTGCATTGGCATTGGTGATATCATTGGGGAAATTTCACCTCACTTCCTGTCACTGTAAGACTTGGACAAGAAATTGGGTGCCAGCAATGGAGAGATTTTTCAAAACTTCCTGTGTCAACAGGAAGTCTCCTGATTGTGTCATAGACATCACATGGCCCAAAATCCATAAATTGTGAATTCAAATACAGTATGTATTGTTAAGGTAATGTGATCAAACTTTTATGTGAACTTGCATGGTATACTGTATATTCTGTGTGGATTTACAATACAGTTTCAGTTCCAGTTTGCATCTAAGCCGTTCTCGTCTAGTCTTGGGTGCTCAGCTATAATACTTGGTTCCTAAATCCAGACTGGAGGAAGATATATATCTTGATGGAGGCACCCAAGCTGGGTGCTAGACGGTTCCGTCACAGTGAGCTTGTTACCCTTCCATTTGTTTAATTTACAGAGTCTAATCCCCTGGGGCCCAACCTGGGGCCGCATGTGGCACCTTTGGCAGTTTTTGTTTGGCCCTCAGGGCCCCCGTAGACACAAATCTGTGTTTCCGTATTGGCCTGTTATAGTAATACAGAAGTCTCATGTAATATGTCTCTAGTCTATGACTGTCTCCTGAAGCATGTAACCAGTCTCCAACAACTCCTATAGCATGTTCACAGTCATTGCCAGTCTCCTGTGGCATGTTAACAGTTTCTGACAGTTTGCTGCAGCATGTTTACTGTCTCTGACCATTTCCAATTCCTATATCATGTCTGCATTCTCTGATCATCTCCTGTAATATGTCTGCAGTCTCTGATCATCTCATGTAATATGTCTACAGTCTCTGACTATCTCCAGTTCCATGTCCGCGGCCTCGGATTGTCTCTTGTATAATGTCTCCAGACTGTGACCTCCTGTACCATGTCTGCAGTCTGTGACCATATCATGTTCACAGTCTCTGTCAGTCTCCTGCAGCATGTTTACAGTCTCTTGCCATTTCCTATATCATGTCCGCAGTCTCTGATCATCTCCTGTAATAGGTCTTCTGTCTCTGACCATCCCCTGTATCATTTCTGCAGTCTCTGACCATATCCTGTACCATGTCCGTGGTCTCAGATCATCTCCTGTATCATGTCCACAGTCTCTGGCCATCTCTTGTGTTATGTCTGCAGTCTCTGGCCATCTCTTTTATCTTGTCTACAGTCTGTGACCTCCTGTATCTTGCCATTTCCTATATCATGTCCGCAGTCTCTGATCATCTTCTGTAATATGTCCTCTGTCTCTGACCATCCCCTGAATCATTTCTGCAGTCTCTGACCATATCCTGTACCATGTCCGTGGTCTCAGATCATCTCCTGTATCATGTCCACAGTCTCTGGCCATCTCTTGTGTTATGTCTGCAGTCTCTGGCCATCTCTTTTCTCTTGTCTACAGTCTGTGACCTCCTGTATCTTGCCATTTCCTATATCATGTCCGCAGTCTCTGATCATCTCCTGTAATATGTCTTCTGTCTCTGACCATCCCCTGTATCATGTCTGCAGTCTCTGACCATCTCCTGTACCATGTCCGTGGTCTCAGATCATCTCCTGTATCATGTCCACAGTCTCTGGCCATCTCTTGTGTTATGTCTGCAGTCTCTGGCCATCTCTTTTCTCTTGTCTACAGTCTGTGACCTCCTGTATCTTGCCATTTCCTATATAATGCTACAGTCTCTGACCATCCCCTGAATCATGTCTGCAGTCTCTGACCATCTCTTGTATCATGTTCACAGTCTCTGACCACCTCTTGTATCATGTCTATAGTCTTAAGCCTCGTACACACGACCGGTTTTCTCGGCAAGAAAACTGCTGGGAGAGCTTTTTGCAGAGAAAACCGCTCGCGTGTATGGTTTCTAGCAGGAAAACTCCCGGGAATCTTGACGAGAAAAATAGAGAACCAGCTCTCTATTTTTCTCGTCTGGATTCTCAGGCAGAGTGTTTCCTGCCGAGAAAAACGTTTGTGAGTATGCTTACCTGTCCCAGGTAAGCCCCCACATGCTCGATGAGACTTCGACGCATGCGCAGTAGCATACAAGGGTAGTGTAGGGTGTAGCAAGATGGCGGCGACGGCATCGAATGTGACGAGCGCCGGCTCGTCATAGTCAATGACATCACTGCGTTCTTGCCATTCAAAAGAACGGCGGTTCTTTTGAATGGCCGTCTGTACAGAGGGCTTGGCAAGACAAGCTTGCCAGAAATCCTGTCGAGAAAACCAATGTTTTCTCCTCCTGTTGTGTGTCTGATGTTTCTATCACCGAATATTCACTTAATTTTATGTGCGTCTCTTTGGTGATATCGAGAGCTGAACTTAAAGGAATTGTAAAGTCTTGAGGTTTTTCACCCTAAGGTGAAAAACCTTTTGTGGTGCAGCTGCCCCCCAGAACCTGAACCCGATCTTTCCAGCGACGAGAACGGGCCCGGAAGCTCCAGCCGCTGTCTCAGGTCCTTATTGGATAGATTATAAGCAGCAGGAGTCATTGGCCCCCGCTGCTGTCAATCAAATCCAGTGACACGGGACCTGGGGGTGGGGCTGAGTCCTGTTGTCTGTGTCAATGGACGCAGCAGCCGGACTCGGGAGTGCGCCTGCACGTTCCCCCCCCATTGAATTCTGCTCTCTGTGGGGGCACTCAATGTGGAGGAGGAGCCAGGAGCACCACTGGGGGACCCCAGAAGACCCCAGAAAAGGAGGATCGGGGCCACTCTGTGCAAAACCCTTGCACAAAGGAGGAAAGCCTTTACAATTACTTTCAGTCCTACCATATCAAGAAAGTTGACCCTGTCTAATCTCTTGTACAAATGAGAATTTATAAAGAAAAAAAAAAGAAAAGGAAACAAAAGAGGAAAATATTGTGGACTGTCTTGGATTCAAGGAATCAAAGGGTGTCTCCATCCAAGGGGCACACAAGTACACATCAGGGGGCACAATATAGTGAAGTTCAGCCCGTCCTGCAAACAGTAGGATGGAGAGGTATGGGTGGCTAGAGGTTTTCTGCCAAAAAAGATGCATCTGGAATAGGGAGGACCTTTACCATTTCCAACAGTAGGAGCTCTGGTACAGTATGTACTATTCATTAGATGGAGAATTGCATAGGAGGATTTTCTAAAAATCTTCCTGAAAGATGAACTTACACTTTCAAGTGTAAGTCCAGCCAAAACTTTATGTCCTTAGCTGCTCTTAGCCGAATTGGATAGTCATAGCTGAACTCCCGTGCACTATCTAGTTGGTCTGGCTCCTTTCTTGAAGCCCATACCCAGCCAAATGGAAGAGAGAAGAGAAAGCCTTCTTTATAGTAAATAGGCAATATGTAAGAAAAGCTTCTTGACTTGTAAATCTCCTCTCAGTGAAGTGAACAGTTGAGTGATCTTATTACCTTATTCGCCGTTAGCGAGCTCTTTGCTTACTTTTTTTATTACAAACGTTTTTTATTTATAGAAAAGGCAAGAAAATAGTACATACACATAAAAATCTGCGTATCACATAGTACCAGTTAGACTGCAAACATAAATGTCAACGCAGTGACAAGAAAAGAAATAGAGAGAAATCAACAAACAACAAAAAAAAAAAAATATATCTATATAAGAAAAATAAAAAAGGTGACGTTGAAGCATCTGAGAGAAGCCGAAGCCGGTTTGTAGAGGATCTACAGGAGACATAGTTGTCTACGTGAGGTGAGGCAAACCAGTGAGGGGGATTATCCGCCTCCCACAGACTAAAGCTGTTGGGGAGTTTGCGTCCATAGCTAAGATTGTGGCAATAAAATATGTCTTTGGGAGGTCCAGGGATCCCACCTACGGTCAAATAGGGGCATCCTATCATTTAGTGTGTAGAGAATCCTTTCCATTATCATAATAGAGTCCATCCTATGGAGGACGGAGGAGATAGGGACAGTAGGGGACTTCCAATGTAGGGCAATGGCCCATAGAGCGGCCAAGCAAATTGTGTGGATAAGGCCTTCCTCAGAGGGAAGCATACCCGGGATAGATGCTCCCAGGAGGCACATAGAGGCCGTAAGATGTATTGGAGCACCTGATAGAGCCGTTGCTATGGCCGTCACCTTGGTCCAAATGTGGGACAGATTATCACAGTCCCAGAACACATGCAGAAAGGTCCCAGGCAGGGGACAGCCTCTGAAGCATAGGTCAGAGGTACCCGGAAAAATAGAATGAAGTCTAGATGGTGTATAGTACCACCTGGTAAGTATTTTATACGCTGTTTCTCTGACCGCTAGGGATTTAGACGCTTTGCGAAGGTTAGTCAGCATAGTGTCCCAGTCATCTGGGTCAAAAAGTTCGTTGCAGTCAGCCTCCCATTTATGTTTATATGGGACCTCCCCAGGAAACAGTGTATTAATTGCTGATCTGTAGAGGATAGAGATAAGCCCCTTTCCCCTGGGGGAGTCACGGCAGATGTGTTCATACGTGGTAGAGGGGGCTGCTGGGGAGAGGGCGAAGTGGGAAAGATAAAAGTGTCTAATTTGCAGATAACGGAAGTGTTCTCTAAGTGGGATTTGTTTATGTGTGCGTAATTGGTCAAATGAAGCAAAAGAGTTGCCCATCTGCAAGTCCGCCAATGTGACCATGGAGTTAGATATCCACCAAGAGAATCCCTCAGAGTTCTTAAAGGCCAAAGTAAATAAGGGCTCTCCTACAAAGGAGGAGCCTCAGGGAGCGTGGGACACCAGGCCTAGTTTATGTTTGTATCTGTACCATAGGGTAAGGGAGTGAGCAACTAGGGTGTTAAGAGACATAATTTCATGGGCCACTTTAGAAGGGGACCAAAGTAGACTAGAGAGCCTGTACGGAGCGATGGCATGTGATTCAAATTCTACCCAGGGTACATTAGAGTCAGGGATGTTCCATTGTGCTATCTGGGAGAAGCGAGCCGCAAGGAAATAGAGCCAAAGATTTGGCAGGCCTAGCCCCCCAAGTGTTTGTGGGATGAACACAACGTGTCTGGAGAATCTCGGCCGTTTGTTCTGCCAGATAAATTTGTGGATATCTTGTTGTAGCCTATCTATAAAAGCTTTAGGGATCATGAATGGAAGGGCTCTAAATAAAAATAGGAGTTTGGGTAGGAGGGTCATTTTGATCGCCGTGACTCTCCCGAGGAACGATATGTGGTAGGTGCTCCACAGCTTAAGCAGGCTACGGAGACGGGACACACATGCCGGATAATTCGCAGCAAAAATGGAGGACCAATGTGGCGTGATATAGATGCCTAAATATGGTATTTTGTCAGTAGACCATTGCAGGGGGAAGGAGCCCTGGAGAGTCCCACACTGAGCCGGGGGAATATTGATTGGTAGTGCTGTGGATTTGGACATGTTAACTGTGAGCCCAGAGATGGATGCAAATCGGGACAACAGGGTGAATAGATTGGGCAGGGAAATTTGGGGTTGGGTTAGAAATAACATGACATCATCTGCATACATACAGAGATAAGATGTGGTGGAAGCCATGGGGTATCCGGATATATCGGGGTGTTGTTTAATTGCAGTGGCAAGGGGCTCCAGGGCCAGGGCGAATAATAGAGGCGAAAGTGGACATCCCTGCCGGGTGCCCCTGCCCAGTGTGAAAAACTCTGAGCTGCAACCTGGAATTTTGATTCTAGTTTGAGGGTGATGGTAAAGGGCCTGGACCCCCAACAAAAACTCATCCCGAAAACCAAGCCTTTGAAGCACAGCAAATAAATAAGGCCATAAAACGCTGTCGAACGCCTTATTAATATCCAAGCTAAGAAGGAGGACGTGTTTCTTACATATATTAGCGTCTTGGAGAACATCAAGTGTCAAACGAATATTGTCTGTGATGAGTCTATTGGGTATGAAACCCGATTGGTCAGGAGAGGTTAGTGTTTCAATGATAGCGGCTAGTCTGTCAGCTAGGGCTCGACTAAAAATTTTAAGGTCATTATTAATGACCGAAATCGGCCTATAGTTTTGGGGGAGGGAGTGGTCCTTGAGAGGTTTGGGTATGAGAGACATGTTAGCTAGGGTCATTTCCGAGGGGAACTGTTCCCCCGCAAGTATTTTGTTGAACATGCTAGTGAGACGTGGGAGTAGTATAGGGGCATCATTTTTATAGTAGCTAGCCGTGAAACCATCTGGGCCTGGGGCTACAGAGCGTTTCAGGGATTTGACAACGCCCAGCAGTTCTTCTTCTGTGAAGGGGGCGTTAAGGGAGTCAACTTGTACATCGGACAAAGTGGGAAGGGGAAGTGAGGTCAGCCAGTCCCAGGAGGGTGGAGAAGGACCCGATGGAGGGCTAGAAAGGAGCTTGGAGTAAAACTCCTCAAATACGTCAAGGACTTCTTTAGGGTGAGAGACTATTCTGCCTGAGGAATTACGGATCTTGTACACATGAGGTGGACGTAGTGTATGATTTAATTTGCGCGCAAACATAGCAGATGCTGTGTTGCTGTGAAGGAGAAAGTTTGCTTTGGACCACCTCAATGCTTTTTCGGTCTTAGCTGATACTCTTTGCTTACTTTTGATGGTATCGTAATAGGGTCCTTAGCGCGTCGGGATCCTACGGGGTAAATGACCGCGCTATATCAAGATGCCACCATACTCAACTCTTCTCTTCACCTCTTAACATTAAAAAGTGTTATTTTCTCCTTTACTGATAAAGCATACACTGTATTCCCAATGGCAGAAAGTTCACTTCATGGCTACTTCTCAAGACAGTTAATAAATGCCAAGAGTTATGGCCATGAGTGTAGAAGATGGAGGCGGAGATAATTATTTAGATTGTAAGTGGAAACCATTGAAAAAAATAAAATAATACAAGATCCAATATAATGAGTAATTCCTTCCATCTGGATCAGAACTCTCTATCTTTCTCTCTTTTTCCTATTCTTACTCTTATTTCCCATTTGAAATCACAAACCAACATGACAGCAGAGAGGACCAGAATGAATAGGCTACAATTTCACCAAACAATATAAAAATGTTGACAAAATGCATTTGAGTTAACAGGGCCGGGACAAGGGGTGGGCAGGAGGGGGCGGCTGCCCTGGGCACTGTGGTATCATATGAGATGAGAGGGCGCCGTGAAAATATTGGAGGGGAGAGGATTTTTGTTGAAAAAAAATAAGGGGGGGGGGGTGGCATTTGGTAAGAATTGTTCTAGGAGGGGAAATTGGGGGGGGGGTGCTAGGAGTGGTGAATTACATGGATCTGTGTTGGAAGGGGGGAGGGAGAAGAGGATTTGTGCTACAAGGAGGGATTGGGAGAGTTTGTGATAGAAGAGATCATATGGTGGAGGTGGGGGGATAGTACAAAGAGGGGTAAATTTTGTTTGGCGGGGGGGATTTGTGCTAACAGGGATGATTGGGGGGATTTGTGCTACGAGGGGAAATGTGGGGATTGGGGGGGGTTGTGCTGAGAGGGGGGGAATTTGGAGTGCGGGGAGAGGATGTGCACTTGGAGGGGAAATTTTTGTGGTAGAGGATTTATGCTAGGAGTGGTGAATATTTTTCGGCATTTGTGCTAGGGGGATTTGGGGAATGTGGGGGCAAAGATTTGTTCTGGGAGGGGAATTTTCAGCAGGGGGGGGAAATTAGGACTGGGAGGAGGAGGAATTTATGCTTAGAGGGTATTCATGCAGATTGGTGCTCTTTTTTTTTTGTGGGGGGGGGGGGATTTTTGCTGACACATAATGTTAATGCATCTCATGAACTTCACTATATTGCACAGTTTGGCATGTTCGCCCTTGGCTCTAGATCAGTGGTTCTCAACCCTGTCCTCAAGTACCCCCAACAGGCCATGTTTTGGAAAATTTTGGCCAAAATACCAAGCCATTGACTCTGATTTAAAGCACCTGTGCAAGATAAAAGGAAAACCTGTAAACATGGCCTGTTGGGGGTACTTGAGGACAGGGTTGAGAACTACTGCTCTAGATGACCTTGTCCCAGCACTGGTTAGATCCGCTCATCTCAACTCTCTGGGACTTGTCCCTGTGCCCAAAAACAGTCCTTTATAAGCTGTCTACTACATGTGTTAGTAGTGAGCATGGTCTATTGTCAAGCTAGTCCATATGTTGCCATCTCACACTTGTCCATTGTCCATTCTTTGCTTATTGTTAGGTCAGCCCTGTTTTACCACAATAATATGATTACTATGATTTTATTGCCCCAACAGTGCTCACTGGAACCTTCAGAAGTTTAGAAATCCTTCTGTAACCAATGCCATCAGTATGTTTTGCAACAATAAGGTTGCGGAGGCCGTCTTGAGAGAGCTCTTTGCTTTTACCCATCATGAGATGTTTCTTGAGGGGCACCTTGGTAATGAGACACCCTTTTTATAGGCCATCGGGTGAGACTGAACCAGCTGATATTAATTTGTACTGACAAGAGGCGGGATTTCTTTCTAAATACTGGTAGATTTCAGCTGGTGTCTTGGCTTTCTATGCCTTTTTGCACCTCCCTTTCTTCATGTGTTCAATACTTTTTCCCTGAGTCATTCCATTTTATTACAAAGAACTTCATTTCTCAACTTATTTGTTTTAGTGTCTTTCTATGTATGGATTGCACGGGTTGTTACCGACATGTGGTGAAAATATCATGTCAATAGCACCTTTACCAATATATTTACCTAGAAAAATGGTGACGTGTTCAATACTTACTTTACCCACTGTGTGTATAAATATATATTTATAGGTTTTGCGATTTTCTCAGGCTCACGTTAATTTGTTTGTTTGTTGAGTGAACACTTCTCAAACAAATGCCCTTGGAGGGAAATGATGCACAAGCTGTCCTCTAATACAATGGAAACATAGATACTAGGGTTATATGTTGGGCATATATTAGTTGGCAGTTACAAACTGCCATTGATTTTACAGGAATTCTGGTTATACGATGCAACTAAGGTCAGCAATAGCTTGACCTTTGGACATTGATGACCTATGGCATGTATGATACAATGGCGCCACCTAGAGGTTGAGTTAGGAAATGTCCGTCCATACAAAGAAAGAAAGTATTATGTTCATGTGTGATTGTCTACCTAAACTTTCCAAATAAAAGTTCAGCAGCATAAGCTGGCAGGAGGGCTCCATAATGACATAATAACAACGAAGATCTATGCCAGAGGAAACTTTACCTAGCGCCTAATTTATTGCACTTGCTTGAAGAGTAAGCGTGGAGCCTTAGTTGCTTATGGAGATTGTGAAGCCACTATAACTTAAGCTAAGTTACTTTTAGTGTAATCCTATTGTATAGATAGGTAGTGTTTATGTATACTTGTTGTATGTATATCTGGCAGTCTTGTATTGTACTCCTATAATTGTAATAGTTTCTATGTACAGCATTTTGTTTAGTAAAAGCACATTAATACACTACAGAGGTTGTATTGTTTTTTGGGGGCTTACTGCAAAGAATGTTAATAGATGCAAAGCAAAACACATGGGGGGGGGGCAAAAGCAGTGCCGGGACAAGACCATCCCTTAGGGTTCGGGTCAGGGTGCCCACATCCCTGCAATAAAGCATTGCGCCGAAGGGCAACGGCCCTGCCCACCCCTTGTCCCCGCCCTGCTCAAAGGTATGGCACATACTTACTTACATTGGTCCAAGCTGGTAAAAATATCTATATCTGGAGATCTATTTCAAGCCTCCACTTTTCCTTACAAAAAAGACAGGCAACTATAGCACCCCCTGAAGAACAGCCTTCATTTTTGCCTGAGCACAGACTTCCAATAAGAGGCATGTCTGCAAAGTAGACATGTGCAGTTCGTTTCGTTGTGAATTAAAAATTCGGACAAATTTTCCTTTATTCGGAAATTTCAATGTAGCCAAATTTCCGAATTACAATAGTAACAAATTGAAACAATCCAATTCCGAAATAACAAATCAAATTTTCGGTAAATTTCAAATCAAATTTTAATAGTTTTATAGAGAGAATACAATAGAATAGAAAATAAAGGAATAGAATAAAAAATAATACAATATAATAGAGTATAATAAAAAATAGAATAGAATATAATAGAGTAAAACAGAACAGAATAGGAAATAAAAGAATAGAAATAAGTGACAGAATAGAAAATTAAAAGGAGAGAGTAACACAGAACAAAATAGAATAGAAAATAAAAAGAATAGAATCAAAAAAGAATAAATAATAAAGGAATAGAATGAATAAAATAGAATATAACCATCTTCTGAAATTTGACTTTGAATAGAATACATTTCAATTTGAATAGATTAGAAAGGAATAGAATAGAAAATAACAGAATAGAGAAAAAAATAATAGAATAGAAAAACAATAGAATAGAATAGAATAGAACAAACAATATAAAATAATAGAAAAAATCGAAACAATATCGCAATATAACCGTTTTACGAAATTTGAATTTAGAATATATTAGAATATATTAGAATTCGAACATTAGAATAGAAAATAAAACATAGAATAGAAAAAAACAACAGAATATAATGGAAAAGAAAGAATATAACCATCTACCAAAATTCTAATTTCAAATAGAATAAATTTGATTTTGTATTGAATTTGATTTGAATTTGAATGGAATTTGAAAAATTAGAATCGATTCGAATTCGAATAAAAGAAACAAATTCGAAAAATGAATTAAACACATTTAACTAACACATTTTTGGAAATAACGAATCGAAACAAAACACTTATTTTGGTTCTGCACATGTGTCCTGCAAAGCGTACTGGTGAAAAAATAAAAGTGCTTAATACTGTATACCAGGATACAAAAATTGCTCAAGCATTTCATGAGCCACATTTATTGAAAGGAAATATTATATATATATTGTTCCATTCAACAAATGTTACAATAAAAACTCTATTGTAAAGCTTGGAAAAATTTGCGCATCCCCAGTGCTGCAAAAAACAAAGGTTCAAAAGAAAACTCTGGTGCCAATAAAAAGTTATTTCAAAGGAATATGATCCTTATAAAAGACTAATGAAATATAAGTGATGGGTGCTGCATCTAAAAAAATACCTGGAATATACAGCTATACAAAAATATTCACAAATAATAAAAAAAATGTGCTACCTACAATTATGTGCAAAAATCAAAGTGCAAACTGGAATACAATTAATACAAAAAAATGTCCCAAGAAAAATTATCAATTAGTGTCCCAATAAACACAAAAAGAAAAACATTTTTTTGAAGTGACTGTAAATAGGTTGTGAGGTGACTCGCTGCATTCAAAATTTCATAAAAAAGAAAATGTGGCAGGGAAGGGTTGAAGTCTTCCTCTACAAGTAAAAACTGTGAAGTGACTGTAAATAGGTTGTGAGATGACTCGCTGCATTCAAAACTGCATGAAAAAGGAAATTGTAGCAGGGAAGGATTGGAATCTTCCTCCGACAGTTTTCCAGCCAGATGACATAAAAATGGAAAGAGTGGGGGCTTACCGACTCCGGTGGATCTCTATTACGGAGATCATACAGGCTCAGCACATCAAAAACATCCATCCTGCAGCAGGTCCGCCCTCTCCCTTGGATCGTTCAGGGACACAGTTTCCTTATAGTCAGGATCGATTCCCCAATGATTCAGTATGGATATCAAAAAAGAGATAGGGGGAGACTCATGGTGCAGTATATCAACAAAAGGTCCCTTTATTAAAATAACAGGAGCTAACATCCAGAGTCTCTGAACAAAGGTATTTTAAAAAACGCGGTTTAGATAAGACAACCAGCCGCGGCTCAGACCACTGAGCTGGAGCGTGGTGACGTCAGAGATGATTGCTCCGCCCGACGCTGCGTTTCTCCTATACAAGGCATCAACAGGGAAGGAGGCAATAAAAACTCTATGTATGAAATGTAGCGGGGTGTCATATTTAGGGGGAGCATCTGAGTGGCAATTAGGCTCAGATGCACTAATTGTTAGGTTTCATGGACCATTACTATCCCTGGGAGATAATACTGGTGTGCAGTTCCCTGGGGCCTATGGGTGGTGCTGTTGCCATGGGCCCGGGTTGAACTGCAGTACAGGGTTGTGCTTTTTCTTGTCCCCTCTCGGCAGCAGTACGGCGGGGCGGGGAACCTGCTGTGCCTGTCGGGAGAGGGTATAAAAAGGGGCGGCCATCTTCCAGTGGGGTTCGTCCACGCCCAGGCTCCTTAGGCCTGGGTGTGTGAGTGTCGCCTCCGGGTGCCCTAGGCCCGGAGGCCTGGTCGGTTCCGCGCTCAGGCACCTTAGGCCTGGGTGCGGGTGGGTTGTCTTCGGGTGCCCTACACCCGGAGACGGAGCTGCTGTTCCATCCCAGACACCTTCAGTCTGGGGTGAGGTACTTTGGTGAGGGCCTGGAACCCAGCAACCTTCGGCTGGGGTCTGCTAAGGATCGAGGCTCCCAGGGATCTGCCTTACGAGGGGACCCATATCCAGGACAAGGGGGCCAGGGAGGTGACCCTTTCTGAAGACCCAGCGCAGAGTCGTGGTGACAGAGGGGGCCTCTGGTAACTCTCCGGAGGGATGTTCTTATCTTGAAAAGGGCTAAGTTACTCAAGGAAGGAAGTGCGGGTTCTTTATGTCACAGTGGCAGTGACTCTACGCACACCAGATCAGTGGCAGTGACTTGCAACTATTCACCAGGTCAGTGGCAGTGACCAACCTCATGGTCCGTGTCAGGGACTGTGTGCCAAGCCTGTTCATGCAAACCAGAACAGGAGAAACCCTGAATTAAGTTTGTGCCTGGACCTCCTCCCACCTTATCTGACCCGTGTTTGTCTCAACCTGTCTGCTCTCAAAGAGACTATTTATTGCCCTTAAGAATAAATAAGAAGTTGGACTTTCAGTTGGTGTGGACAGTTGCTTACTGGGGAGAACTAAGGACTTGTTTCTGACTACCCCAGAAACGAGGTCAGCTCCGGAGGTTTTAAACACTGGCTGCAGGCAGGTCCGAGAAAACTAGCACCGCTCAACCTCCCCATCCAGGAGGGTACGGGCTTGTGGTGCGGTGTGCCTCAGTCTTTTCCTGCGAAGGAGCCCACACATAATAGAAAAGCAGGAAAAGGCTGGGGTGGGTGCGCTACAAAAATAAATAATAATAATAAAAAGATATAGGCGCATAGATAAGATGATTTACTCAGACAGAATTTATTTTTATTGCTACAAATAAGAAAGAAAAGAACGCAAGGAATGTTTGCTAGAAGCAGCCACAGATATTGAAAAGGAAAATAAATATATTGATCCATTCTAGAAATTCCAAAAAAAAACCTCTAGGTGGAAATGAATAAAAAAAAAAAAAAAAAGAGATAAATAGCAGCCACAGAAAAGAACCGAGATCACAAAGACTCGAGGGTCAGCCGTGTCAACATCAGAATTCTAACCGATAGCATTAAAAGTAAACAAAAATCATTTTTCGGTCGATTGCATATTATTTTTTGCTTTCTTTTGTTTATTGATATCACTGGGTATTTTTTTCATCTCTGGCTGAAAATCCGTACTAGGTATGATTGTCCGTGTCAACTAAAGCGGGAATTCTTAGGCCGCATTTACATGGCGAATAAGGTAGCCAATTATGGCCATAGTGTGGCAAGAATGTGTGGTGGGGATCAAGCTTGCATGTCAGCCTGTCATTGATTAGTAAAGGCTTCCTGGATCCCAAACAACTGTGATCCCTACTGCAGATTGACTCAGATTCTTGCCATATTGTGGGGTTGATTTATTAAAACTGGGAAAAATCTGGTGAAACTCTGCATAGAAGCCAATCAGCTTCCACATTTTATTCAGGAAGAAGAGGCTGGAAGAAGAGAACAAATGCAGCCACCACCTCTAAGGACTGGTAAACTCTGGTTGAACTGGATGGACTTGTGTTTTTTTTTTTTTTTTCAACCTAATTACTGTATGTACGACTGAAATATATGATTTTTTTTTCATTTCATTCCATTTTTTTCCGTTTATCTGATCATTTGTTATGATCGGCATTCGTAATTCTGGATGCTTTCATATTTGTTTTGTTCCATTCATTTAGATGCGGCATTCGTTACTTCAAGGATTTCCCTTTCTAGGGGTAAATTTCCTCTCACTTCCTGTTAACTTGTTTGGAAAGGAAAGGAAAAGAGAAGGAAAAAAGAAGTAAAAAAAAAGGAAGGGAAAATAGAAGGAAAGGAAAGGAAAAAAGAAGGAAAGGAAAGGAAAAAAGAAGGAGAGGAAAAGAGACGAAAGGGAAAGAAAAAAAAGAAGGAAAGGAAAAGATAAGAAAAGGAAAATATATGGAGAGGAAAGGAAAGGAAAAAAGAAGGGAAGGAAAGGAAAGAAAAAGATAAGAAAAGGAAAGGAAAAGGAAAGGAAGGAAAACCAAAGGAAAGGAAAGGACGAGACAAGGAAAGGAAAGGACGAGACAAGGAAAGGAAAGGAAAGGAAAAAAGAAGGAAAGGAAAGGAAAAAAAGAAGGAAAAGAAAAGAGAAGGAAAAGAAAAGAGGAGGAAAGGAAAAAGGAAGGAAAGGAAAAGAGAAGGAAAGGAAAGGAAAAAAGAAGGAAAGGAAAAGAAAAGGAAAGGGAAGGAAAGGAAAGGAAAAGAGAAGGAAAGGAATAGATAAGGAAAGGAAAAGATAAGGAAAGGAAAAAATATGGAGAGGAAAATATATGGAGAGGAAAGAAAAGGAAAAAAGAAGGAAGGAAAGGAAAGGAAAAAGATAAAGAAAGCAAAAGATAAGGAAAGGAAAGAAAAATATAAGGAAAGGAAAGAAAAAGATAAGGAAAGGAAAGGAAAAGAGAAGGAAAGGAAAGTAAAGGAAAGGAAAGGAAAGGGAAGGGAAGGAAAGAAAGGAAAAGGAAAATAGAAGGAAAGGAAAGTAAAGGAAAGGAAAGAAGAAGATAAGGAAAGTAAAAGATATGGAAAGGAAAGGAAAGGAGAAGGAAATAAAAGGAAAGGGAAGGGAAGGAAAGAAAGGGAAAGGAAAAGAGAAGGAAAGGAAAGGAAAGGAAAGGAAAGGAGAAGATAAGGAAAGTAAAAGATATGGAAAGGAAAGGAAAGGAAAGGAAAGGAAAGGAAAGGAGAAGGAAATGAAAGGGAAGGGAAGGGAAGGAAAGAAAGGGAAAGGAAAATAGAAGGAAAGGAAAGACAACTCCCATGATGCAATGCAGATAATATGGGCGCACCGTACAGAAGGATTTCTACAACAATAATGGAGTTTTTACTAATTTCTTGGATGGATTTTATCTCTCCGCCAATTTTTCACGTCTCTTCTGCCAAAAAAAAAAAAACAGCTCTATTTTGCTAACAAGGTTAACAGAAATATGTTGAAATATTTTGCCAAGACTGCCACAAAATATATAGCAACAAGGCAATGTGAGATTACCCGAAAAAAAAAGTAATTTTCGGCTTATGAAGGAGTATCAATGTACAATGACTGCTGAGATACTGTATGCCGGCTTATTGTCAGCCTGACAGGCAAACTTACAACATTCCAAGGATCGTATAATGCACAATTTGTAAAGTACAATTCATCCCCCCCCCCCCCCCACCTCTATAAGCCTAAGCCCTTTTAAATGGGAGCAGAGGGCTCACTATTTTCTGTAGAGTTGATCCATAATTTCGGATAATGTTAAATTTGGATGTTAAATGTGTTGGACGACATTGAATTTCATGGATTCAGATGGCCAAATCCAAATGTGGGCTTTTTTTCTGCAACTCGGTTTTCCAAGAAACGGACCAAAGACTGTCTCAGAGGTTGTGCCTGCCTTAGATTTGCTTCTGCTGGTCTAACAATGAGGACAAGAGTTGATCCCTAATTTCAGGTGATGTTACGTTTGGATGTTGAATGTCATTGGATGTGTTTCATGGATTTAGATTACCAAATCCAAACCTGAGTGTTTTTTTTAGCATTTTGGGTTCTAAAGAGAGGGACCAAAGACTGCTCCAAAGGTTGTGTCTGCCTCACAGGGCTGGTGCAAGGATTTTTGTCACCCTCATTTTGCGCCCCCCCCTTGACTCCACCCCCTTTGCACTGCCCATGTATACCCCACTTTTTTAATAAAGCGCCCATCAAATGCAGCCTCACCATTGCCCATCAAATGTAGCCTACCAGCGCCCATAAATGCAGCCACACCAGCGCCCATAAAATGCAGCCTACCAGCACCCATCAATGCAGCTTCACCAACGCCCATCAATGCAGCCTCACCAGTGCCCATCAAATGCAGCCTACCAAAACTCATCAAATGCAGCCTACCAGTGCCCATCAAATGCAGCCTACCAGTGTCCATCAAATGCAGCCTACCAGCACCCATCAAATGCAGCCTCACCAGTGCACATCATTGAACGTTTGCTTGCTTCCATACATTTGGGAGTCGGGACAAAGACCTCCGCCACCGCTGCCCCTCTGACACTATGTGCGAACAAAGCGGCAGCTGACTGCTGAAGCTGAGACGTAGTTGCTTGCTGCAGAGAGAAGAGAGTAGGAACACCAGTGGCCGGGCGCCCTAGGCAGCAGTGCACCCTAGGCGGCTGCCTAGTTTGCCTAGTGGTAGCACCGGCCCTGCTGCCTCATATCTGCTTCTGCTGAACACCATCACACACATTCTGTCTAACAGAATGCGTGTGCAGACTATACCCCTGTTTTGAATGCATACTGTTAGACAGGTTGATTCAGTTGTCCGCAGGCTGGTCGGTAAGTAAGCTTGGAGTTTTCCTTGGATTTATCCTTGGCCTTGTTTCTATCATATGTTGCCTTCCAATGCTGCTTGCTGCAATGGCCAGTTATAGGTGGGGCAGTGGACTCCTTTTTTGTAATACTGTTTATTGGTCAGGCGACACACTGAAACCTTTGCAGCCATAGTGCTATGTGCTGGGTGTTCAGTGTGCCCCTGTACCTTTAAGAAGGGATGGGCTCTTTTTAGTCCATCTGCCCTCCATCTATCCATCAGAATGCATGTGCTTCCACTGTGGAGTCACTCACCAGTTAAGGATAGGATTACAGATACCAGGGTGCCTTGGTGGGCTCTGTAGCGTACACAAGTATTTGCAAATGTGTGCAGACTAAACCTTTGTTTTTAACGCATACTGTTAGACAGGTTGATTCGGTTGTCCGCGGGCTGGTCGGTAAGTTGGAGTTTTCCTTGGATTATCATTGGCCTTGTTTCTACTATAGCATTGTGAATTAAAGACCTGGGGGCAACGGAGTTCTGGTAGGCCTGCTTGCTTTATGGGAAAGGGGATACTATAGGTGAAGAACACAGAGTCAGTTATAGTACCTGACCATCAACGCTAGGGGTAGGCATGGCACAAAGCCGCAATTAGCCCCTGAGTTCTTGCCCTCCAAAATTTAATCCCAGCCCTCGTCTATTGAATGGCAAGCTCTTAACAGCCAATTGAGGGTTTGGCACTGAAGGTAGCAGGTCTTGAGACCCAAGTGTAACGCTTACCCTCAGGTTTTTTTAACCACTTGCCGACCACTTCACGTACTTATACGTCGGCAGAATGGCTCCTGTGGGCAAAGCAACGTACTTGTACGTTGCTTTAAAAAGCCCGCCATGCAGTGAGCACGCCCGCCGCAAGCTCCGTGACCCTGCCCGCGGGACCCGCGGACTCAATGTCCGCCAGTGTCCCGCGATCGTGTCACGGAGCTGCAGAACAGGGGGATGCCTGTGTAAACAAGGCATTTCCCTGTTCTGCCTAGTGACAGGAAACTGATCTACTGCTCCCTGTCATCGGGAGCAGTGATCTCTGTCATGGTATGGAGAGACCATCCCCCACACAGTTAGAATCACTCCCTAGGACACACTTAACCCCTTGATCGCCCCCTAGTGTTTAACCCCTTCCCTGCCAGTGTCATTTACACAGTAATTAGTGCATTTTTTATAGCACTGATCACTGTAAAAATGACAATGGTCCCAAAATGGTGTCAAATATGTCCGCCATAATCTCGCAGTCATGATAAAAATCGCTGATTACTAGTAAAAAACAATTATTAATATAAATGCCATAAATCTATCCCCTATTTTGTAGATGCTATAACTTTTGCGCAAAGCAATCAATAAACGCTTATTGCGATTTTTTTTTTACCAAAAATATGTAGAAGAATATGTATCGGCCTAAACTGAGAAAGAATTTTGTCTTTTTATATATTTTTTGGGGATATTTATTATAGCAAAAAGTAAAAAAATATTGTTTTTTTTTTTTCAAAATTGTTGCTCTTTTTTTCTTTATAGCACAAAAAATAAAAACTCCAGAGGTAATCAAATACCACCAAAAGAAAGTTCTATTTGTGGGGAAAAAAAGAACATCAATTTTGTTTGGGTACAACTTTGCACGACCGCGCAATTGTCAGTTAAAGCGACGCAGTGCCGAATCGCAAAAAGTGCTCTGGTCAGGAAGGGGGTAAATTTTTCCGGGGCTGAAGTGGTTAAGGACCTCCTGGAGCTGGAAGAATATCCAAAGAGGGAGATGCCCCTGCATGCCAATTGACCAGGAAAAAGGTACCGTATATACTCGAGTATAAGCCGAGGTTTTCAGCCCTTTTTTTAGGGCTTGAAAATACCCCTCTTGGCTTATACTCGAGTCAGTGCACTTTGGGCGTCCATTTTTTAAAACTCGCGGCTTCCTCCTGGTCCCATCCCACTCCGTTTGACACTGTGTTTTGCTACCGCCTATCATGGAGGTCCTCTCATCCTCGGACTCAGTTTCCCAGCAGACACTGTGTTCAGTGTTCCGCCAATCACAGACCTTCTCTTGCCTGAGGATGAAAGAATGTCCATGATTGGCGGAATACTGAACACAGTGTCAAACGCTCATCACGGAACGGGACAGGACCAGAAGGAAGCCGCGAGTTTTAAAAAAAAGACGCCTGCAGCGCAGCCTGTCAAGAATTTCAGGTACGCTGCAATGGGCACAGTGAGGTTGTAATGGGCACAGTGAGGTAATGGGCACAGTGAGGTTGTAATAGGCACAGTGAGGTAATGGGCACAGTGAGGTTGCAATGGGCACAGTGAGGTTGCAATGGGCACAGTGAGGTTGCAATGGGCACAGTGAGGTTGTAATGGGCACAGTGAGGTAATGGGCATAGTGAGGTAATGGGCACAGTGAGGTTGTAATGGGCACAGTGAGATAATGGGCACAGTGAGGTTGTAATGGGCACAGTGAGGTTGTAATGGGCACAGTGAGGTAATGGGCACAGTGAGGTAATGGGCACAGTGAGGTTGCAATGGGCACAGTGAGGTTACAATGGGCACAGTGAGGTTGTAATGGGCACAGTGAGGTAATGGGCAAAGTGAGGTAATGGGCAAAGTGAGTTTGTAATGGGTACAGCGAGGTAATGGGCACAGTGAGGTTGCAATGGGTACAGTGAGGTTGTAATGGGCACAGTGAGGTTGTAATGGGCACAGTGAGGTTGCAATGGGCACAGTGAGGTTGTAATGGGCACAGTGAGGTATTGGGCATAGTGAGGTAATGGGCACAGTGAGGTTGTAATGGGAACAGTGAGGTAATGGGCACAGTGAGGTTGCAATGGGTACAGTGAGGTTGTAATGGGCACAATGAGGTTGTAATGGGCACAGTGAGGTAATGGGCACAGTGAGGTTGTAATGGGCACAGTAAGGTAATGGGCACAGTGAGGTAATGGGCACAGTGAGGTAATGGGCACAGTGAGGTTGCAATGGGCACAGTGAGGTTGCAATGGCCACAGTAGGGTTGCAATGGGCACAGTGAGGTTGTAATGAGCACAGTGAGGTTGTAATGGGCACAGTGAGGATGGGCACAGTGAGGCGTGCAAATGGGCACAGTGAGGTTGTAATGGGCACAGTGAGGTTGCAATGGCCACAGTAGGGTTGCAATGGGCACAGTGAGGTTGCAATGGCCACAGTAGGGTTGCAATGGGCACAGTGAGGTTGTAATGAGCACAGTGAGGTTGTAATGGGCACAGTGAGGATGGGCACAGTGAGGCGTGCAAATGGGCACAGTGAGGTTGTAATGGGCACAGTGAGGTTGTAATGGGCACAGTGAGGATGGGCACAGTGAGGCGTGCAAATGGGCATTGTTAACCCTCTTTTCCGCTTACAGTAGCTGCTGCATTTCTCACCCTAGGCTTATACTCAAGTCAATACGTTTTCCCAGTGTTTTATGGTAAAATTAGGGCCTCGGCTTATACTCGAGTATATACGGTAAGTATAAGGCCTCATGCCCACGGACGTTTTTACAGCCGCGTTTTTGAGCGTTTTTTACAGCTTAAAAACGCCTGTCCATGTTATTGTATAAATTTATCGACCGCATTTTTATTTTAAAAAAAAAAAAAAAAAAAAAAAAACGCCGGAGCTCAAAAACGCAATTGCGGCAGTTTTTTAACGCTTCACGTTTTTTTATGCCTAACGCCGACGCCGTGGAACGCACTGGTCCTGTTTTTTTTTTTTTTTTACAGCTTAAAAACGTCTATGCTATTTGCAGCTCAAAATGGACAGGCGTTTTTAAGCTGTAAAAAACGCTCAAAAACGCGGCTGTAAAAACGTCCGTGGGCATGAGGCCTAAGCAGATAAAAAAATGAAACACATTGCCGTGGCCAAAGCCTGGGGTGGAGGGAACTTGGAGTCCAGAGTTGGGCACTTTTTAGGGACCTGGCTTCCCTTTAAGTTCAGCTTGAATACACGGATTATTCAGTCGCATTATCTAATGGGTTAAAGAATCCGCAACATGCTAATTAGTAAGTACTGCAGAAGTTTTACTTTTCACGAATATCCTTCAGGTTTAATGAGATAAACATACAGATGCTCTGCCTCAACCCATCTCGCAGGTTAAACAGCCCATTTCAACTAATGGGGTTTAATATTTACTTCTTATACCATGTCAAACACATTGAGCCATGCCTAATTAATTGATAAAGATCTATACGTACGTTTGACATGTTTGTGGGAAGCGTAAGGCTTTTCGCAATTCTTCAAGAAACAGAAGCACAGCGGCTTTGATTCCGCACTTTGTCTTAATTAGCAGCATCAATTAACAACTATGGCTGCCGTGGCCATTTCTTCTTAGACGTACAGTGCCATTTTCGGGAGCCATTTGCGGGGTGACGCAATTAACTCTAAAAACAGAAGGCGAAAGATCAAATAAGCTTTGCTTCTTATTTTTTAATTGTCGTTTCCCCAATTATTTTGAATTCAAAAGTGCAAATGAGAATTCTTCCAAGTTGTTTTCATTTGATTTTTTTGTGTTATTGTGCAGATCACCAGAAAAAAAAAAGCCCAAGTACAGCAATAATTTTACTTGCAAACAAAAAGAGTAAGGAATCTTAATATTAGAAACATAGCAGAGGGATGGCAAAAAAATTAAAAGACCAAGTGGTCCATCAACCCCAATTCCCAAAAAGTTGAAACACTGTGTGAAATCTACTGTATATACTCGAGTATAAGCCGACCCGAATATAAGCCGAGGCACCTAATTTTACCACAAAAAACTGGGAAAACGTATTGACTCGGGTATAAGCCTAGGGTGTCCATCTGCATGCCTCACTGTGCCTCACTGTGTCCATGTGCATGCCTCACTGTGTCCATGTCTCACTGTGTCCATGCCTCACTGTGCCCATGCCTCACTGTGTCCATGCCTCACTGTGCCCATGCCTCACTGTGCCCAAGCCTCACTGTGCCCATGCCTCTCTGTGCCCATGCCTCACTGTGCCTATGCCTCACTGTGCCCATGCCTCACTGTGTCCATGCCTCTCTGTGCCCATGCCTCACTGTGCCTATGCCTCACTGTGCCCATGCCTCACTGTGCCGATAACTCACTGTGTCCATGCCTCACTGTGCCTCACTGTGCCCATGCCTCACTGTGCCCATGCCTCACTGTGCCCATGCCTCACTGTGCCCAAGCCTCACTGTGCCCAAGCCTCACTGTGTCCAAGCCTCACTGTGCCCATGCCTCACTGTGCCCATGCCTCACTGTGCCGATAACTCACTGTGTCCATGCCTCACTGTGCCCATGCCTCACTGTGCCGATAACTCACTGTGTCCATGCCTCACTGTGCCTCACTGTGTCCATGCCTCACTGTGTCCATGACTAGACTTACGTTTAACATGGGAGTCTATGGAAGGGGTGCCCGGATTTGAAAAATCTGTGCTCCCCGGCCATAGGTCCTCTAGACAGCAAAGTTTGCACACTTGTAGAGGAGAACTGGGGATACATGTGTGCAAGTTTCGGGTCCAGGGGACCTACGGCCGGCTGGTACCGGGTTCCCCAAAGTCCAGGAGATCAGGCGCAAAAAGGTGACTCGAGTATAAGCCGAGAGGGGCATTTTCAGCACAAAAAAATGTGCTAAAAAACTTGGCTTATACTCGAGTATATATGGTACATAAAAACAGAGTGCAATGATTTGCAAATCTCATTGTGACGGACCGCCTGGTACCCAGCCTGGGAGTCTCCGCCAAGCAGGGGCGGCCCCCGCCCATTAAGGACACCGGTGCATAGATTCCAATGGGGTGGCTGTTTTTTTTTTTTGAAGCACCAATTAGAGCCAGAGGCTCTAACAGGCTTAAATATAGGGTGGGCTCGGTTAGCAGAGAGTGCGCTCCAAGCCCACCCAGGTGTGTTACAACAGCAAATAAATATTCGCTGTTGTTGTAACACTGATCCTCCTCTTGGCCAATCAGGAAGCGGGTTTTTGACACCAGTCACCCGATTGGCTGAAAGGACAGGGGATCCTATTGGACGCCTAGGAGGAGGAGGGGAGGAGCTGGAAGCCGCCATGGAAGAGAGGCGAGCCGCTGCACCACATTGCCTGCCACCAGCCACGATGGGTTAAGTGCCAGACCGACCAGCAAACAGCAGGGGGGGGGGTGAGTGCCGCTCAAGGGGGATTAGGTGGTTGTTTGCCGCCCCCCCCCCCCCAAATAAAAACACCAGCCGCCATTGCCGCCAAGATAAACCTTCCTTCACTCTGGAACCAGGAATCAGGTATTATAGCATTGCACCCGATAGCTAGACGGCACTAGCTTAGGTGCAAACTGGAACTAACTTTATTGTAAGTTCACCCAGAATGAATGCCACACAAAATCAGACAAGAGCTCAATCACATTATCCTAAACAATGCAAACTTTAACCACTTGCCGACTACCTACTGTATATACTGCATATTTACTGCGGCAGGTTGGCTCTACTGCGCGAAATCACGTACCTGTTTGTCATTTCGTGCAACAGCCAGTGGGGGCACACACGTGCCGTTGAAAGTGCGATCGTATGCTGATTGGACACAGGGGATGCCAATCAGCGGGTCCGGCGGACCCGAGGCCCGCCGACCACCCGCGATCATTCCCAGGAGAGGCAGAATGGTGATCTGCCTATGTAAACAAGGCAGATCCCCGTTCTGACAGGGGAGAAGATGGAGATCTTGTGAACACTGATCTCTGTCTTCCCCCAGTCAGAGCAACCCCCCCCCTCCTTCACAGTTAGCAAGCACCCCCTAGGGACACTGTTAACCCTTTGATCACCCCTAATGTTAACCCCTTCCCAGCCAATGTCATCAATACAGTGACAGTGCATATTATTTAGCACTAATCACTGTATTGGTGTCACCGGTCCCCAAAAAAGTGTCAAAAGTGTATATTAGGTGTCTGATTTGTCCGCCGCAATGTCGCAGTCCCCCTAAAAATCGCTGATCGCTGCCAATAGTAGTATAAAAAAAAAAGAATATCCCATCATTTGTAGACGCTATAACTTTTGCGCAATCCAATCAATATACTCTTATTGGAATTTTTTGTTTATCAAAAATATGCAGCTGAATACACATTGGCCTAAATTTGATTATTTAAAACAAAAAAAATATTAGATATGTTTTATAGCAGAAAGTAGAAAATATATTATTATTTTTTTCAAAATTGTCGCTCTTTTTTTGTTTATAAAAAAAAAAAACCGCAGAGGTGATTAAATACCACAAAAAGGAAACTCTATTTGTGGGAAAAAAGGACGTCATTTTTTTTGGGCTACAGCGTCGCACGACTGCGCAATTGTCAGTAAAAGTAACGCAGTGCAGTATCGCAAAAAAATGGCCTGGTCATGAAGGGGGGTAAAACCTTCCATGGCTGAAGAGGTTAAACAGTAATATTATCAGTACGTCTAAAGAACAGGTAGCAGCTAACAGTAACCTAATTAAACAGTGACCTAATTAACGGTAAGCTAATCAACAGCTAGAAAACCGAAAAAGCTCTGATTAGTCAGGGAGTGCCCACCCAGACAGTCCGGCACCAGTATTCAAGAAGACCCAGGGCTGTCCAAATCTCATTAACCAGCTTTCTTTTCACAAACAACTTCTCTCCTGTGCTGTCCCCTGCAGTACCTCTTCTCTGCCACAAGATGTTGCCAGTGTTCTGGGTTGAAAGATGCCCAGCCTCATTAAACCCGGAAGGACTGAGGACATCCTGTGAGTGCAGTACATCACAGTACCCACCCCCTGGGGTGCCTTGCACTCACAGAGGGTAGGACTGATGTGATTCTTAATTGTCAACAGGTCAATAACATGAATTGGTACAAAAAGAGCATCTTAAGCCCCGTACACACGATCGGTTTGACTGATGAAAACCGTCCGATGGATGGTTTTCATCAGACCAACCGATCGTGTATGGTACCCATCGGTCTTTTTTCCATCGGTTGTAAAAAATAGAACTTGTTTTAAAATTTTCCGATGGATAAAAAACCGATGGGAATTTCCGATCGTCTATGGGCATGTCCATCGGTTAAAAAACCCACGCATGCTCAGAATCAAGTCGACGCATGCTCAGAAGCATTAAACTTTGTTTTTCTCGGCTCATCGGAGTGTTTTACGTCACCGCGTTTGGAACGGTCGGTTTTTTGACTGATGGTGTGTGGCCAAGACTGATGAAAAACAGTTTCATCGGATTTCCGATGGACAAATCCATCGGACGAAAATCCATAGGTTATCCGATCGTGTGTACGGGGCTTAAGAGAGTCAGAGTGTCACACAATCGGACCTTTTTCCGATCAAACTTCCATCGGAATTCCGACGGAATTTAGACGGAATTTCATCAAGAAAAAAATAGAACATGTTCTATTTGAAAATACCGATAGAATTCATCGGAATTTCTCCGATGGGGCGCACACACGGTCGGAATTTCCAATGAAAAAATCCCCAACGGACTCCGTCTGACTTTTTTCATCGGAAATTCCTATCGTGTGTACAGGGCATTAGAAGTAAAAATTAGCAGAGGTTCACCGATCTGTGCAAAGCTGAATTGAAGTTAGTGGGCCTGGTGTCCATTTGGTGGCCCATGGGCACCTTGGATATTGCCTGTACCATGTCCTAATAGATATACATAATTGAAAACTCGACCCCCCCACTGCATCGGAGGCTAACGGACCGGTCAGTGTGAGGAGGCACATATAGGACAGGCATCTGTTATATGGACTGTGGCTCAATTTGAAAACCTGTGGTTGAAAACTCGGCCTTGGGGCTCAACATCTATCTTAAAGAGGAGTTCCAGACTTTTTTTATGTTTATTAAAAGTCAGCAGTTACAAAAAGTGTAGCTGCTGGCTTTTAATAAACATACACTTACCTGTTCCACTTCCGCCGGCGCCTCCATTCATAGTGTGGGCACCCGGCCGTGACAGCTTTCGGCTTCATGGCAGGGCACTCACTGCGCATGCGCAAACGGCACAGCGCTCTCTGAGTGGACAGGCGATCGCCTGTGACCTGTCACGTCCCAGGTGATCGCCTACAGGGAGGGGCCGCCAGAAGGCGATATGACGTATCGCCTAGGCGACCCCAGGGCGGAATGAGGAAGTGGGACAGGGAGTCCCACTCCTACTGAAGCCCCCACCCCCCCTCAAAAAAAATTACATGCCAAATGTGGCATGTAAGTGGGTGAGGAGTGGATTTAGCGGAAGTTCCAAATTTGGGTGGAACTCCGCTTTAACAGCTGTACTATCCCACATACCAGTACAAACCTGGAATCAAGATTGTTAACGCTCCTGAAGAAGTGACCAGGTCGCGAATAGACATGTGCAATTAGTTTCGTTCCGAATGAGTTTTTTACGAACTTCGACCAAATTTGTTAATTCTGAAATATCCAAATTAACGAAAAACCCCAAACTTGAATATTAGAAAATGCGTAAAATTTAAAAATTCTTACATTCGCAAATTTGAAAATTTCAGATATTGGTTTTTCCTTTTCTACGTTTTTCCTTGTTTTTTTTTTGTGTTTTTTTTTCTCTTTTTTTTTTTTTTTCTTTCCCCACCCTTTCCGTGTGATGTGCTTTATACCCTTGCGGGGGTCGAGGATGGCGATTAGTAAACCAGAGACTACAATCTTGTTGGTATTATGAGGATATGATATGGCTATTTCTATTAGGGGCCCAACAATCTGAGGGGTCTGGTGTCTCATTCTGCTCCTTATTAGAGGCAGGTTCTTGCACTCGTCTACTACACCCAATAACATGTATATTAGCTGGTGCCACATATGGGTAAGGGTTCTCGTGGGGGTGTTAATATTTGTCTATATGTTTTATCCTATATGCATTTTTTTAATGCAGTATGTTTTAGACATGTGCATTCGTTTTTGTCCGAATGCACTTTCGTCCGAATTTCTGGGATTTTCGCGTTCGTTTTAACAAACGATAACGAATGTGCAGAGTCGGAAATCAGAAAGATCCGACATAAAAAATGCTTTATTTTTGTTTCGTTGCGACAACAGTTGGATATAGATAGATAGAAGATTCGACATGACGGTGACAATAACAATCTGTGTCTATCGAATCTGCGATTGAATGTGCCTAACCCTAACTCTATTAGTCCGAGATCATTCTACATAGAGAGGAAAGATTTGACATAGAGAGGAAAGATTCGACATTACAGAGACATGAAGATTCGACATAGAGAGAAAAGATTTTACATAGAGAGAAAAGATTTTACATAGAGAGAAAAGATTTTACATAGAGAGAAAAGATTTTACATAGAGAGAAAAGATTTGACATAGAGAGAAAAGATTCAACATAGAGAGAAAAGATTTGATGTTATTGAGACATGAAGAGTCGACATAGAGAGAAAAGATTTGACATTATAGAGACATGAAGATTTGACATTATAGAGAGAAAAGATTTGACATTATAGAGAGAAAAGATTCGACATTATAGAGACATGAAGGTTCGACATTATAGAGAGAAAAGATTTGACATTATAGAGACATGAAGGTTCGACATTATAGAGAGAAAAGATTCGACATTATAGAGAGAAAAGATTCGACATTATAGAGAAAAAAGATTCGACATAAAGAGAAAAGATTCGACATAGAGAGAAAAGATTCGACATAGAGAGAAAAGATTCGACATAGAGAGAAAAGATTCGACATAGAGAGAAAAGATTCGACATAGAGAGAAAAGATTCGACATAGAGAGAAAAGATTCGACATAGAGAGAAAAGATTCAACATTATAGAGACATGAAGGTTCGACAAAGCAGCTAAAAACATACAGTACGATCGCCGCGAGCGGACATTTCCGGTCAAAAGCTCGGCCCATAGGCTATAGAAGAATTCTAATGTTGGTTGACTAGTAATAATAATTAATAAATATAATTATTACTAGTGTCATACATTAGAATTCTACTATAGCTTGTAGGCGGAAAATTCGACACGAAATGTAGGATTGCGGCGTCGTACAGTTTCGCTGCTCCGTCAAATCTTCTTAGAACATTCGACAGACACCATAAGCCTTCAATGACAGATTCGACCTTAATTCATTCGGATTTTTCGGATTAATGCATTTTTTTTTTTTTAACGAAACAAAATAAATAAAAACTAATTTCGGGAGTAACTGAATAATTGTATTTTTCATACGAAAACTAAATTCCGAAACAAAATATTTCAGTGTGCACATGTCTAGTATGTTTTTCTGATTGTCTTGGGCATATTTATACTATCTATTGTTGTGTCATTTTGTATGGAAATATTTCAATAAATTTAGCCGCTGCTATTATAACAACGATATTACACTTCAAAGTACCGACGTATAACGACGGCGGGTGGTCCGGAAGTGGTTAATATGTGTCTCTATGTTATATGCTATACACTATATGCATCAAGTTGTAAAGCGCTGCGTAAACTGTTGGCGCTATATAAATAATACTATTTTTTTTTTAAATGCATATTTTTTTTTATTGCAGTATGTTTTTCTGATTGTCTTGGGCATATTTATACTATCTATTGTTGTGTAATGTTGTATGGGAATATTTCGAAAAATTTAGATTAAAAACAAAAAAATATTGATATTAACCCCTTGGCGCTGACGTACCACAAATATGCGGCCCAGTCTCTGGACTTGGATTTTTTAACAAAAAATAAATTTATAGGGATTTTTTAACAAGAAAAATACAGCTAAATTAAAAAAAAAAATAGATATACAGTACTTGTTTTTACAATTTTTTGCTCAGTTTTCCTTTGATACAAAAAAAAAAAAAATCAGGAGATTATAATTATCTTTCAGTATCTCCTTTTGTGCTGGGAGTTCGCCCAGGGCCGCCATCAGGGGGGTACAGGCAGTACACATGTAAGGGGCCCGAAGGTCACCAGGGGCCCAGATGGCAACCCCCCTTTTTTTTTTTCTTGTAAGGGGCACGGAGGTCCCTAGGGGCCCTCCGGTCCCCAGGGGCCCGGATGGCAACCCCCCCTTTTTTTTTTTCTTGTAAGGGGCCCGGAGGTCCCTAGGGGCCCTCCGGTCCCCAGGGGCCCGGATGGCAACCCCCCCTTTTTTTCCCCTTTAATCCAAGGCGGTGAGCGGATATGATTCTCACACATTCAGACCTGAAAGGAACTCTTCTCCCGAAGTGCCGCGGCCCGGTGCATGAAGCTGCTCCTCGGAATATACGACCCCCCGATAAATCCTCTTTACTACAACTCAGTTTTTGCGTACATTACTGTGCTGGGGCTGTAAAAATTAAATACTGCGCCTGTCACGGAATTATAAACTCCTCCATCCCTCCCATTGTTCTTGTTTGGATACAAAACTCAGAAGGGAAGGAGGGAAATATCGAGGTTTGGGCTTCGGGTTCTGAGCAGTGATTTTTGTTGATGGGATGAAGGGGAAGACGTCTCCAGTGTATAGAAAGTGATAGAACACAATGGCCGACAGCTCCGCTCCTATCAGATGTAGGGAGACAAGGAGGAGAGCAGCAAAGAATCACCATCACCTTCCACATTGACAATTGGAAACTTGCTAATTTAATTTTGCAACATTTTGTCTCAATTTAGTGCTGACTGAGGAGGTAAAAATAAAATCACCTGCATTCTTTTTAGTTATTATTTTTTTTTAAACATGGCCATTGGAACACCATATTATCGCTGACATGATGATCAATACAAATACAACACTTTCATTTGTATATCTCTACAGTATTTCCTGTCTGAACAATGTTTATAAACAATGTTACTTTGTATCTTTCCACCTCCTCATCTGATCAATGCTTATAAACAATATTATTTTGCATCTATCTCCTGTCTTGTGAATGTTTATAAATCATGTTTCTTTGTATTTTTCTATTTCCTCATCTCGCCAATGTTTAAAAATAATGTTAATTTGTAGCTCTCCATCTCGTGTCTAAACAGTGTTTATAAACAATGTTATTTCATAGCAATCTCTTCATCTGATAAATGTTTATAAACAATGTTACTTTGTATCTCTCTTTCTCCTGTCTGAACAACGTTTATGAAAATGTTATTTGAATCTCTCTTTCTCCTGTCTGATCAATGTTTATAAACAATGTTACTTTGTATCTCTCTATCTCTTGCCTGAAGAAAGTTTTTAAACAATGTTATTTGTATTTTTCTAGCTCTTGTCTGATCAATGTTTATAAACAATGTTACTTTGTATCTCTCTATCTCCTGTCTGAACAATGTTTATAAACAATGTTACTTTGCATCTCTCTCTATCTCTTGTCTGATCAATGTTTATAAACAATGTTACTTCGTATCTCTCTATCTCCTGTCTGAACAATGTTTATAAACAATGTTACTTTGCATCTCTCTATCTCTTGTCTGAACAATGTTTTTAAACAATGTTATTTGTATTTTTCTAGCTCTTGTCTGATCAATGTTTATAAACAATGTTACTTTATGTCTCTCTATCTCCTGTCTGATCAATGTTTATAAACAATGTTACTTTGCATCTCTCTGTCTCCCGTCTGAACAATGTTTATAAACAATGTTACTTTGTATCTTTCCACCTCATCATCTGATCAACGCTTATAAACAATATTATTTTGTATCTATCTCCTGTCTAATGAATGTTTAAAAATAATGTTACTTTGTATCTCTCTATCTCATGTCTAAACAATGTTTATAAACAATGTTACTTTGTATCTCTATATCTCGTGTTTGAACAGTGTTTGTATCTATTTCTTCATCTGATCAATGTTTAGAAACAATGTTACTTTGTATCTCTCTTTCTTCTGTCGGATAAATGTTTATAAACAATGTTACTTTGTATCTCTCTTTCTTCTGCCGGATAAATGTTTATAAAAAATGTTACTTTGTATTTCTCTATCGCTTGTCTGAAAAACGTTTATAAAAAAAAAAGTAATCTTTTATATCTCCTGTTTGATCAATGTTTATAAACAATGTTACTTTGTATCTCTCTATCTCTTGTCTGAACAACGTTTATAAAAAATGTTACTTTGTATCTCTCCATCTCCTGTCCTGTCTGAACAATGTTTATAAACAGTTTTACTTTTCATCTCTCTATGCTCAATGTTTGCCCTTCCATATATAATTGTTTCTCTTGTGTTAGCAATTCAGCCCCATTATGTCCCATAATTCACCAGACAACTTTTTCTTTTCACTTAATGCACTACATTTTATTTTGGCCTTTCAAAGAAAGAAAGAAGAAAAAAAAAGATTTTGATTCAGCGGGTTAGAAGATGAAATTCAGGAACAGCTTTGAAGGGTAATTATCATGGATTTTTATTTAAACAGACCGACTAAGCAAATTGCTGGTTTGGCAAAAATAAATGTCATTACAGTGAGACTTCGCACCGGAGCGACGAGGGTGCAGCTGGCCGAACGCCGTGTCGCATTTCCTTCCAGAGGGAGCCGCTGGACGCAATAAGGTGATGTTTTGTGCGTTCAAATGACTTAAATTTACAGCAATTAGTGCTAAGTTTATAGATCCTCCTGACACCCAAGGGCTTGCCAAGTGAACGCCACGGGGAAAGAATTACTGCCAGCCTACGACAATGGATCAATGGCACCGCCAGGAAAACAAATAAATACAAAACTAACTAAAACTATATAAGAAAATAATGTGTGGGGGGAGAGGGTGGGATTATACTCCCAACATGCACATGGAGAAAAGAAACGACATATCCAAACTATAGAGGGCTGTGTACAGTTTTGTCATAACATACTGTATATATATATATATAAATAATAATAAAAAATTATATATATATATATATATATATATATATATATATATATACACAGTATATTATGACACAGCCCTCTATAGTTTGGATATGTAGTTTCTTTTCTCCATGTGCATGTTGGGAGTATAATCCGCCCCCCCCCTCTTTATATATATATATATATATATATATATATATATATATATATATATAAACACACACTATATTACCAAAAGTATTGGGACACCTGCTTTTACACGCACATGAACTTTAATGGCATCCCAGTCTTAGTCCGTAGGGTTCAATATTGAGTTGGCCCCGCCCTTTGCAGCTATAACAGCTTCAACTCTTCTGGGAAGGCCGTCCACAAGGTTTAGGAGGGTGTCTATGGGAATGTTTGACCATTCTTCCAGAAGCGCATTTGTGAGGTCAGGCACTGAATGTTGGATGAGAAGGCCTGGCTCGCAGTCTCCACTCTAATTCATCCCAAAGATGTTTTATCGGGTTGAGGTCAGGACTCTTTGCAGGCCCGTCAAGTTCCTCCACCCCAGACTGGCTCATCCTTGTCTTTATGGACCTTGCTTTGTGCACTGGTGGGCAGTCATGTTGGAACAGGAAGGGGCCGTCCCCAAACTGTTCCCACAAAGTTGGGAGCATGAAATTGTCCAAAATGTCTTGGTATGCTGATGCCTTAAGAGTTCCCTTCACTGGAACTAAGGGGCCAAGCCCAACCCCCCAAAAAACAACCCCCCACCATAATCCCCCCAGGGCCAGTCAAGTTCTTCTACCCCAAGCTCGCTCATCCACGTCTTCATGGACCTTGCTTTGTGCACTGGTCCAAATCATTTGGTGGAGGGGGATATTATGGATAAAAGTCTGCTGTGTGAGCTCGTCCTCGTAGTCCTCGTAGTATTGAAGAAAATCTCCCCTTAGCCGCACATCAAAACAATCCCATGAATCATAAGTGTATGGCAGCCTCAGCCTGGGCTCCAAGCACTGGTCCAAATCATTTGGTGGAGGGGGGATTATGGTGTGGGGGTTGTTTTTCAAGGGTTGGGCTTGGTCCCTTAGTTCCAGTGAAGGGAACTCTTAAGGCGTCAGCATACCAAGACATTTTGGACAATTTCATGCTCCCAACTTTGTGGGAACAGTTTGGGGACGGCCCCTTCCTGTTCCAACATGACTGCCCACCAGTGCACAAAGCAAGGTCCATAAAGACATGGATGAGTTCTGACCTCAACCCGATAAAACACCTTTGGGTTCCTCCACCCCAAACTCGCTCATCCATGTCTTTTATGGACCTTGCTTTGTGCACTGGTGTACTGGCTGCTGGATATTGTGGTCCACCTGTCACCCTGCCCAGCCCGGCATTCACTTCCCAGACACTGCAAGACAAGGAACAGTCCGTTAGCTTTGTTTTGTGTTTTTATTGAGGGATTATAACCTTGGATGGGATAAAGGAGTTCATGGCTTGCCCAGATCAATTTTTGCTCTTTATAGCTTGGGGCAAATTATAAACTCTCCTCTTCCTCCATCACAACTCTTCAGGCACAGCTAGGACATGGTTAGGCCTCACACTGGCTTCAGCCAGGCCCTAGCAGTAGCCGTTTTCAGGCAGAAACCGCGGGCCCCTCTGGTGAAGCAGAAATAATGGCAAGTTCTGGTGCTAGCAGTCCTAGGCGGACTACTGATCCCAGTCAGCCCTCTTCAGACCCTGCCAGCCCTCCCGGCCCCAGCTGCCCATGACACCACAGTCCTCACCGGCTCTACATCCATCTCAGATTGCACACTCCCAGTCCGCTCTGGCATGCCTCACCAGCTCTCCTGGCTGTGTGTTACTTACTGACACCCGTTGGATCCCTCCTGGAGACTTGCCCGGCAGTACTCTCCACTGTACTTTCCTGCTCCTGGTCAGGACTCCCCTGTGGTTTGTACGAGGGTCCCTTCCACTCCCAAGCTCCAGGCCCAAGGTCACCCCCCCTCAGAATGGGGAGCTTCCTCAAAGGCAATGACAGCTAGTACTCCATCTCCCAGTTCTTCCACCTAACAACTCCTCCCCAGCAGGGCTGACCCTGGGTATTTTAAGGGAGCCGGCCCCCTGCCAATCCTAGTTGGGGATTGGTCAGAGCACCCTGAGACACCCCAGACAGCTCCATCTCTCTTCCCCTCCTTCCTTCTAGAAGCAGAAGGGAGGTAACCGAAAGATGATGCTGTCTGTGAGTCACCGGCCTACTCTGAGCCACTCCCAGCCCACACAGATCAAAACAAACAGGCCTAGCGTACAGCTAGGCCTGATTAAATTTATTGTACTGACAAAAATCCTACTACTAAGGCTGCTTTCACACTGAGGCGCTTTGCAGGCGCTATTGCGCTAAAAATAGCGCCTGCAATGGGCCCTGAAAGAGCCGCTCCATTCTATCCAAAGTGAAAGCCCCGAGGGCTTTCACACTGGAGTGTTGCGATGGCAGAAGGGTAAAAAAAACTCTTGCCAGCCACATCTTTGAGGCGCTGTAGGAGTGGTATAATTGCCGCTCTTACAGCGCCTCTGCCCATTCAAATCAATGGGATAGCGCCTCCAAACCCTTTTCAACCCTTTTTAACCCTTTTTCAGGTGCTAGCGGGGGGGGGGTTTAAAATCACCCCGCTAGCGCCCGCAAATCGCGGCAAAAACTACGGTATAGCGGCGTTAAAAATAGCTGCGCTATACCGCTAACGCATTCACAATGCTTCAGTGTGAAAGTAGACTAACACCAACCTAAAGTAGAGGGTGCTACACTTTCCTCCCCAGTCTGTATTTGTTATGATCATCAGCTCCATCTAGTAGTCATATCGTGGTTTTTCCTGACTGAGGTATTTCAGGAAAAATACCACCTTATGCGCACCTCCCAACTTTTTGAGATAGGAAAGAGGGACACCTATTTGCAAAAGTATGTAGGCTTAAGACACACCCCCCTGTCACGCCCAAATGCAGCAATTTAGAATTTGGATGAAAGGTTTAGCACTAATGCCTTGTACACACGGTCGGAATTTCCGATGAAAAAAGTCAGACGGAATTTTTTCATCGGATATTCCGACCGTGTGTGTGCCCCATCGGACTTTTCCCGTCTGAATTTCCGACGGAGTTAGAAAGAGAACGTGAAATTCCGTTTGTCTGTATGCTCAGAATCAAGTCGACACATGCGCAGAAGCATTGAACTTCATTTTTCTGGGCTTGTCGTAGTGTTGCACGTCCCCGCGTTCTTGACGGTCGGAATTTGGTGTGACAGTGTGTATGCAAGACAGCTTGAACGGAATTCCGTCAGAAAAATCTGTCGGAGTTTATCCCGACGGAAAATCCGATCGTGTGTACAAGGCATAAGAAACACTTTTTAAAAGATAAATAGTACATTTTATATAGAACTATAGAGATCAGGCCAAAATGAGGGACAAATGAGGAGGAAAGAGGGACAGAGGGACTTTGTTCCAAATCAGGGACAGTCCCTCGAACTCCGGGGCAGTTGGGAGTTACAGTGGGGCAAAAAAGTATTTAGTCAGCCACCAATTGTGTAAGTTCTCCCACTTAAAAAGATGAGAGAGGCCTGTAATTGTCATCATAGGTATACCTCAACTATGAGAGGCAAAATGTGGAAACAAATCCAGACAATCACATTGTCCGATTTGGAAAGAATTTATTTGCAAATTATGGTGGAAAATAAGTATTTGGTCCCCTACAAACAAGCAAGATTTCTGGCTCTCACAGACCTGTATCTTCTTCTTTAAGAGGCTCCTCTGTCCTCCACTCATTACCTGTATTAATGGCACCTGTTTGAACTTGTTATCAGTATAAAAGACACCTGTCCACAACCTCAAACAGTCACACTCCAAACCCCACTATGGTGAAGACCAAAGAGCTGTCGAAGGACACCAGAAACAAAATTGTAGACCTGCACCAGGCTGGGAAGACTGAATCTGCAATAGGAAAGCAGCTTGGTGTGAAGAAATCAACTGTGGGAGCAATAATTAGAAAATGGAAGACATACAAGACCACTGATAATCTCCCTCTATCTGGGGCTCCACGCAAGATCTCACCCCGTGGGGTCAAAATGATCACAAGAACGGTGAGCAAAAATCCCAGAACCACACGGGGGGGACCTAGTGAATGACCTGCAGAGAGCTGGGACCAACGTAACAAAGGCTACCATCAGTAACACACTACGCCGCCAGGGACTCAGATCCTGCAGTGCCAGACGTGTCCCCCTGCTTAAGCCAGTACATGTCCGGGCCCGTCTGAGGTTTGCTAGAGAGCATTTGGATGATCCAGAAGAGGATTGGGAGAATGTCATATGGTCAAGTAGAACTGTTTGGTAGAAACACAACTCATCGTGTTTGGAGGAGAGAGAATGCTGAGTTGCAACCAAAGAACACCATACCTACTGTGAAGCATGGGGGTGGAAACATCATGCTTTGGGGCTGTTTCTCTGCAAAGGGAACCGGGCGACTGATCCGTGTACATGAAAGAATGAATGGGGCCATGTATCGTGAGATTTTGAGTGCAAACCTCATCCCATCAGCAAGGGCATTGAAGATGAAATGTGGCTGGGTCTTTCAGCATGACAATGATCCCAAACACACCGCCCGGGCAACGAAGGAGGGGCTTCGTAAGAAGCATTTCAAGGTCCTGGAGTGGCCTAGCCAGTCTCCAGATCTCAACCCCATAGAAAACCTTTGGAGGGAGATGAAAGTCTGTGTTGCCCAGCGACAGCCCCAAAACATCACTGCTCTAGAGGAGATCAGCATGGAGGAGGGGCCAACATACCAGCAACAGTGTGTGACAACCTTGTGAAGACTTACAGAAAACGTGTGACCTCTGTCATTGCCAACAAAGGATATATAACAAAGTATTGAGATGAACTTTTCATATTCACCAAATACTTATTTTCCACCATAATTTGCAAAAAAAATATTTCCAAATCAGAGAATGTGATTGGATTTGTTTCCACATTTTGTCTCTCATAGTTGAGGTTTACCTCTGATGACAATTACAGGCCTCTCTCATCTTTTTAAGTGGGAGAACTTGCACAATTGGTGGCGGGCTAAATACTTTTTTGCCCCACTGTATGTCTTATGGCCACTAGATGGAGTTGACGGTTATAGGAAATAAGCATATAAGATACCGTATATACTCGATATAAGCCGACCTGAATATAAGCCGAGGCACTTAATTTTACCACAAAAAACTGGGAAACTTATTGACTTGAGTATAAGCCTAGGGTGTCCATCTGCATGCCTCACTGTGCCTCACTGTGTCCATCTGCATGTCTCACTGTGCCCATGTTTCACTGTGCCCATGTCTCACTGTGTCCATGACTAGACTGACGTTTAACATGGGAGTCTATGGAAGGGGTGTCCGGGTTTGAAAAATCGGTGCTCCTCGGCCGTAGGTCCCCCAGACAACAAACTTTGCACACTTGTAGAGGAGAAATATGTTCATGTACATGCCTCACTGTGTCCATGCCCCACTGTGCCCATGACTAGACTAACATTTAACATGGGAGTCTATGGAAGTGGGCTACATGTGTGCCAAGTTTCAGGTCCAGGGGACCTACGACCGGCTGGTACCGGGTCTCCAAATTCACCGGAGAAATTACCGTTTAACATGGGAGTCTATGGAAGGAGTGTCCGGATTTAAAAAATAGGTGCTCCCCGGCCGTAGGTCCCCCAGACAACAAACTTTGCAAACTTGTAGAGGAGACATTGGGCTACATGTGTGCCAAGCTTTGGTTCCATGCAACCTACGACTGGCCAGTACCGGGTCCCCAAAGTCACAGAAGAAATGACCATTTAACATGGGAGTCTACGGAAGGGGTGCCCGGGTTTGAAAAATCGGTGCTCCCCGGCCGTAGGTCCCCCGGACAACAAACTTTGCACACTTGTAGAGGAAGAGTGAGGCTACATGTGTGCCAAGTTTGGCTGGTACCGGGTCCCCAAAGTCTGGGAGATCAGGCGCAAAAAGGTGACTCGAGTATAAGCCGAGGGGGGCATTTTCAGCACAAAAAAAATGTGCTGAAAAACTTGGCTTATACTCGAGTATATACGGTACATTATGGCGATTTTTTTTAGTGGACAGCTGTGAAAAACCTTGAGGCTTTCATAGAGAGATTTTTTTTTTTTTTATATAAATAGACACCGAAGTATTTAAGCCAGACACAGCCAGGTAACGTAGCATTTCCAGAAGAAGGTCAGCTTCATATTCCTCTCTCAGTACAGGATTTCTATAACGCGCTTCATCTGTCTTTTTCCTCCTTTCAGCTGTGAGACACGTTGAAGCTGTGTTCTGTTGTTTCATGGATCTGTACATATTGTTATTCCACAGCCCCTGCAGGCCGTCGCTCTGTACAGCTTTGTAAAAAGAGGTCAAGGCGAGAGAAATCATTATCAACAATAACAGCAAGGCCACCAGTTTTCAATGGCAAATGTCACGATTCTGCGTTAGGCATTAAAAAAAAAAACAAACATTAAGAGGAAAGAATTAAAATGGAATTTAGAACAAATTGAGGAACAAAATGCAAATTGCTACATTCAATTATTGTTCTTTTTTTTCTGTCCAGATAATCTTTGCTTCCATTAGTCTGCTGTGTTCAGTGCAAGACGGCAATCACTTCTTTAACCACTTCAGCCCCGGACCAATACGCAACTTACGATTCGGCACTGCGTCGATTTAACTGACAATTGCGCGGTCGTGCGACGTGGCTATCAAACAAAATTGCCGTCCTTTTTTTACCACAAATAGAGCTTTCTTTTGGTGGTATTTGATCACCTCTGCGGTTTTTATTTTTTGCGCTATAAACAAAAATAGAGCGACAATTTTGAAAAAAAAAACAATATTTTTTACTTTTTGCTATAATAAATATCCCCAAAAAATATATAAAAAAACATTTTTTTCCTCAGTTTAGGCCGATACGTATTCTTCTACATATTTTTGGTAAAAAAAAAAAAATCGCAATTGCCATTTATTGATTGGTTTGCGCAAAAATTACAGCGTTTACAAAATAGGGGGTAGTTTTATGGCACTTTTATATAATTTTTTTTTTTACTAGTAATGGCGGCGATCAGCGATTTTTTTCGTGACTTGCGACATTATGGCAGACGCATCGGACACTTTTGACACATTTTTGGGACCATTGTCATTTTTAAAAGCGATCAGTGCTTATATATTTTTTTTTTTACTAGTAATGGCGGCGATCAGCGATTTTTTTCGTGACTTGCGACATTATGGCGGACACATCGGACACTTTTGACATATTTTTGGGACCATTGTAATTTTTACAGCGATCAGTGCTTATAATTTTTTTTTTTTACTAGTAATGGCGGCAATCAGCGTTTTTTTTTTCGTGACTGCGACATTATGGCGGACACATCAGACACTTTTGACACATTTTTGGGAACATTTTCATTTTTACAGCGATCAGTGCTATAAAAATGCACTGATTACTGTAAAAATGACACTGGCAGTGAAGGGGTTAACCACTAGGGGCACCAAAGGGGTTAAGTGTGCCTAAGGGAGTGATTCTCACTGTTAGGGAGCGTGGCTACGAGTAACACGTCACTGATCTCCGCTCTGATTACACAGAGTGGAGATCGGTGTCTGTGTCAGTAGGCGAGTGGGGAGATGTTGTGTTTACACTAGCATCTCCCCGTTCCATCCCTCCGTGAGACGTTCGCGGGGATCCCCGCGGCGATCGAGTCCGTGGGACCCGTAGTCCGACTCACGGGGATGACTGTAGAGTCGCGAGCGCGCCACATGGCAGGCAGTTAAAGGGCCACGTACAGGTACGTGATTGTGAATGTACGAGCCATTCTGCCGAGACGTATATATGCTGTGAGCGGTCGTTAAGGGGTTAAGGGTACATGATGGCGAGGCATAGGCGTGCGCAGCTTATTGCATTAGGGGTTGCACCCCAAAGCTCAAACACACACTACCAATTACTCATGATGTATATTCAGAAAGGGAAGGGGACGGTAAATTACATATTTAATGGCCCCTTCCCCCATTCATCCTAAAACAGCCAGCGGGAGAAGAGAGGAGGGAAGAGGAGGGAAGCCAGCAGTGCCACGGGAGGAGGGGGGGGGCAAGGTAGTAGGGCAAATCTGTACTGTACAGGGTGATTAGGGTGTGCCTGGGCACACCTGGCACACTCTGTGCGCACGCCTATGATGGCGGGTGTTCTGGTCTAAGGCAGCCTGTTCCATTGGAACAGAGCATTGCTCAAACGCATGAGTATGAATGCAAAGTCGGGGTTAAATTGCAAAATAGACACAGGAGGGCGCCTGCGATTAGAGTGGCTTTCTGAACCAGAAATCGAGGGCGACCTGTAAAAGTTTTTTTTGTGTGCTTCCAAGCTATATCTATCCATCTTTTTGGAAATAAGCCACTCTAATCGCAGGCGCCCTCCTGTGTCTATTTTGCAATTTGAACCCAACTTGGTCGTTATGTGTCCTCTGTGGCCGCATGGTGCTCCCTTTCCACTCCGGTGTTGACCTCAGCTGGTGATCCCCCCTGTGGTCTTTTATGGGTTCCATATATTCATTGGTGGCCTGTAATCCCCCGAGGAAGCCATTACTGGCGAAACATGTTGGGAAAACACACCATCTTGTCACCATTGGTTACCTGAAAAAATACTGTCTTGTAATTTACTGACCAATTGGAATCCTTCCAGTGAGATCACCACAAATGGAGATATACAAGGATACATCATGGTTTTATTTTCAATTCAATTTTAATCATGTTTAAAATACATTTCTGGGTTTTAAATATTCCATGTTTTCATTCTTTGTTGGCACCGCTATAATCCCACTTCAAACACTTTTTTCCCCTAATGTCATCCACACTACACTACCTAAGTCAATGGGAATCAGCTTACCTGCATTTGACGTGCATTTTAAGCATACAATTGCAGGAAAAAAAATTAAAAATAAAACCCCATGGGCCCCAAAGCCAAACTTTAGACATAACATTATGATCACTCAAAGGGTAAAATTAATCATATTGATTATCTTGTTAAAATGGCACCTAAAAAGGGTTGAGATATATTAGGCAGAAAGTAAGCAGGTTGACCCTGAAGTTGATGTGTTAAATGCAGAAAAAAAATAGACAAGTGTAAGGATTTAAGCATCTTTCACAAGGGCCACATTGTATTGCCTAGACCAGAAGTCCTCAACATTTTTGGCACCGGGGACCGGCTGTGTGCAAGTAAATTGCGCCAAGGCCCGGGGGGTCGGCGCGGGGGGTAAGCGTTTTTTTGCGGGCAATTTGTCAGGGCGATGGCTGGTGTTAGTGCTTCAATCATCCCGGCACCATGGTTATTATGGTGTCAGGATGATTGAAACACATTATTTATATCATTACATTGTAATATTAAATGAAATAGTTCAACTCACCATAATGCAGAATCAGTGGGAGCCCTGAGCGTGTCACTTGCAACCATCTCTTGTCACTTTCCACGTCACCTGTCACCAGATGAGGATGTCACTTGCCACTATGCCTGCCACCAGATGAGGATGTCACTTGCCACTATGCCTGCCACCAGATGAGGATGTCACTTGCCACTATGTCTGCCACCAGATGAGGATGTCACTTGCCACTATGCCTGCCACCAGATGAGGATGTCACTTGCCACTATGCCTGCCACCAGATGAGGATGTCACTTGCCGCTATGTCTGCCACCAGATGAGGATGTCACTTGCCACTATGCCTGCCACCAGATGAGGATGTCACTTGCCACTATGCCTGCCACCAGATGAGGATTTCACTTGCCAGTGCCACTATGTCTGCCACCAGATGAGGATGTCACTTGCCACTATGCCTGCCACCAGATGAGGATGTCACTTGCCACTATGTCTGCCACCAGATAAGGATGTCACTTGCCACTAAGTCTGCCACCAGATAAGGATGTCACTTGCCACTATGCCTGCCACCAGATGAGGATTTCACTTGCCAGTGCCACTATGTCTGCCACCAGATGAGGATGTCACTTGCCACTATGCCTGCCACCAGATGAGGATGTCACTTGCCACTAAGTCTGCCACCAGATAAGGATGTCACTTGCCACTATGCCTGCCACCAGATAAGGATGTCACTTGCCACTAAGTCTGCCACCAGATGAGGATGTCACTTGCCACGCTGCCTGCTAGCATCATAGAGATTGCCACAGTTACCTGGCTGCCACCCAAAAAATAACAGTTTGCCATTAATTCATTTACATGTAACATGGCTGTAGAGTACTTGCAGCCAGGTACAACGCTGTAAGCCTCTCCTCGGCGCGGTAAAATAGCTGCATGTGAAACACAGGAACATGCGAGGGAGAGATGAGAGTGAGGGCGGGCGGTGAGAGATGACGTCATTCTCTCTCTTCTGGGTCGCGGCTGCACCTCCGTGTAGAGCAGCATTTGCGGCCCTGTAAGTGAGGGCGGAACAGCGGTGCGGGCAATGAGAGATGATGTCATCTCTCTCCCCCGTCGCCGCACCGCTGACATTACTTATCTCCTCCGCGGCCCGGAAGCAGAGGTGCTACGGCCCAGCGTTGGGCCGCGGACCACAGGTTGGAGACCTCTGACCTAGACGACTGGGTCAAAGGAACTCCAAAATTTCAGCTATGGTGGGATGTTCCTGGTCTGCAGTGGTCAGGATCTAGCAAATGTGGTCCAAGGAAGGAAAAACGGTCAACCGGTGACAAGGATCATGGGAGGCTAAGGCTCATAGATGCATGTGGGGAGTGAAGACTGAACTGTGTAGCCTGATCCAATAAAAGAAGCTACTGTGGCTCAAATTGCTGAAAAAGTGAATGCTGGTTCTGATAGAAAGGTGTCAGAAGACACAGAGCGTCGCAGTGTGTAGTGTATGGGGCTGTGTAGCCACAGACCAGCCAGGGTGTCCATGCTGACCCGTGTCCACAGCCAAAAGCGCCTACAATTGGCACTTGGCACTTGAGAATCAGAACTGGACCACGGAGCCATGGAAGAAGGTGGCCTGGTCTGAGGAATCATGTGGATGGCCAGGTGCATTTGCATTGCTTGGGGAAGAGAGGGCCCCAGGATGCACTATGGGAGCAAGGCAAGCCGGCAGATGCAGTGTGATGTCATTTCTATTAGAATCCATGTCTCAATGGGTCAGGACTGTTTTGGAAATATTAGGTGGTTATATATACAGTATATATATGATACATTCCTACCAGACAGAACATGCAGGGCTATGGCGTCTACCTACTGCTACTAAGCAAAACTGCTTGGTTACCATCCTGTCTTTGGGAGTCGGACATGTCTTCAGGGCCTTGGTCAGGCTACGTGGAGTGATCTCTGAGCTTCATTCCTCTCAGCCAATCACAAGTGCCCTATCTAGTGAACACTTGTGAACGAGGAGAGAAGCCGCTCAGGTGTGGTTATCTTCAGACGTGATGGTACTCACAGAAACCCCGGGTGCAGGCAATGCATATTCAAGGCAAAAGAAAAGAGATTCCTTCTGGACAGCCGCACTCCGAATAAAATTGCCTTTATTGTAAATCCACCACAGCACTACAAGTCACAGCACACTTGGTCAAACTGACGCGTTTCACACTATACTAGTGTTTAATCATAGCTGAGGCACTAGTAGTAGTGTAAAACGCGTCAGCTTGACCAAGTGTGCTGTGACTTGTAGTGCTGTGGTGGATTTACAATAAAGGCAATTTTATTCGGAGTGCGGCTGTCCAGAAGGAATCTCTTTTCTTTTGCCTAGTGAACACTTGTGTTCTCCTTGCACATCCATCCAAGCTGGACCCCAGGCTTTTTGCACTAAGCTTCCCACTTCCCAGTCTTGCTGGGATGGGTTCATGTGGCAAGCAGAGCCTTCTCAAACCTGACTATTGGCATCAGCTTCAAGAAGGAGCCAGTTTGTTTCTTACACATATGCCCAATGCCTTTACATTGGCCTGTACTATTTTTAGAGGGTCAGTCAACTTGGTGGGCTGACTCAACCGCAACTTCCAAGCTGCCTTGGGCACTCCAACAACATGACCTTTTTCTCGTAATTCTTAATGCTGTTACTGGGCAGCTGGAAGTTTTGAGTGCTTTGCCCCCCCCCCCCCTTTTGTGTGTTCCAGTTCTTCTTCATACATTCTCCACAACATAAAGGTTTTACAAAACATCCAGCCGGGAGAATGAGGGTCCCTCATAATGAGCCAAGTTGGGAACTGACCCAAGATCTCTATCTCTAATGCTGCATACACACGGTCGGAATTTCCAACAAGTAAACCGTGTTTTTTTTTCCAACGGAATGTCGGCTCAAACTTGTGTTGCATACACACGGTCTCACAAATCTTGTCTGAAATTCCGATGGTCAAGAACGCGGTGACCTACAAGACGTACGACGAGCCGAGATCAATGAAGTTCAATAGGCAGTTTGGCTCTTCTGCTTGATTCTGAGCATGCGTGTTTTTTGAATGAATGAATGACTTGTATAGCGCTACAAATGCAAACTGAATCGCCTCAAGGCGCTTTTTGTAGCCAGTGTCTGCTTGGCTTGAGCGGTCATTAACCCCGTAGGATCTCGACGCGATTGGGACACACATTCGTACACATATATGTACACATATATACTGGGCCAATTTGGACAAGATCCAATTAACCCACCAGCATGTCTTTGGAGTGTTTTTGCACATCAGAATTGCATACAGACGAACGGAATTTCCGTCAAGAACTTTTTCCATCGGAAAAATAGAGAACCAACTCTCAATCTTTTTCTGGCGGAAATTCCGACAGAAAAAGTTGGATGGAGCCTACACACGGTCGGAATATCCAACCAAAAGCTCCCATCACACTTTTTTTGACGGAAATTTCCGACCGTGTGTATGCAGCATCAGAAACACAATTGACATTCTACTCAACAGCATCCACCATACACTAAAATATCCGTTTTTGAAAGGATGACTCTTCAAAGCTGGTCCCCAACATAGGTAAAAATTTTTTTTTTTTTTTGTACTACTGTTGTTTCCATTGTATGTTTATATTGTATTTTCTGTTTCAGTAATGCTTGACAAAAACTCCTGAAGAAGCCAGTCTACATGGCGAAACGTTGAGAAATTTGTCTGTATGCAATTTTGAAACTATATCTTGTTATAGATGGATTTTATACTGTATTCCTTATATTTTTTCTATCTTTATATTAATAAAAACCTATTTTTGATATTTATTGTGTTCTTATTGCACCTTAAAAATCCCATTCCAAATTTCCTATATCTATTCCAAAAGGGATGTGGTGCCTATTGATTTACAGATGACAGGTATTATTTAACCTGGTCCCCAACATAGTTAAAATTTTGGACCATAATTTCCTTAACCACTTCAGCCCCGGACGATTTGGCTGCCCAATGACCGGGCCATTTTTTGCGATTCGGCACTCCGTCGCTTTAACTGACAAATGCGCGGTCGTGCGACGTTGCACCCAAACAAAATTGACGTCCTTTTTTTCCCACAAATAGAGCTTTCTTTTGGTGGTAATTGATCACCTCTGAGGTTTTTATTTTTTGTGCTATAAACAAAAATAGAGCGACAATTTTGAAAAAAAAAGCAATATTTTTTACTTTTTGCTATAATAAATATCCCCCAAAAATATATAAAAAACACATTTCCTCAGTTTAGGCCGATATGTATTTTTCTACATATTATCATATTATTGGTAAAAAAATATCGCAATAACCGTATATTGATTGGTTTGCGCAAAAGTTATAGCGTCTACAAAATAGAGGATAGATTTATAGCATTTTTATTAATATATATATTTTTAATAGTAATGGCGGTATTTTTATCGTGACTGCGACATTATGGCGGGTACATCAGACACTTTTGACGCTATTTTGGGACCATTGTCATTTATACAGCGATCAGTGCTATAACAATTGCACTGATTACTGTGTAAATGACACTGGCAGGGAAGAGGTTAACCACTAGTGGGCGATGAAGGGGTTAAGTGTGTCCTAGGGAGTGATTCTAACTGTGAGGGGGATGGGCTACCAGTGACACGACACTGATCACTGCTCCCTAAGACAGGGAGCAGTAGATCAGTGTCCTGTCACTAGGCAGAACAGGGAAATGCCTTGTTTACAAAGGCATCTCCCCGTTCTGCCTCTCCGTGAGACGATCGCGGGACACCGGCGGACATCGAGTCCGCGGGTCCCGCGGGCACGGTCACCGAGCAGGCGGCAGGGGCGCGCGCGCCCGCACGGCGCCAAATTCAAAGGGACGTACAGGTACGTCCCTTTGCGTAGCCGTGCCATTTTGCCGACGTAAATGTACAACCTATTGGGGAGGATGCTATATAACCTATCTGTGATAGCACATAACTAAGTCTGTTTTCATATGTTTGTTGGTTTGATCCACAGAGAAAAAAAAAAGAATCAAGGAGAAGCCAGCAAACCAGAACCTGGGGTGCCAAGTGTGGAGGCCATTAGAGTGTAAAATATGACAGGCAAGGAGAAGAGGAAAACAGGGCTCTCCGAGGAGTAAAGAAGTGACACCAGATTCTTAATGGTGCATAAAGGGGAGCAGGGAGCCGCTAACACGCCAACGGTGAAATTAAATGAAACAATCTGACATTGAATGCATGTAAGTGTGACTGTCCTTTGAGAAATAAACCCCGCGAATGACAGGCCTGCTGTTTGCTCAACGACGGCTGCCAAAAACACAAGGTGTGAAGCCTTTCAGGGAGACTAGCGGTCTGTGTGACATTTCCTGCGCAGAAGGCGATTGTCTAACACGGACGGTGGGATTTTCCAAGAACTCTACGTGGAGATTTAGAACATAAATGGGGCATTGAGTAAAATGACAGATGTTCTGTTTGTGGCCACCCCTTCTGTACTCGGCGATGCAGAGCTAGTGGACCATGCAGACATGACTGAGCCACAATAAGAGCTTTCCATTAATAAGCGCGCGATAAGCCTGCAGAGCTACAGCCGATGTGCACAGAGTGTGTAACTCCAAATTCACTGGGATAGGAAAAGAATAATGCCTCTAAATGCCCACATTTTTCTAAAAGACCACCCGTGCTACAACTCCAGGTGTCTATTGTAGTCATTCATATAGCAAGGACATACTGTATGTATACCGCAGTGCTGTACAGAGAACACTGAGCCAGTCACATTGGTTTCTGTACCAGAGGAGCTTATACTCTAATGTTATTAAAAAGAATATAGGCCGCCGTGGTGCCGGGCCGGGGTGGGGGATCCTCGGCGTGGTGGGGGTGCTGTCGGCCCGGCTGGTGTGGTGGCCGGGGGAAAAGCGCTTTGAGGGCAAGCCTGTTGAAGAAGACATGGCTTGCCTTCGGGACGCGCCCCTGTTGGCCGCTGCACTGGTCAGGCTGGCGGCCCCTTTGCTGTGCTGGGGGTCCTTTCCCTGCTCGGCGTCGCGCCGGTCCCTCGTCTCGCTGGCGTCGGCTGCTTGGACGCAGGTTTCGGGCCTTGCTGGCTTCGTCTGGGTCGCCGGGCCGCGCTGCTTCTCCGGACGTTTGCTGCGGCGCGCTTGGGTTGCCCTGGGTTGGCCGTCTCCGGCTGCGGTCTGTCTCCCCTTCCGCCATGTGGGTGCTGTTGTTGTTCATGGCAATTAAGTTTTTTAATAAACCTTGTCACACTAAAAAAATAAAAAAATTAAATATAGATGCGCTAAAATCAACCCACTAAATAAGATGATTGAAAAGTGTATAAATGTAAAAAATTATACACATTTATAGAACGGTGTATAAAAAAAAATATTATTACTAAAGTGCACAGTATATAAAATCAAAGAGATACAAAACCGTCCATGTAACAGGTGCAAACGTGCTTAGCTGAAAAAGTCACGTGACTAGTGACGTAACGCGTAGGGGACGAGCCTAGTGACGAGACCCGAGGAGACTGAGGAGTGAATCATTGTATCTGATCGTACTATGCGCTGTATTACATCTGACTACATGTGAGTTGCCTGCGCACATCTGATCCACAAGTCAGTACCAGCATATTACGCTATGTTTACCTCTTTCTTATCTATTTGAGAGCCTTATTATTTGAAGCAACCTTGGACCAGGAGAACTGCACCGAATATCTGGATTTCTATTAGCCAGTTGGTGATTAGCAGGGATTGCTGCATGATAGGAATCACTCTGCAGTGACAATTACCAGCTAAGTACGTTTGCACCTGTTACATGGACGGTTTTGTATCTCTTTGATTTTTTAACTCTTTCATGACTAAGCCTATTTCTGACATTTGGTGTTTACCAAAGTTAAAATCCATATTTTTTGCTAGAAAATTACTTAGAACCCCCAAACATTATATATATATATATATATATATATATATATATATATATATATATTTTAGCAGAGAATAAAATGGCGATTGTTGCAATATTTTATGTCACACGGTATTTGTGCAGCGGTGTTTTAAACGCAGCTTTTTTGGAAAAATTTATTTCATGAATTTAAAAAAAAAATGAAAAAGTAAAGTTAGCCCAATTTTTTTCTAAAATGTGAAAGATGATGTTACGCCGAGTAAATAGATACCAAACATGCCATGCTTTATAATTGCACGCAGTCGTGGAATGGCGACAAACTACGGTACCTAAAAATCTCCATCAGCGACGCTTTTATTTTTTTTTACGGTTACAAGGTTAGAGTTACAGAGGAGGTCTACGGCTAGAATTATTGCTCTCGCTCTGACGATCGCGGCGATACCTCTCATGTGTGATTTGAACACCGTTTACATATGCGGGCGCGACTTCCGTATGCGTTTTCTTTGCTGCGTGAGCTCGCGGGGACGGGGGCGCTTTAAAATCTTTTTATTTATTTTTTTATAATATAAAATTGTGGTTTTTTTTTTATTATTTTTTGATCACTTTTATTGCTGTCACAAGGAATGTAAACATCCCTTGTGACAGTAATAGGTGGTGACAGGACAGGTACTCTTTATGGAGGGATCGGAGGTCTAAAAGACCCCAAATCCCTTCTTTGCACTTCAAAGTATTCAGATCGCTGAAAACGGTGATTCTGAATACCGTGTATTTTTTTAAATCCGGCGCCATTGGCGGCCGAGTAACCCGGACGTGACGTCATGACGTCGCTTCCGTGGTTACATTAAAGAGACTGAATCAAAGCCATTTGCGGCTTCGATTCAGTCTCTCTCTAGGCGCCGGAGGTGGCGCATCGTGGATCGGGTCTCCCGGTGGGACGGGAGGCCCGGTAAGAGCGGCGGAGGCGGCGGGAGGGGGGATGTCCCCTCCCGCTCCTCCAGGATAACAACCGAGCGGCTTTTAGCCGCATCGGTTGTTATCCCTGGAAAGCCAACCGTTGGCTCTAAAAAATGATACCGGGATGATGCCTGCATCATCCCGGTATAACCCCCAAAAGCCGAGTACGCATATCTGCGTACGCTCTGCGGGAAAGGGATATACTGTGCACTTTAGTAATAATATTTTTTTTATACACCGTTCTTCATATGTGTATAATTTTTTACATTTACCGTATATACTCGAGTATAAGCCGGCCCGAATATAAGCCGAGGCACCTAATTTTACCACAAAAACTGGGAAAACTTATTGACTTGAGTATAAGCCTAGGGTGTCCATCTGCATGCCTCACTGTGCCTCACTTTGCCTCACTGTGTCCATGTGCCTCACTGTGTCCATGCCTCAATGTGCCCATGCCTCACTGTGCCCATGCCTCACTGTGTCCATGTGCCTCACTGTGTCCATGCCTCAATGTGCCCATGCCTCACTGTGCCTCACTTTGCCTTACTGTGTCCATGTGCCTCACTGTGCCCATGCCTCACTGTGTCCATGTGCCTCACTGTGTCCATGCCTCACTGTGTCCATGCCTCACTGTGTCCATGCCTCACTGTGCCCATGACTAGACTGACATTTAACATGGGAGTCTATGAAAGTGGGCTACATGTGTGCCAAGTTTGGGGTCCAGAGGACCTATGACCGGCCAGTACCGGGTCCCCAAATTCACCGGAGAAATGACCGTTTAACATTTGAGTCTATGGAAGGAGTGCCCTGGTTTTAAAAATAGGTACTCCCCGGCCGTAGGTCCCCCGGACAACAAACTTTGCACACTTGTAGAGGAGAAATGGGGCTACCTGTGTGCCAAGTTTGGGGTCCAGGGGACCTACGACCGATCAGTACCGGGTCCCCAAAATCACTGAAGAAAGTACCATTTAACATGGGAGTCTACGGAAGGGGTGCCCGGGTTTGAAGAATCGGTACTCCCCGGCCGTAGGTCCCCCGGACAACAAACTTTGCACACTTGCAGAGGAAGAGAGGGGGTACATGTGTGCCAAGAGGACCTATGGCTGGCCGGTACTGGGTCCCCAAAGTCCGGGAGATCAGGCGCAAAAAAGGTGACTCGAGTATAAGCCGAGGGGTGAATTTTCAGCACAAAAAAATGTGCTGAAAAACTCGGCTTATACTCGAGTATATATACGGTACATACGTTTCAATCATCTTATTTAGTGAGTTGATTTTAGCGCATCTATATTCTTTTTAATAATATATGCAGTGTCAGATATACATTTATTTTAGCTGCGGCTTTCATCATTTGATTATCCACTATTTATTTATATATTTATTCACCTTATCTTTGAAAATATTATCAGCGCTTTAGTCACTTTACTCAATATTACACTCTAATGTCCCCCCACAGTCTGGCACCTGGCTCAAAGATCAATCAGGATAAGAGTGAGGTTTTCTGGATGGGAGAGGAAGGCAATGGCTTCGAGCTTTCTGGACGTCTTCCCAGAGCCCCAACAGGAAATTAACGTTTTAGGCATCAAATTTGGTGTCTGCGATTATGGTCTCACAAATTGGGAAAGCAGGCTACAAGATGCTGATGCCAAGGTTGCGAGCTGAAAGGATTGGATACTCCATTACAGGGAAAGGATTGACCTGATTAAAACTTACCCGATCCCAGTATTTCTGTATGTCAGCTTTGTCTGTGTTTTGCCAGTGTCTCTCTATGCGAGAATCTACAGCTGTTTCTTCCAACTGTTATGGGGGAACAAACTGAATCTCGTTAAGAGGTCTGTAACTTACCTTCCTAGGGGGTGACCCCAGATGATGTCCTAGGAGACGAAACGCGTCCGGAGGGCTACATTGTTGCCACATTATTTGCAAAGCGCTTTTATATCAACTTAAATCAGCTTATCCAGAGGGCAGCGTGGGATTATTTTGTATGCTACTATGGTATAAATTGCCCTACTCCAAGATGGCCCCTATGAGCCTGATGAAGAAGCACGCATACTTTGAACGCGCGCATCCCCCCCGCTGACATCATACCCGGAAGTGACCATCTCCACAGCTGTGCTCCAGGGAGGATTGTCCCCTGTCCCCTCTGCCGTGAGTGCTGGGTTCCGCCTACAGCTGCAGACATTTCGGAGGACACCCTGAGACCTCATCCTTCAACACCAGGATCCACAGCCCCCGGGAATAGCTGATGATGCTATTTACAGATAAGCTTTTACACATTACTCGTTTGTGAGTGCATTTCCTATTACTGTGCCATTTTTTAATAAATTTTGTTACACTGCTACGCTCAGAAGGCGCTGCTTTTTTCCCTTCCAGGTGGATGGGTGGCCTAGGTGTGGTCAACCTGGTGATGTTTTTTCCTCTGATGTTTTTGAAACATTATTTTGCTAACATGCTGTCAGAGGAACCGCCTGGGTGGTTTTGTATTTTTCATTCCTGGTTTATGCCTTTTCTGCGAAGCTGGGAGAATAGTGGGCCAGTTAAAAGCCTAAGTGTTCCAACGTGGTGAGCTCCCGGCTTACATTGCTCCACGCCTGAAAATGCTTTGACAGTGGCGAGTGACGGTGGAGGAAATGAAGTCTCTTCCTAGGAAGGCCCTGGAGAGGAGGGTTGTTAAATCTGCCTTTAGCGAGCCACTGGCCTTGAGGAATTGCCCGGGCTCTATTATGAGGGAGGGTCTACGTTTCATTAATCTGGTGAGAATCCCTTTAAAGTTTGGGGATTTGGCCTGGCACTCGTTCCATGGCAGACTTGATGTGAATGGCAACCTGAAGCATCGCTCTATGGAGAACCGTGATAGTCCATGGGTGGAGTGTGGTGGGGTGGAGGAGACAATGGGCCCTTTCTTGCTTCAGTGTCCCTTCAATACAGAAGTTTATAAGCGGGTGGGTGGGGATCTGGGTATTCCTTTTCTTTTACTGCTTAAATTATGCGGAGAGGTCGTACGGAGCCTTTCAAACTCACTGGGATTTTGATTTTGAGACACTTTTTCTAGTTACAATAGCTTAGTAGTCTGTTACTTCACGTGGAATGTTTACGGATAATAACATTATGTTTCTTTGTGTTCTATGATTTTCAGGAAAAAAAAATACTTTTTTTTTATGTTATTTGCTGATGTAAGCTTGTTTTGTTTTGTTTTTTTGGGTTATTTATGTATATATTCATTTTTATTTCTTTTTTGTATATATGTAAATATGTTTTTTTATTATGTTGTATGTTTGTACAAACAAAAATTTACACTCTAATGTCCCCCCACAGTCACACACTATTTTTATAATACATTTATATAGCTCTGACATATACCGCAGTGCTGTACAGAGAACACTGAGCTAATCACATCAGTCTCTGTACCAGAGGAGCTTACACTCTAATATCCCCTCCCCCCACAGTCACACACTATTATTATTATTATACATTTATATAGCTCTGACATATACCGCAGTGCTGTACAGAGATCACTGAGCCGGTCACATCAGTCTCTGTACCAGAGGAGCTTACACTCTAATCCAACCCCCACACAGTCATACTCTATGCAGAATTGTAAAGATAACAAGGAGTCCGTTTTAAAGCGGAGTTCCACCCAAAAATGGAACTTCCGCTTTTCAGAACCCCCCCCCCCCTCCGGTGTCACATTTGGCACCTTTCAGGGGGAGGGGAGTGCAGATACCTGTATAATACAGGTATTTGCAGCCACTTCCGGGGAGAGACTCCCACGGGAGTCACTCTACCCCCCCCCCCCCCGCTGTCTTCTGGGAAACACACTGAGAATTTTGTCGTAATTGTAGAATTCAATTTAAGACAAGATGGCAGATGACTTCATTTATAGTCTTATAATTATTGTATTGTACTTTTTTACTTCCTTGCCTCCTAGACTTTACAAGCAGAACTCCAGCCCAAAAAAAAAACAAGATAAAAATGAATAGCCCATGAAAATAACAAAAGCAGCTTTGGCAGCAATATTCAATCAAGAGATTTACCATGTAGTAACTTTTTTCTGCCACTAGCCTGATGGACAGCATTATTCATTCTACTTCCACTGAGCCCAGGTCATCCTGGACTAGCCCCCCAGTCTGTGACTGGACAGTGAAAGGAGATGCAGCACAGTGAGGAGCTCATCTCTCTGTGACTCTGCTCTCTTCTCCTAGCAGCATGCTTCTTGTCAGCACAGGAACAAGGTTGGCTCCGTGGGCTGCTTCTTCCTCTCACACTCCAGCCCTGCTGTACAGGGACTGCAAGAGGCAAATATCAGGTTAAATTCAAGTACTTTCCCTTTCTGCCGTTAAAAATACATTTAATTAAGTTTTAATGATTACAGAACTGTCTTTTATATCTGTTTGGAGGTAAGCTATACGATGCAAGTAAGCATTGGAGGTAATGCAATGGAGATAATGGAGGTAATAGAGGGAATGCAGTGGAGGTAAGCAATGTAAGCAATGCAGTTCATCGAGGTAATGCAATGGAGGTAATGCAATGGAGGTAAGCAATGGAGGTAATGCAATGGAGATATGCAATGGAGGTAAGCAATGGAGGTAATGCAGTGGAGGTAATGCAATGGAGGTAATGCAAAGGAGGTAATGCAATGAAGGTAATGCAATGGAGATAATGCAATGGAGGTAAGCAATGGAGATAATGGAGGTAGGCAATGTGTCAGGGCTGGGCTCTCAGCCCTTCCTTCCCTGTGCTCAGGTTGCTCAGCTGCCGGTTTATTGCCATTACTCATCGTTCCACAGTGGCTCACCAGTTGATCATCTCCTGCTCTTCAGTCAAGCCCACAGCCAGCTCCTTCTGGCTATTTAAACTGCCTGGCTCATTCATTCAGCACCTTCGCCAAGGTCAACATATCCAGAAACTCTCTGCTGTGTTCCTGTTGAAGACTTGCCTGGCTGACGTCCCTTCTGTTTCCTGATCCTGTCTGCTGCCTCTGACTATGCGGATCTCTGGCTTCCTGATTTCTTGGCTTGTTCTGACTACCCACTTTGGCTACGGAACCCAGGCTATGTTTTGACTATGTTTACCAGTTGTACTATTCTTACAATTTTTTTAAAGTGGGTTTTTTTACTGCATTTTCTTTCTGTTTCATGGTCCCTGACACAATGGAGATAATGGAGGTAATGCAATGGAGGTAAGCAATGGAGATAATGGAGGTAATGCAGTGGAGGTAAGCAATGGAGATAATGGAGGTAATGCAATGGAGATAATGGAGGTAATGCAATGGAGGTAAGCAAGGAAGGTAAAGAAGGTAACGCAGTGGAGATAAACAATGGAGATAATGGAGGTAATGCAGTGGAGGTAAGCAATGGAGATAATGGAGGTAATGCAATGGAGGTAAGTAATGGAGATAATGGAGGTAATGCAGTGGATGTAAGCAATAGAGATAATGAAGGTAATGCAATGGAGGGAGGCAAGGGAGGTAAAGAAGATAACGCAGTGGAGGTAAGCAATGGAGATAATGGAGGTAATGCAATGGAGGTGAGCAAGGAAGGTAAAGAAGGTAACGCAGTGGAGGTAAACAATGGAGATAATGGAAGTAATGGAGATAATGCAATGGAGGTAAGCAATGGAGATAATGGAGGTAATGCAATGGAGATAATGGAGGTAATGCAATGGAGATAATGGAGGTAATGCAATGGAGGGAAGCAAGGGAGGTAAAGAAGATAACGCAGTGGAGGTAAGCAATGGAGATAATGGAGGTAATGCAATGGAGGTAAGCAAGGAAGGTAAAGAAGGTAACACAGTGGAGGTAAACAATGGAGATAATAGAAGTAATGGAGGTAAGCAATGGAGATAATGGAGGTAATGCAATGGAGGTAAGCAAGGAAGGTAACACAGTGGAGGTAAGCAATGGAGATAATGGAGATAATGGAGGTAATGCAATGGAGGTAAAGAAGGTAACACAGTGGAGGTAAGCAATGGAGATAATGGAGGTAATGGAGATAATGCAATGGAGGTAATGCAATGGAGGTAAGCAATGGAGGTAAGCAATGGAGGTAATGCAGTGGAGGTAATACAATGGAGGTAATGCAATGGAGGTAAGCAATGGAGGTAATGCTATGGAGATATGCAATGGAGGTAAGCAATGGAGGTAAAGCAGTGGAGGTAATGCAATGGAGGTAATGCAAAGGAGGTAATGCAATGGAGGTAATGCAATGGAGATAATGCAATGGAGGTAAGCAATGGAGATAATGGAGGTAGGCAATGTGTCAGGGCTGGGCTCTCAGCCCTTCCTTCTCTGTGCTCAGGTTGCTCAGCTGCCGGTTTATTGCCATTACTCATCGTTCCACAGTGGCTCACCAGTTGATCATCTCCTGCTCTTCAGTCAAGCCCACAGCCAGCTCCTTCTGGCTATTTAAACTGCCTGGCTCATTCATTCAGCACCTTCGCCAAAGTCAACATATCCAGAAACTCTCTGCTGTGTTCCTGTTGAAGACTTGCCTGGCTGACGTCCCTTCTGGTTCCTGATCCTGTCTGCTGCCTCTGACTATGCGGATCTCTGGCTTCCTGATTTCCTGGCTTGTTCTGACTACCCACTTTGGCTACGGAACCCAGGCTATGTTTTGACTATGTTTACCAGTTGTACTATTCTTACAATTTTTTTAAAGTGGGGTTTTTTACTGCATTTTCTTTCTGTTTCATGGTCCCTAAAACAATGGAGATAATGGAGGTAATGCAATGGAGGTAAGCAATGGAGATAATGGAGGTAATGCAGTGGAGGTAAGCAATGGAGATAATGGAGGTAATGCAATGGAGATAATGGAGGTAATTCAATGGAGATAATGGAGGTAATGCAATGGAGGTAAGCAAGGGAGGTAAAGAAGGTAATGCAGTGGAGATAAACAATGGAGATAATGGAGGTAATGCAGTGGAGGTAAGCAATGGAGATAATGGAGGTAATGCAATGGAGGTAAGCAATGGAGGTAATGGAGGTAATGCAGTGGATGTAAGCAATAGAGATAATGAAGGTAATGCAATGGAGGGAGGCAAGGGAGGTAAAGAAGATAACGCAGTGGAGGTAAGCAATGGAGATAATGGAGGTAATGCAATGGAGGTAAGCAAGGAAGGTAAATAAGGTAACGCAGTGGAGGTAAACAATGGAGATAATGGAAGTAATGGAGATAATGCAATGGAGGTAAGCAATGGAGATAATGGAGGTAATGCAATGGAGGGAAGCAAGGGAGGTAAAGAAGATAACGCAGTGGAGGTAAGCAATGGAGATAATGGAGGTAATGCAATGGAGGTAAGCAAGGACGGTAAAGAAGGTAACACAGTGGAGGTAAACAATGGAGATAATAGAAGTAATGGAGGTAAGAAATGGAGATAATGGAGGTAATGCAATGGAGGTAATGGAGGTAATGCAATGGAGGTAAGCAAGGAAGGTAACGCAGTGGAGGTAAGCAATGGAGATAATGGAGATAATGGAGGTAATGCAATGGAGGTAAAGAAGGTAACACAGTGGAGGTAAGCAATGGAGATAATGGAGGTAATGGAGATAATGCAATGGAGGTAAGCAAGGAAGGTAACGCAGTGGAGGTAAGCAATGGAGATAATGGAAGTAATGGAGATAATGCAATGGAGGTAAGCAATGAGGGGGGTCCACTGAAAGGTTACATTTTACATTAAATTGCATATTATCCGATTATCATTATCCTACAGCAGTGTTTCTCAACTCCAGTCCTCAAGGCGCCCCAACAGGTCATGTTTTCAGGCTCTCCATTGTTTTGCACAGGTTATTTGATCAGTTTAACTGCTTTAGTAATTCCCACAGCTGTTTCATCTGAGGGAAATCCTGAAAACATGACCTGTTGGGGCGCCTTGGGGACTGGAGTTGAGAAACACTGTCCTACAGGACCAACCAAAGTAAATTACTGCACAAAATAACATCTGTAAACAGACCCTAATGCCGCGTACACACGATCATTATTCACGGCGGTTAAAAAACCGCCGTGAATAATGACATTAAAAACGAGGGAACGGCTTGTTCCCCACACACGGTCGTTTTTCACGTAATTTTTTCTCTTGTCGAGAAAAACGACCGTCTGTGGGCTCCGCGGCAGTGTTTCCCTATGGGAAAACTGCCGCGGAAAAAATGTCGGAAAAAACGACGAGAAAAATTAGAACATGTTCTAATTTTTCTCATTGTTTTTAATGCCGTTTTTCTCGTCGAGAAAAACTACAAAATGCAGTTTTTCTCGTCAAATGGAAAAAAAAAAATTCTCAACGAGAAAAACAGTCGTGTGTACACGGCATAATACCTCACAAACACTATAACTGTGCAGTTTGGTAAACTCTACACATTGCTTAATATTCCCGCCTAATTTATGTACAGGGAAGAAATAGGAATCAGCAGAATGGCTATCAGGAAAACCCGTATGCCGCCCGACTGAATGACTTGTTTGACACAAACACAAAATCAGTTACCGCTATAGGATCAGATCAATGAAGAGTTTAGTGCATATAATGGCAAATAGATTATCTAGGCAGTTACCCTCTAATAGCCCACCGTTTATTGCCATTTATTGCCTCCTGGATTATGCTGCTTTGCTATATATCAATCCGCACCCGATATTACACTTTTATGTTATTTATAGAGTAAGCGCCTGGCTGAGAATTTCTGGAATGTAGTAACTTGTATCTTCATGGGGATGGCAGAGTTTTATGATTATGTGGAGCAACAATGTACAACACAGAATAATTTGCAGTTACCGTATATACTCGAGTATAAGCCAAGTTTTTCAGCACATTTTTTTGTTCTGAAAATGCCCCCCTCGGCTTATACTCAAGTCGCCTTTTTGCGCCTGATCTCCCGGATTTTGGGGACCTGGTACCGGCCGGCCGTAGGTCCCCTGGACCACAAACTTGGCACACATGGAGCCCCATTTCTCCTCTACAAGTTTGCAAAGTTTGTTGTCTGAGGGACCTACGGCCGGGGAGCACCGATTTTTCAAAACCAGGCACCCCTTCCATAGACTCCCATGTTGAACGTCAGTCTAGTCATGGACACAGTGAGGCATAGGCACATTGAGGCATGGGCACAGTGAGGCATGGACATGGACACAGTGAGGCACAGTGAGGCATGCAGATGGACACCCTAGGCTTATACTCGAAACAATATGTTTCCCATTTTTTTGTGGTAAAATTAGGTGCCTCGGCTTATATTCGGGTCGGCTTATACTAGAGTATATACGGTACTTCTAAAGATGAGAATGGAGACCTCATGGTGTCAATTTTTAGGTTTAATACACATCCTTGCCATATTCATAAACTTACCTTTAGTGTATAGCTGCGTTGGTGAAGCATAGCTGGAAATCTAAGTAGACCCCAATGTAGATGAAAATTTACGTAAACCCCAGCGCAGACAGAAATCTACATAGACCCCAGTGTAGATGGAAATCTATCTAGCCCCAGTGTAGACAAAAATCTACTTAGACCCCAGTGTTGATGAGAACCTAAACAGACCCCAGCATAGACAAAAATCTACACCACAGTGTTGATGAAATTCCACATACAATAAGGCCCCATACGCACTATTAGATTTTCTGCAGATTTTTGTCTTCAGATTTACCAAAACCATGTAGTGCAAGGGCCTGTCTGATTGCATACAAACTGAAATTCCTAAGGTATGACTTCATATTATATGGTTTTGGGTAGATGAAAATCTACACAAACCCAAGCATAGAAAAGATCTAGCTAGACACCAGTATAGATGAAAATCAATGTAAATCCCGGTGTAGACAGAAATCTACTTAGACCCTAGGGTAGATGGAAGTCTATGTAGACCCTTATGTAAAGGAAAATCTACATAGACCCCAGTGTAGATGGGAATCTATCTAGACCTCAGTGTAGACAGAAATTGGCATAGCCACCAGGGTAGATGGAAATCTATCTATACCCCAGTGTACACAGAAATCTACATAGACTCCAGGGTAGATGGAAGTCTATGTAGACCCTTATGTAAAGGAAAATCTACATAGACCTCAGTGTGGATGGAAATCTATCTAGACCCCAGTGTAGACCGAAATCTACACAGACCCCAGGGTAGATGGAAATCTATCTAGACCCCAGGGTAGACAGAAATCTACACAGACCCCAGGGTAGATGGAAGTCTATCTAGACCCCAGGGTAGACAGAAATCTACACAGACCCCAGGGTAGATGGAAGTCTATCTAGACCCCAGGGTAGACAGAAATCTACACAGATCCCATGGTAGATGGAAATCTATGTAGACCCCAGTGTAGACCAAAATCTACATAGACCCCAGGGTAGATGGAAGTCTATGTGGACCCCAGTGTAGACCAAAATCTACATAGACCCCAGGGTAGATGGAAGTCTATGTGGACACCAGTGTAGACCAAAATCTACATAGACCCCAGGGTAGATGGAAGTCTATGTGGACCCTTATTTAAATGAAAATCTACGTAAACTCCAGCATACACAAAAAACTATGTAGACCCCAGTGTTGATGAAAATATATGTAAATCCTAGCGTAGACAGAAATCTACTTAGACCCTAGGGTAGATGGAAGTCTATGTGGACACCAGTGTAGACCAAAATCTACATAGACCCCAGGGTAGATGGAAGTCTATGTGGACACCAGTGTAGACCAAAATCTACATAGACCCCAGGGTAGATGGAAGTCTATGTGGACCCTTATTTAAATGAAAATCTACGTAAACTCCAGCATACACAAAAAACTATGTAGACCCCAGTGTTGATGAAAATATATGTAAATCCTAGCGTAGACAGAAATCTACTTAGACCCTAGGGTAGATGGAAGTCTACGTAGACCCTTATGTAAATGAAAATCTATGTAGACCCCAGTGTAGACAAAAATCTATGTTTTCCCGAGTGTTGATGAAAAACTTTGCAGAATCCAGTGTGGATGAAAATGTATCTAGACTCCAGCATACAAGAAGATCGATCTAGAAAGTAGAAACCAGTGTAGGCAAAAATCTATAAAGGCCCCAGCAAAGATGAAAAACAACATAGACCCAGCAAAGCTAAAAATCTACTTCAGCATACACGAAAATCTACATAGACCCCAGTGTAGATGAAAAATCTATGCAGACCCCAGTGTGGTCAAAAATCTACAAAGATCCCAGCATAGATGAAAATCTACATAGACTCCAGCATACACGAAAAACTATGTAGACCCCAGTGTTGATGAAAATCTATGTAAATCCCAGCGTAGACAGAAATCTACTTAGACCCCAGGGTAGATGGAAGTCTATGTAGACCAATATGTAAAAGGAAAATCTACATAGACCCTAGTGTAGATGGAAATCTATCTAGACCCCAGTGTAGACAGAAATCTACATAGACCCCAGGGTAGATGGAAATCTATCTGGACCCCAAGATAGATGGAATACCTATCTAGACCTCAGTGTAGACTGAAATTTACACAGACCCCAGGGTAGATGGAAGTCTATGCGGACCCTTATTTAAATGAAAATCTACATAGACCCCAGTGTTGATGAAAATCTATGTAAATCCCAGCGTAGACAGAAATCTACTTAGACCCCAGGGTAGATGGAATACCTATATAGACCCCAGTGTTGATAGAAATCTACATAGACCCCAGGGTAGATGGAAATCTATCTGGACCCCAAGATAGATGGAATACCTATCTAGACCTCAGTGTAGACTGAAATTTACACAGACCCCAGGGTAGATGGAAGTCTATGCGGACCCTTATTTAAATGAAAATCTACGTAGACCCCAGTGTAGACAAAAATCTACGTTGACCCCAGTGTTGACAGAAATCTACATAGACCCCAGGGTAGATGGAAATCTATCTGGACCCCAAGATAGATGGAATACCTATCTAGACCCCAGTGTAGACCAAAATTTACACAGACCCCAGGGTAGATGGAAGTCTATGTGGACCCTTATTTAAATGAAAATCTACGTAGACCCCAGTGTTGACAAAAATCTATCTTGACCCCAGTGTTGATGAAAAACTTTGCAGAATCAAGTGAGAATGAAAATGTATCTAGACTCTAGCATACAAGAAGATCTACGTGGAAAGTAGAAACCAGTGTAGGCAAACATCTACAAAGGCCCCAGCAAAGATAAAAAAAAACAACGTAGACCCACCAAAGCTGAAAATCTACTTCAGCATACACGGAAATCTACATAGACCCCAGGGTAGATGAAAAATCTATGTAGACCCCAGTGTGGTCAAAAATCTACAAAGATCCCAGCATACACGAAAACCTATGTAGACCCCAGTGTTGATGACATTTTTTGTAGACCCCATTGTTGGTGAAAATCTACATAGATCCCAGTGTAGATAAGAATCTATGAAGACCCTTTCATAGGCAAAAATCTACATAGACACCAGTGTAGGCAACAATCTGCAAAGACCCCCAGCATAGATGAAAAACAACGTAGAAGCTGAAAATCTATTCAAGCATACACAAAAATCCATGTAGACCCAGTGTACAAGTGTACATGAAAATCTATGAAGACCCCATTGCTGACAAAAGTCTTTGTGGACTAGACATGTGCAATTAGTTTCGTTTCTAATTCGTTTTTTTTACGAATTTTTATACATTCATTAATTCCGAAATTTCAGAATTTTTCTATTTCAGAATTTTCAAATTTCCGAAATTTCGAATTTCAGAATTTCAGAATTTTTCAATTTCCAAATTTTCGGATTTTCGAAATTTCGAATTTCCAAAATTTCACATTTCCGAATTTCGGAAATTCGGAAAATTCGGAATTTCGAAAATTCGAAAATCTAAAATTCGAAAATCTAAAATTCGAAAATCTAAAATTCGAAAATGGTAAATTTGGAAAGTTGAATTTCCGAATTTCCAAATTTTTTGAATTTCCGAAACTCAAATTAAATTTTTTACGTTTTTCTTGCTTTTTTCGGAAATTCGGGAAATTCGTTTTCGTTTTATTAGTTTTTTTGCTGTTTTCGGAAATTCGGAATTCCGAATTCCGAATTTCCCGACTTTCCGAAAAAAGCAAAAAAAACTAATAAAACGAAAAAAAAAATAATCGGATTTCCCGAATTTCCGAAAAAAGGAAAAAAAAACTAATAAAACTAAAACAAAAAAAAATTTTTTTCGAATTTCCGAAATAAGCAAAAAAACGAATAAAACGAAAACGAAAAAAATGTATTTTTCAGCAGTGCACATGTCTATTGTGGACCACAGCGTGGACAAAAAACATACATAGACCCCAATGATGGTAAAAACCTAAGTAGACCCCAGCGTAGAATAAAATCCATCTCTCGGGTGATATATTGAATCAGAGGATATATTTTTTATATCATCTATTCCGACACACTGTGCATCCCTATTAAATAAACTGAATAAAGGGCAAAGAGATAAAGTCCAATAACTCTAGTAACCAATTACAATTCACATTTCCTACCAAAGCCAAAGCAGTTCCAAATGGACCCTGATTGGTTTCTATTAAACTTTTAACTTGGTGCACCATTTTACTGAATATTCCCGATAACTAGGCATGTGCGTTTCGTTCCGAATCGAAATTCGGTCGAATTTTCATTATTCGGACGTTCGGATGCATCCGAATTAACGAATTAAAATGCTAACAAATTCAACCGAATCCGAACGTTTCGAATCGAAAAACCACGGATGAAATTCGAATCGAATTCGAAAAAAAATTGAATCGAATTCGAAAAAAATTCTAGTCGAATCGAATTTGAAAACAATTAGAATAGAATCGAAAATATTGGAAAGAATCGAATAGAAAAACAATAGAACAGAATAGAATAAAATACAATATATATATATATATATTATATTTTATTCTATTCTGTTCTATTTTTTTCTAGTCTATTTTCTATTTCTATTCTAATCTTTTCTAATTGGAATTCAAAAAGTCGGTCACATTCGAAAATATTTCAAGCAAATTCGAAAATATTTCAACCGCATTCGAAACTATTTCTACCGAATTCGACAATTGTACAACCGAATTTGATCGTTTTTCAACCGGATTCGATAATATTTCAACCGGATTCGAAATTATTCCAACTGAATAGAAAAGACCATGTTCCGACGTTTGAATTTTGTATAGAATGAATTCAGATTCCAATTAGAAAAGATTAGAATAGAAATAGAAAATAGACTAGGGAAATGGTTGAAATATTATCGAATCCGGTTGAAAAACGATCGAATCCGGTTGTAATTTTGTCGAATTCGGTAGAAATAGTTTTGAATGCGGTTGAAATGATTTAGAATCATGTTGAAATAATTTCTAATCCGGTCGAAATATTTTCGAATGCGACCGATTTTACGAATTCGGTCGAAAACGGAACGAAATCCGAAAACGAATTTAACGACTTTAACGAATCTAACTAAACGAAATGAATTAATTAACGAATTAAAACAAAACGAAACTAAACACATTTTTTTCCTTTTGCACATGTCTACCGATAACCGCAGATGGCCTGCCTTCCTATAATCTCCAACTTACCGCCACAGCGTGACACCGCCGTGTTCGGATAAGTGAGACTCTCGCTTTTTTTTTTTAACATCATTTTTACAGATCGTTGAATGAGCGCTCTATACCTCGCGTCTGTAATACATCTTGCTTTGACAAATATAATTGCTATTGTCAGTTTTTTTTTTCCCCCCTCTATAATGTTACGACAGGCTGTTTATGGCACCTGTACAAAAAACGCCATTTCGTAACGATTATTAAACGTTAAAAAAAAAAAAAAATGAAGTACAATTTAATTCTAGCCTTG
>CM055125.1:388192212-388214712 GCA_029206835.1 Rana muscosa | reverse complement strand
TGGAGCGTACACACGGTCGGATTTTTTGGCAAACTTGCTCAAAATGAAGCCTGTTGGCAAAAAGTCCGACCGTGTGTACAGGGCTTAACACTCACCGCAGACACCCAACTCCAGCTGCTGAATAATCCGAGAGAAAAAAAAAAAAAAAACGCTCATTGGATAAATTGGATTGGATACTTGCCACCCCCTATACCTGGGGGAAGAAGAAGCACGAATGTAGCACCGCGTTCCAAATCGAGAGTCCGAATATAAAGTGCATTCTATTAAAACGGGAAAGATATGTTGCATATGAGTTATGTATCCAACACGTTTTGGGCGTCAGAAAATGCCCCTTTCATCGGGGGTCATGGTGCGTTATGCCCCTCAGCAGCTGGTTGTAGCAGCTATATTGAACTGTAATGGAATAAATGTTATATTTGGACTCTCATTTTGAGACGTGACCCTCTTTTCTTCTAGCTCCTGCAGAAATTGTAAGTGAATGTGAACTGACTGTCCTCATTTCTGAGCTGCAGAAGGCAGGGGATGGGGGATCTGATGTCAAACACTGCACAGCATAGAGCAGAGAGCTGAGTGTAATCTGGGACCTGAGTGAAGGGAATGGACACACTCCCCTGTGCGCATTCTCTTAGGGAAACATGCACAGCTGAGGCTGTCAATCACCTGCTGTGTGCTGGAGAGGGGGGGGGGCATCTCCCAGGATTGTCTGATGTCGGCAATAACGGTCAGATGTGACTCATGCGGGTAGCAGGGGATGGAGAGAGTAGTCAGAGATCACAATAGTTGCTTTGAAGTACACACTATAGAAGGATATGCTTTATTCATTTTTCATTTCAGAGATTTGCAACCTTGATCTTAATTTACCTAACTCTACGCGAATCAAAAGGCAGTAAACCTTATGCCGCGTACACACGATCGAAATTCCGACAAGAAAAGTCCGATGTGAGCTTTTGGTCGGAAAATTCCGACCGTGTGTAGGCTCCATCGGACTTTTTCCTGTCGGAAATTTCCACCAACAAAAATTTGAGAGCTGGTTCTCAAATTTTCAGACGGAAAAACTTTTTGGCGGAAATTTCCGACCGCGTGTAGCCATTTCCGATGCACAAAAGTGCTGCCCATGCTCGGAATCAATTTGACGCATGCTCGGAATCATTGTACTTCATTTTTCTCGGCTCGTCGTAGTGTTGTACGTCCCGCGTTCTCGATGGTCGGAATCTCCGACCAACATTTGAGTGACCGTGTGTGCGCAAGACAAGTTTGAGCCGAAATTCCGTCGGGAAAAAAAATCCACGTTTTTCTTGTCGGAATTTCCGATCGTGTGTAGGCGGCATTCGTTTGGGATGAAGCACCAACCAAGCTAACAACTTCTCCCATACCAGAGAGCTCAGTCTGCAGATACCTGACTTGTGTTTTGTCCATGTAGTGCAAAGCATCAGGTTATCTCTAATAGCAACCCCACCAGAATCTTATATTTACCTTCCCTTCACTCCTCCACTGCTCCAATCTGCTTCCAGGAGGGAAAAGAAGACATTGTTTTGTGGGCTAAGGACACCCTCTGTCAGGAAGGGCATGCCAGTAGATGGAATAGTGCATTGCGATAAACATCTGTGCGCAGGCTGGTACATAGTCATGCAATTGCACACGAAGGTGCGCGTATGTGTGTGCAGGAATGTGCTCACGTGTCTGTCACTAACGCTGATTGAACTGGGTTATTTAAACTGATCTACTGCACATGAGCAGTGCTGCCTTGTCTACAGTGTTCCTCTGTAACCTGCTACCTGCAACTTTGTATCTGACTATCCGTTATCAACCCAAGCTGCCTTGACTACTCCGGTTATACACCTATACTGATCTTGGCTTGCCCCTAGATTTCTGCCTGTTCCTTCTGTTCCTGACCTGCTCATCCATTGCTGACACTGGTCTGAAATCCAACTACGCTTCTACCTACAGTACATGTTTATACCCAATTTGACCATCAGTTACTGACCGAGCTTGCCAGACTTCATGGATCACCTGCCTGCTGCCCAGACAGTCTCTGCTGATCATCCGTCTGCAGCACAGCCAGTCTCTGCTGATCATCTGCCTGCTGCCCAGCCAGTCTCTGCTGATCATCTGCCTGCTGCCCAGCCAGTCTCTTTTAATCACCTGCCTGCTGCCCAGCCAGTCTCTATTGATCATCTGCCTGCTGCCCAGCCAGTCTATACTGAGCACCTGCCTGCTGCCCAGCCAGTCTCTACTGATCGCCTGCCTGTTGCCCAACCAGTCTCTGCTGATCATCCGTCTGCTGCCCAGCCATTCTCTGCTGATCATCTACCTGCTGCCCAGCCAGTCTCTTTTAATCACCTGCCTGCTGCCCAGCCAGTCTCTACTGATCACCTGCCTGCTGCTCAGCTAGTCTCTGCTAATCATTTGTCTGCTGCCCAGCCAGTCTCTACTGATCACCTGCCTACTGCCCAGTCAGTCTCTACTAATCACCTGCCTGCTGCCCAGCCAGTCTCTGCTGATCACCTGCCTGCTGCCAAGCAAGTCTCTACTGATCATTTGTCTGCTGCCCAGCCAGTCTCTGCTGATCATCTGGCTGCTGCACCAGCCAGTATCTGCTGATCATCTGCCTGCTGCACCAGCCAGTCTCTACTGATCACTTGTTTGCTGCCCAACCAGCCTCTACTGACCATCTGCCTGCTGCCCAGGCAGTCTCTACTAATCATCTGCCTGCTGCCCAGCCAGTCTCTGCTGATCATCTGCCTGCTGCCCAGGCAGTCTCTATGGATCATCTGCCTGCTGCCCAGCCGGTCTTTGCTTATCTTCTGCCTGCTGCCCAGCCAGTCTCTGCTAATCACCTGCCTGCTGCCCCGCCAGTCTCTACTGATCAACTGCCTGCTGCCCAGCCAATCTCTGCTGTTCCCCTGCCTGCTGTCCAGCCACTCTCTACTCATCATCTACTTGCTACCCAGCCAGTCTTTGCTAATCACCAGCCTGCTGCCCAGTCAGTCCCTACTGATCATCTGCCTGTTTCCCAGCTAGTCTCTACTGAGCACCTGCCTGCTGCCCCGCCATCTCCACTGAGCACCTGCCTGCTGTCCAGCCAGTCTCTACTGATCAATTGTTTGCTGCCCAGCCAGTCTCTGCTGATCACTTGTTTGCTGCCCAGCCAGACCCTACTGATCACCTGCCTGCCGCCCAGCCAGTCTCTGCTGATCACTTGTTTGCTGCCCATGCATATTGTGAAGATGTTGCGAAGGTTAAGGCAGCAAGATTTGGACAGTGATTGGACGTGGGGGTCTAAAGAATAGATCAGATTCCAGGATTACACCTAGAACCTTAGCATGAGGGGATGGGCTGACTCTAGGGGACTTTCAGAGACTAGGAACAGGAGAATGCTAGTTACAGTCAATGCTCCCTAAAGCCACCATGTACTGGCGCCATATTTGGTATTCCTCTCAGTCGTATCCATTATAGAATCATAAAGGCAAAAAAATGCACAAAAAAAAGAATAACCAGCATAGAGCAGGTAAGGAAGATGAACAAAAATAAGCCCATTTCACTAGTAAAATCGAAGTTACCGTATATACTCGAGTATAAGTCGAGTTTTTCAGCACATTTTCTTGTGCTGAAAATGCCCCCCTCGGCTTATACAAGAGTCACCTTTTTGCGCCTGATCTCCCAAATTTGGGGACCCCCAATCTTGGCACACATATAGCCCCACTCTTCCTCTACAAGTGTGCGAAGTTTGTTGTCCGGGGGACCTACGGCCCGGGAGCACTGATTTTTCAAAGCCGGGCACCCCTTCCATAGACTCCCATGTTAAACGGTAATTTCTCCAGTGATTTTGGGGACCCGGTACTGGCCGGTCGTAGGTCCCCTGGACCGAAAACTTGGCACACATGTAGCCCCATTTCTCCTCTACAAGTGTGCAAAGCTTGTTGTTTGGGAGACCTACGGCCGGGGAGCACCGATTTTTCAAAGCCGGGCACCCCTTCCATAGACTCCCATGTTAAATGTCAGTCTAGTCATGGGCACAGTGAGGCGTGGGCACAGTGAGGCATGAGCACAGTGAGGCATGGACACAGTGAGGCATGGACACAGTGAGACATGGACATGGCGAGGCATGGGCACGGTGAGGCTTGGGCACGGTGAGGCATGGGCACAGTGAGGCATGGGCACAGTGAGGCATGGACACAGTGAGGCATGGACACAGTGAGACATGGACACAGTGAGGCATGGGCACAGTGAGGCATGAGCACAGTGAGGCATGGACACAGTGAGGCATGGACACGGTGAGACATGGACACGGTGAGGCATGGGCACGGTGAGGCATGGGCACAGTGAGGCATGGGCACAGTGAGGCATGGACACAGTGAGGCATGGACACAGTGAGACATGGACACAGTGAGGCATGGGCACAGTGAGGCATGGACACAGTGAGACATGGACACAGTGAGACATGGACACAGTGAGGCATGGGCACAGTGAGGCATGGACACAGTGAGACATGGACACAGTGAGGCATGGACACAGTGAGGCATGGACACAGTGAGGCATGGACACAGTGAGGCACAGTGAGGCATGGACATGGACACAGTGAGGCAAAGTGAGGCACAGTGAGGAATGCAGATGGACACCCTATGCTTATACTCGAGTCAATACGTTTTCCCATTTTTTTGTGCTTAAATTAGGTACCTCGGCTTATATTCAAGTATATACAGTAATTAATATTTTCCTTTGAGTAATCACCCAAGCATGGATAATGCCGACTTACGTCCAGTGGGGTCTGAGGGCCAATCATGTTTGGGCACCAGGGCTGAATAAAGTGAGGCAATGTGCCAAAGATTTGGAACAATGAACGTTAGGTTTACATCCATTTTAAATCCTGAAAATGAACCACTTCTCAGTCCTGGTGACTTTTATAAATGGCTCTCCCAAAAACACGCTCCATGTTGAGACAATGCGCTGCGAGAGAGACCGTTTATCATAAGAAAAGAAGCGCGTCTCAGCTGTTCAGTATCACCGAGCGCAAACAAATTTACTTCCCAAATCACAGCACAATTATACTTGGATGGCGTCTGCGTCTGAATGAGATTATTTTTCATTTTCGCTAAATGGCAAAACAAGAAACCAAAATACTCGAGCTTCTGAACTCATGAATAGGCTGGGGAGCTATAGTTCTTGTTTTCTGTGTTGTTTGATTCAAATCAGGGCCTTTAAGGGGTTTGCTCAGGCACAATAAATGAGTCTAAGTTGACGTTTTATCTGACATTGTGTGTTAGCAAATCATCGGAGGTGAAAAGGAATTGAGCAAGTATCCCGGCAGGAAAAAGTCGAAATCTGCCTATCACTTCTATGAACTGCGAAGCACTAATCTGTTTTGTACTAATGCCAGAGAATTCTGGTTGTGTTCATATTTCTTTGGTTGCTGATGAGCATGCAATGCAGAGTTTTTATGGGCATCCCCTCTCCACCAACCGGTGCCAAGGCTCTGGTGCCATACCTGCTGCCCATGCATTCCTATTTGTGTGGCCCTAGAGACCAATAGTCAGCAGTGGAAGTCCTAAAACAGCAATGGTAGTGATCTCTAGCAGTGACATGCTCTTACTCGCTGCCAGGGCTGGTGCAAGACTTTTTGAGACCCTAGGCAAAACCTAATTTTGCCGCCCCCTGGCTCCACCCCATTTGCCCTGCCCATGTATACCCCACCTTTTTAATGAAGCACCCATCAAATGAAGCCTCACCAGCGCCGATCAAATGCAGCCTCACCAGCACCGATCAAATGCAGCCTTACCAGTGCCCATCAAATGCAGCCTTACCAGCGCCCATCAATGAATGTTTGCTTGCTTCCATTCACTCGGGAGTTGGAACACAGACACAAGCTTCCGCCACCACTGCACCTCTGACACTATGTGTGAATGGAGCGGCGGCTGCCTGCTGATGCTGAGACTTAGTTGCTTGCTGCAAAGAGAAGAGAGTAGGAACACCAGTGGCTGGGCGCCCTAGGCAGCAGGGCAGCCTAGGCGGCTGCCTAGTTTGCCTATTGGTAGCCCCGGCCCTGCTCTCTGCAGTACGTCTCCAGTATCCAACCACACCTAGAGCATATGAGCCATCTCTGACCATCTCCTCGGGCCTTCTGTAGAATAATAACAAGACTCTATTGGTAGTCATGGACTTTATGTGGATTATATAGAAGCAAACTAAGTATCACCAAAACAATTATGTATTAAATCTCATTAAAACAATACAAAACATGTTAAATACGCTGTGCTTAGAGGTTCACATCATGTACAGATTCCAACAATATTCACATGTAGACTCAACGAGTTTCGGGAAGCCTTCTTTAGGAGCACATGTGAACAGGGCCGCCATCAGAAATTTTGGGGCCCCTTACACAGCTTCAGGCATGGGCCCCCTGGAGCAGAGGCAGAGGAGAACCGGGGGGGGTGCTGCCACCACCACAAATTGAGGAGCGGGGGGGGGGGGGGGATATAAAAAGAAATGATATATATATATATATATATATATATATAAAAAGGTGGTTGCCATCCGGGGCCCTGGGGACCTCTGGGCCCCTTACAAAAAAATTATAAAAAAAGATAAAAATAAATAAAAAAAAGGTGACCTCCGGGCCCCTTACAGGTGTACTGCCTGATGGCGGCCCTGCATGTGAAGGAATTAATACACTGGAACTCAAGGTTGATCTTTAAAAAAGGGGTAAAGAACAATACAATCTGCTGGAATTTACATCATGTAAACCTTTCCCATGGAGGTATATCCCAATACCCCAAGCTGGGGGCCACTGTCTCTTGGGTAAAGACATCTACATACAGCCAAGGGTCAGCAGATGATCTAACAAACACAATATTCCAATTGGTGCCCAAAATCAAGCAATATAAGCAGTGGGCCCATCCATACGGGGCGCAGGGGACCTGATCCATGCGCCCAGCCCCTAATCTACATTCAGGGCGCCGGATGCATGGATTTCAATGGGTGTTATAAATTTTTTTTGAAGCACATAATAAGAGCCTGAGGCTCTAATTGGCTTAAAAAAAGAATGGGCTTGGGACACAGAGCACTACGCCCTGATTGCTCCCAGTTGTGTGACAATAGCGAATTATATGTTTGTTTATATATTATATGTTTGTATGAGTTTTTTTATTTTTTTCAAGCCACTTATAATTCCATAGTTGGTGAGGTTGAAAAAAGACACAAGTCCATCAAGTCCAACCTGTGTGTCCAACCTGAGGTGCTAATTTTTTCTTCTCTGCCAATCAGGACAAGAGGCGAATCAGGTTGCCCGGGAGGAGAAGCCGAGGAAGCCGCGGAGGGGCTGAGTGTGGGGGGGACCGTGCCCTGGGGGGCTGAGTGGGGGGGGGACCGTGCGCTAAAGGGGTGAGTGTGGAGGAACCGTGGCATGGAGGGGTGAGTGCTGGGGGACCATGCCGTGGAGGGGAGAGTGTGGGGGGGACCGTGCCATGGAGGGGTGAGTGCGGGGAGACCGTGCCATGGAGGAGTGAGTTAAAGGGGACCGTGCCGTGGAGTGGTGAGTGTGGGGGGACCGTGCCATGGAGGGGTGAGTGTGGGGGGACCGTGCCGTGGAGAGGTGAGTGCGGCGGGACCGTACCATGGAGGGGTGAGTGTGGGGGGACCATGCCATGGAGGGGTGAGTGTGGGGAGACCATGCCATGGAGAGGTGAGTGCGGGGGGACCGTGCAATGGAGGGGTGAGTGTGGGGGGACCGTGCCATGGAGGATTGAGTGTGGGGGGACCGGGCCGTGGAGGGTGAGTGCAGGCTGCCCGTGCCGTGGGGGAGTGAGTGTGGGGGGGACCGCGCCGTGGAGGGGTGAGTGCAAGGGGACCGTGGTGGTGTGAGTGCAGGGGGACTGTGCCGTGGCGTGGTGAGTGTGGGGGGACCATGCCATGGAGGGGTGAGTGTGGGGGGACTGTGCCGTGGAGGGGTGAGTGCAAGGGGACCGTGTCGTGGAGGGGTGAGTGCGGGGACCATGCCATGGAGGGGTGAGTGTGGGGACCACGCCATGGAGGGGTGAGTGTGGGGGGACCGTGCCGTGGAGTGGTGAGTGTGGGGGGACCGTGCCATGGAGGGGTGAGTGTGGGGGGACCGGGCCGTGGAGGAGTGAGTGTGGGGGGACCGTGCCATGGAGAGGTGAGTGCGGGGGGACCGTGCCGTGAAGGGGTGAGTGTGGGGGGACCGTGCCGTGGAGAGGTGAGTGCGGGGGGACCGTGCCGTGGAGGGGTGAGTGCAGGGACCATGCCTTCGAGGGGTGATTGTGGGGACCATGCCATTGAGGGGTGAGTGTGGGGGGACCGTGCCGTGGAGGGGTGACTGCCGACCTGGGAGGAGGGGTTTGTTTGCCGCCCAAAAAGTTTAGCACCAGCCGCCACTGCTCAGAAATGGAAGGTGCAGGAGGAAAATTCGGCTTTCGGCTCCTTCAGTTCTTGTAATTGCCCCCCCCCCCCGACAAAAAACCTAATGTGACAGGGAGGCCGCATGGGCCCTCTGGAGTTTGGGTGGAGTGACCTTCCCGACACCTGAAGCTCCACCAGCGGTGATAACGCTTATGTGCACGGAATGATTAGGGTGTGCCCAGTCACAGCCTGCACACCCCGTGCTCACGCCTATGCTTGAGTGTCACTTACTGTATATGACTGTAGCAATGAGCTTTCCTTCCCTCTCCTAACTTTTTGCGTGTGTTACTTCGAAAATTTCTTCTCTTCTCTTGTTGTATGGAGTTAAAAGTGGGAACTGTGATAGGAAACCTTTCTATTCATCAATTTTTTTTTCCCATTTAGACAGGAGTCATTCGTCCTCTTTTGTTTTACATCTATACACTTTATAGATATTTTCTTTCATTTTGAAATGATGTAATACATATGCTTTGTGTTGCAGCGTGTTTCGTCTGCGTTAATCTTGAGATGTTCTATCATGCATGTAACGGGGAGAAAATCTCACTGCAACAAGACACGCCGTTAGAAGCACGCGGCTTTGTCAGACGTCTTCAATCTGACAGCCACTTGTGAGATTTTCCTCTTCTGTTTTTTACAGTCATGTAACATTTTATGAAAATGGCAGCTAAATGTTATTGAGAAACAGACGGCATTGTTATCCCTTCAGTGTGTCAGATGAAGAATGTACTTGTTATGCTGATTGTGTGATGTACAGATGTAGCGTGTCAGGATGGGGGAGCCCAGACCAGCCTCTGGCTATGCTGGCATTTGAAATAGCAAATCTATCTGGTGCTGATGTAGTGCCCTCCTCTAGTTAGGCTGCTAGGATTACATTTATTTTTTGGCTCGCGGCCGCGGCGGGCAGAGGGTGGCGTGTCCTCCTTCCTTGGCTTCATGGCAGCTTCCCTTGTGTCTCCTCCCGCTTCTCCTAGGCGGCCAAAAGGATCGCCTCTCCTTTCGGCCAACCAGGTGATGGTTGTCAGGACCTGCTTCCTGATTGGCCGGAAGAATCAGGAAGACAATAACGAATATTCATTCACTATTGTCACACAAGTGGGTGTGCTCGAGGGCGCAGTGCTCTGCCTCTCAGGCTCTAATCAGGTGCTTTTAAAAAATAAAATAATAAAACCCATTGGAATACATGTAGATTAGGGGGCCGGATGCATGGATGGGGGAGCACCCCTGCGCTCTGCATTATGGGCCGCCACTGGTTGGTCTGTTCAGGGTTTTCTGAGCCGAGAGTTTGATTACTCCCACCTGTCTCTGAAAGAAGTTTCCAGAACATAGGGCTGGGAGATTCAAAGGATCAGTTGAATATTTATCATGCCTCAGCCAATCCCTGGAAGAAGTCATCTAGATGGTGGCTGGGGAGATGAAGTCTGAGTGTTCTTTCCTCTCATGGGAGGGTTCCAGTTCTCCTGGGGCTGCTGACCCTAGTAGGGAGCTAATGAGACAAGAGATTGCAGTCTGGGCCTGAGAAGGAGCTTGGCTGAAGGCCCGTAGGAGAATGCTAATGGACTTGCTGGACAGCACTGTCCTGAAGTACTTGCTGGCACCACTGTAGTGAGTCAGGCAGTCATTGATTGTGTTGGTCTGTTCAGGGTTTCCTTAGCTGAGAGTTTGATTACTCCCACCTGCCTCTGAAAGAAGTTTCCAGAACATAAGGCTGGGAGATTCAAAGGATCAGTTTAATATTTATCATGCATCCTAATAGTAGCAGGAGCTTCCAGTCCATGTCCATCAAACAGATCTCTCACTGGCTCAGATAGTCTAGGGGTGTATTTTTTGTACTTTTATTGCTGAGTAGAACTTGGATGGGAATGGGGGGGGATACCCCAAAATAACTGACACAGTTGAGGACACTGCTCTCCTCACTATTCTGACAGAGGCCTTCCCCAAAGTGTGCTACTTGCTGGGAAAATGCCTAGGACTTGCTTCTTTGTAGAACTGAGAACTGCAAACAGTTTCCAGGTCACATGACTTGGGTCAGTACTTACAAGGCCACAGGATCATCAGTGGCAACCTCCTGATATCCACCAACCACGGGACACTATTTCTTCTAGCCTCCCATGGGTATCCTACATAAAGCTCTCCAGACCATAATAGAGAAATCCCAGACTTTGGAGATTAGGGTTCCCAGCTTAATCTTTAGTTGGGACCTGAAAGAAGTCATCCAGACGGTGGTTGGGGAGATGATAAATGTGCAGGAAGTCTGAGTAGAGTGTTCTTTCCTCTCCAGGGAGGATTCAAGTTCTCCTGGGGCTGCTGACCCTAGTAGGGAGCTAATGAGACAAGAGTTTCCAGTCTGGGCCTGAGAAGGAGGTTGGCTGAAGGCCTGAAGGAGAATGCTAATGAACTTGCTGGACGGCACTGTCCTGAAGTAAAGAAGAGTGACCCCTGAATGCCGCACATCCATAGTGTCCTACAAAGATGAGTGAAGTGGCAACCTCAGCCTGGACTCTGACCAGGCCATGCCCCCAACACATTTCACTCCGCCCCCGGAACTTAGTCATGGGGAATGTCTAAGCTCCCCATGACTAAGCTCCGGGGGTGGAGCAAAACACATTGGGGGCATGGCCTGGTCAGAGTCCAGGCTGAGGTTGCCACTTCACTCATCTCTGTAGGACACTATGGATGTGCGGCATTCAGGTGTCACCCTTCTTTCCTTGAGCCATTGCAGGAGCCAGGCTGGGTTCCATCCCCTGCCAGCACTCTGAGCAGCAGTTTTGGACACACTGGTTTGCATACCCCCCTTCACCGAGCCTGAGCGACACACCAACCATTTACAGGTCATTGTCCGGAAGTCCTGGTCTGGAGAAGGATGTTTTATCTCCCCCACTGAGGATCTATCTGTAGGGTCTGGGTGGCAGAGGCCCGGGACATTGTGGTTACTCTGTACAAAACAATGGCAACCACCCCAATTTACAACTGGCCTTTGCAGTAAACAAAATAGACCTCCACCGTGCCACATTTAAGATAATACATATGAAAATAATAGGAAACCTACTATCAAAAATGCGGACTTTAATTGGCACAACACGAGGCTTTTGATTAAAAAGTATAAATTTTATTCATCCAAAAGTTAAAAATTAAGACATAAAATAAAGCAACACCCTCCAGTGTACATGTCAAGTGATGCCAACAGTAACCCAACCAAGAAAATTAAATGATGTCCATTCTACAATTACACCAAAGTCCTTCATGAACAATCGGTAGTATTGATGTTCAAATCAGTGTTCATACGTATTGAATTCTGGGGATCCAGCGCATTTCGTGAGACTTGCTCGCTTCCTCAGGGCTGGATGGGCAGCGGACGGTGTTAGTAGGGCAGTGGATGGTGTCAGTATTTTTTTTTTTTATTATTATTATTATTTTTTACAAATTTATTTTTTCTTTTTTTTTTTCTTTTTACAGTTTTGGAACCCCATTGGGGTCTTTGGTAAAATATCAGGGGTCGAAACGGGGAATCTGTGCCACCATATGGGGCGATAAGGGTGTGCCAATGCACACCTGGCACACCCTGTGTGCACGCCTATGGTCATATATCCCAGGAGTCTTCATCTGGGGAGGAGGGGCTTTCTCAGCTAAGCACACCCTCCTGTCTGCATGCCTGAGCTAAGGGCAGATGGATTCCAGGAAGTAAATGCTACATGAATCATTTGCCCTTACTCAAGATGGCCACAGTTAAAAGTTATTTCTCAAAAAAAAAAAATGCAATCTCTTATCTCATTAGCTCCCTACTAGGGTCAGCAGCCCCAGGAGAACTGGAACCCTCCCTGGAAAGTGTTCTTTCCTCTCCAGGGAGGGTTCCAGTTCTCCTGGGGCTGCTGACCCTAGTAGGGAGCTAATGAGACAAGAGATTGCAGTCTGGGCCTGAGAAGGAGCTTGGATGAAGGCCTGAAGGACAATACTAATGGACTTGGACAGCTGAATAGCACTGTCCTGTGGTAAAGAAGTTTTATTTTTATTCTTTTATTTTTTTTTTATAGTTTTTATTTTTATTATTAAATTTTTTTACAATTTAATTTTTTTATTTTTTACAATTTAGGAGCCCCATTAGGGGGCTTTGGTAAAATATCAGGGGTCTAAACAAGGGGAAGATAAGGGGTCACACAGGGAGATAAGGGTGTGCCAACGTAGACCTGGCACTCCCTGTGTGCACGTCTATGGTCATACATCCCAGGAGTCTTCATCCGGAGGAGGGGCTTTCTCAGCTAAGCACACCCACCTGAGCTAAGGGCAGGAACTAAATGCTACATGAATCATTTGCCCTTAGGGGCCTTTCACACGTGTCCATTTTTGGATGAAATACGGACATACATGTATCTCTATGGGATAGCGGGTGTCAGCGGATGGACATCCGCTGACACCCGATCTCATCCGTGTCCGTTATGCTCCGTTTCTGCAGTCAGAGGAAAATCCTATTTTTCCATCCGTCTGCAGAGCAGATTGGATGAACACGGACGGGCGGTCCGTATTCATCCAATCCCCCCATAGAGGAGTGCGGAGATCTGACAGGGCGGTCCTTGCACAGTGTGCAGGAACCGCCCTGTCATCTGCCGGTCAGCGGAGATCAACGGAGCGATCCCCACTGAGCAAGCGGATGTTCACGGAGCGGATCATTACGGGACCCGCCCGTGTGAAAGGGCCCTTACTCAAGATGGCCGCAGCTAAAAATGCAAGCGGGGTGTTTTTCAAAGTGGTTTCTCAAAAAAAATTAAAAATTAAATATGCATGGATTGATGGGCAAGTTTGCTTTGAATATTAACTACTTCCCTACCCTCCCACAGTCAAATGACGTCCACAGATGGGATCTCCCATCCTGGGTGGGCGTCATATGATGTCCTGGGCTTTGTGGGGGGATATATGAATGATGGGTGCAGCTAGAGGCATCATTCAGATATCCTTCTATTCTGCCGGTGATTCTGCGCACAATAAGAACGATCATAGCGGAAGTTCCACCGCTTGATCGTTCTTATAGGCGGCGGGAGGGGACATCCCCCCCCCCCGCCGCCATCCGGTGCTTCTCCGGGCTCTCCCGTGCCATCGGGGGCCCGGAGAATGAATCGTCTGGTGCCGGAGGTGAACCATAGAGATGACTGGTTGGAGGCCCGGGCGTGATGTGATGACGTCACGCCCGGGTTCTCAAAAGTAAACAAAGCTGCCATTGCGGCTAGTAAGCATGAGATCAGTGAATTTTTTTTCACGATCTCATGCTTTCCAGCCTGGAGGAGAGATGTGGGGTCTTATTGACCCCGCATCTCTCCATAAAGAGGACCTGTCACACACCATTCCTATTACAAGGGATGTTTACATTCCTTGTAATAGGAATAAAAGTGATCAAAATTTTTTTTTTTTTAAAAAGTGTAAAAAAAAAAAAAAAAATGAAGTAAAAAAAAAAAAAAAACAATAATAAAAATAATTTAAAACGCCCCTGTCCCCAGTAGCTTGCGATCAGAAGCGAACACACACGTAAGTCCCGCCCACATATGTAAACGCCGTTCAAACCACATATGTGAGGTATCGCCGTGTGCGTTAGAGCGCGTGCAACAATTCTAGCACTAGACCTCCTCTGTAACTCTAACCTGGTAACCTGTAAAAAATTTCAAAGCGTCGCCTATGGAGATTTTTAAGTAATGAAGTTTGGCGCCATTCCATGAGTGTGCGAAATTTTAAAAGCGTGACATGTTAGGTATCTATTTACTCGGCGTAACATCATCTTTCATATTTTAATAAAAAATTGGGCTAACTTTACTGTTTTGTTATTTTTTAATTCATGAAACCATTTTTTTTTTCCAAAAAAAAAAGGCGTTTGAAAAATTATTGCGCAAATACCGTGCAAGAAAAAAAGTTACAATGACCGTCATTTTATTCCCTAGGGTGTCTGCTAAACAAAAAAAAAAACACATATATAATGTTTGGGGGTTCTGAGTAATTTTCTAGCAAACGAGTGATGATTTGTACATGTAGGAGAGAAGTGCCAGAATAGGCCCGGTATTGGAGGTGGTAAAAAAAGCCCGGGGTTGAAGTGGTTAAAAATGAATTATCAGGTTGTAGTGCTCAAATAAAGTATACATTGTAGTTCCACTTTAATACATGCACATTTTTTATATTTTATCAATATGGTTGCACTTACTAGTATTATTATTATTATTATTATTATTTTTTTTTTTTTTTTTTTTTTTTTTTTGGAAAGGTGCCTCAAAACTTTTATAAAATTGAAAAAAAAACAAAAAAAAACTAGGGCCAAACTAGTGGAAAGTGCAGATAAGAATTTAAGGCCAACAAGGACGCAAAACAAAATGTTCTCAGTTCGCTGATCTCTGAAAACGGGCCTGAAGGGGCTCCTATCATCTTCTTCCATTTCTCCAGAAGTAGACAAGAAGAAGTGTTCTCCTTTCCGTCCTCCAGAACTTTCCGAACATACAAGAAGGATCTGAAGCTTCTGTTTTATATGCCGACCAACAAGCCTTGTACCGGACTAGTGCTAATTACATCTCCATCTCCTCTTCTTTCCCTTCACTAGTAGGAACTCCTTTATTCTCTACATTTATGACCTTCACAGATCCCAGAGCATTTAAGGCTTCGCTTTTGGCAGTTTGCTTTATTTTTTTATATATTTTTTTTTTTTCCCAATGAAGAACAAAAAAAAAAAAAAAAAAATTCTCCGACTGGTTGAGTATATATCTGACTTCTGACTTTGAACCAGAAACTCGGCAGGCGGTGAGCAGTCTGAATTCTTTTTTTTTTTCTCACTTTCCTAGGAATGTCTTCGGATCTGCTAATCCCGACTCCGGAGACTGACTTAGGCCTTCTCTTTATTTGATGATGTAAGTAATTATTCTTCCATAAAACCACCGAGGGCTCAGCGCGAAGTTCTGTTTGGGAATGATGAGGGAATTATAGAGCAATAATGGTATGTAGAACAATGCGTTAACCCTTTCCCGGACTATCTCATCTACCATCGCAATCCGCTGAAGAAGGAATGTTTTGTTCGGGTTTATTGACTCGGAAAGAAAAGGGACCCGATTTGCATAACAATCAAACACGATGGATTACTTCGGATGAATGAAGTGTTTATTTAAAGCTGAACTCCGGCCTTCCTTTCAGTCTCGCACAGTTGTAGCGGCTTCTCTCCTGTATTGGAAAGGCTTCCTCTGATTTCACTGCACACTGTGAGCTTCTCACCATGTGCATTAGAAGCTGCGGCAAGTCAGATAGAACCCGTCTCAGTTCCTGGCTGGAGGACTTCCAGCATTGTCTAGCCTCTACTGTCCCTGGCCCCGCCCCTTTCATTCATTGGATTTCAGTTCTTCCAATCATGTAGGCTCCCTATTACTTAGGGGCAGTCCATGTACAAATACAGCCTGCCTTGGAACACCCACTGCTCCAGACTGACATCCACCTATCAAAGGTTTCTGATGTTTGCATAACTCCTCCCAAGAGCCAGCCCACTGCTTGCAGCCAGATTAAGGGCACTTTAGAGGAGTACTGAGGCAGGGTGCTGTGATGCTTTCAGGAAGCTATGTACAGCGCCCTGCTGGCTCCTCCCACAAGAGAATTACATAGACCCCTCTCACCAGAGAAGCACATAGGTCCCTCCCACCAGAGAAGCACAGAGGCCCCTCCCACCAGAGAAGCAGAGGCCCCTCCCATCCAGAGAAGCACATAGGTCCCTCCCACCAGAGAAGCACAGAGGCCCCTCCCACCAGAGAAGCAGAGGCCCCTCCCACCAGAGAAACACATAGGCCCCTCCCACCAGAGAAGCACATAGGTCCCTTCCACCAGAGAAGCACAGAGGCCCCTCCCACCAGAGAAGCACAGAGGCCCCTCGCACCAGAGAAGCACAGAGGCCCCTCCCACCAGAGAAACACATAGGCCCCTCCCACCAGAGAAGCACATAGACCCCTCTAACCAGAGAAGCACAGAGACCTCTCCCACCAGAGAAGCACATAGACCCCTCTAACCAGAGAAGCACAGAGACCTCTCCCACCAGAGAAGCACAGAGGCCCCTCTCACCAGAGAAGCACATAGGCCCCTCCCACCAGAGAAGCACAGAGGACCCTCCCACCAGAGAAACACATAGGCCCCTCCCACCAGAGAAGCACAGAGACCCCTCCCACCAGAGAAGCACAGAGGACCCTCCCACCAGAGAAACACATAGGCCCCTCCCACCAGAGAAGCACAGAGACCCCTCCCACCAGAGAAGCACATAGGCCCCTCCCACCAGAGACGCACATAGGCCCCTCCCATCAGAGAAGCACATAGGACCCTCCCACCAGAGAAGCGCAGAGGCCCCTTCCACCAGAGAAGCGCAGAGGCCCCTCCCACCAGAGAAGCACAGAGGCCCCTCCCACCAGAGAATCACAGAGACCCCTTCCACCAGAGAAACACATAGGCCCCTCCCATCAGAGAAGCACAGAGGCCCCTCCCACCAGAGAAGCACAGAGGCCCCTCCCACCAGAGAAGCACATAGACCCCTCTTAACGAAAGAAGCACAGAGACCTCTCCCACCAGAGAAGCACAGAGGCCCCTCCCACCAGAGAAACACATAGGCCCCTCCCAACAGAGAAGCACATAGGCCCCTCCCATCAGAGAAGCACAGAGACCCCTCCCACCAGAGAAGCACATAGGCCCCTCCCACCAGAGAAGCACATAGGCCACTCCCACCAGAGAAGCACAGAGGCCCCTCCCACCAGAGAAGCGCAGAGGCCCTTTCCACCAGAGAAGCACAGAGGCCCCTCCCACCAGAGAAGCACAGAGACCCAGTGATTATAATGTTGGGTCTAAAATGTTAAATTAAAAAAAGGAAATGTTTACTTAAAATATCATTAGAATGGTAATGAAGGGGAAAAGAAGGAACCAGGGAGGGCAAAATATAAGAAACATAAACTTTAAGGAGAAATGTTGGTTTTGTTGAGGAATAAACAAACTATCTTTATGTTTCTTTATGTTTCTAGCTATCTCTTGAGTAGTAAACAATGTTACTTTGTATCTCTCTATCTCCCTTCTGATCAATGTTTATAAACAATGTTACTTTGTATCTCTCTATCTCCGGTCTGATCAATGTTTATAAACAATGTTACTTCGTATCTCTCTATCTCCTGTCTGATCAATGTTTATAAACAATGTTACTTTGTATATCTCTATCTCCTGTCTGATCAATGTTTATAAACAATGTTACTTTGTATCTCTCTATCTCCCTTCTGATCAATGTTTATAAACAATGTTACTTTGTATTTCTCTATCTCCCTTCTGATCAATGTTTATAAACAATGTTACTTTGTAACAATGTTACTTTGTATCTCTCTATCTCCCGTCTGATCAATGTTTATAAACAATGTTACTTTTTATCTCTCTATCTCCTGTCTGATCAATATTTGTTTCCCATTTTTTTTTAATGCATCATAAAAAAACAAATAGAACATATACAGATATTGTATGTAGCAAGTATCAGTCTGGTACAAGTGTATAACATAAATGCTGAAGAACATACAAAATAGCATCTGTTTCCCTTTAGGGATTTAGCAATCTGAATCAACCAAATATCCTTTTAACAAATAGGCCATGGTGACAGTGAACTGTGAACCTGTATTGCATAAGCGGAAAACGTTTGGCGAGAAAACTCAAAATAACCAAAAATTTAACGGTAAATTAAAAGTACAAAGGGTGCCAAGTATATCTATTTAGCGTTGAAGGTATATTGTTAGCCATGTTTCTATGCACAGACATATCCATAAGCTGATCAATGGTTAAAGCAATGTTACTTTGTATCTCCCTATCTCCTGCCTGATCAATGTTTATAAACAATGTTACCTTGTATCTCTCTATCTCCTGTCTGAACAATGTTTATAAACAATGTTACTTTGTATCTCTCTATCTCCTGTCTGAACAATGTTTATAAACAATGTTACTTTGTATCTCTCTATCTCCTGCCTGATCAATGTTTATAAAAAATGTTACTGTGTATCTCTTTATCTCCTGTCTGAACAATGTTTATAAACAATGTTACTTTGTATTTTTCTATCCCCTGTGATCAATGTTTATAAACAATGTTACTTTGTATCTCTCTATCTCCTGTTTGATCAATGTCTATAAACAATGTTACTTTGTATTTCCCAATCTCTTCTCTGATCAATGTTTATATACAGTATTACTTTCTACCTTTCTATCCCTTCTGAACAATTTTTATACATAAGTGGGTGGATTTACTAAGACACACAGAATCTGGTGCAGTTGTGCATAGTAACCAATAAACAATGTTACTTTGTATCTCTCTATCTCCTCTCTGATCAATAATTATAAACAATGTTACTTTGTTTCTCTCTATCTCCTCTCTGATTAATATTTATAAACAATGTTACTTTGTATCTCTCTATCTCCCGTCTGATCAATGTTTATAAACAATGTTACTTTGTATCTCTCTATCTCCTCTCTGATTAATATTTATAAACAATGTTACTTTGTATCTCTCTATCTCTTGTCGGATCAATGTTTATAAACAATGTTGCTTTGTGTCTCTCTTTAGTAAACTCTTCTTTATAAAACAGCCACCGCCTGAGTATAAGGGCCTGTTCCCTGCCAGCATGCTGTATGACCCTTGCTCTGATAGCCAGGATAACTTGCCACAAATTTGTGGGAGTGTTGAATTGTAATTAGAGTTGAGCGAACACCTGGATGTTCGGGTTCGACGGGTTCGGCCGAACTTCGGAAAAAAGTTCGGGTTCGGGACCGAACTTTAACCCGAACCCGGACCCGAACCTGAACCCCATTGAAGTCAATGGGGACCCGGACTTCTAAGGACTAAAAAGGCTCTAAAAAGGTAATGGAAAGGGCTAGAGGGCTGCAAATGGCAGCAAAATGTTGTTAAGAGCATGGCAAGTGTTCTGCAAACAAATGTGGATAGGGAAATAACTTAAAATAACATAAAAAAAAGTACGTAACCGCTGACTCGCACAGCTACAGAACTGCAGAAAATGCTATTCAAAAAAAATGTTGTTTTTTTAGTATAGCACAGTAGGAGAAAACTATATAGAAATTGTTCATTTCACACACCTCCACATATGTATAACACACTGCAAACTTTTTTTTGTGCCCCTAAACTGCGTTTTTTGCAAGCGTACATTAAAGTGCAAATTTTTTATTTTTTATTTTTTTGCCCTAAACGGGTCTTTTTTTGCACGAGCAAAATAAAATGCTTTTTTTTTTTTTGCCCTATGGGTCTTTTGGAAAAGAGAACAATAAAGTGCCTTTTTTTTCCCCTAAAAGTTAGATTTTCTCTGACACTGGGCTCATGGCAGTGTAAAAAGACTGCACTGCAACACAAATAGGTAAACCTATGCAGATCGCTGATTTTAATCTCTGAATCTGGACTCCTATATAATATTCTCTCTCCCTGAAAGCACCAACACAGGAACCTGGCCCTACACTACACTATCTCTCTATCTTTTCCCTCAGATTGTAGAATCAGGACTACCTCATCTATCTTTCTATCTCTCCCTAAAAGCAGCAGCAGCAGACTAGATCCTCTCCCTATCTATTCTGAAGCAGAGTGACATGTGTGCTGTGTGCCTCTAGCTTATATAGAAGCTGGGTCACATGTTGCACTGACCAATCACAGCCATGCCATTAGTAGGCATGGCTATGATGGCCTCTAAGGGCACACCAGCTAATCAAAAGGTGATTGGCTGGCCCCTGAAGCATTTCTAAATGCGTTATTAGATTACCGAACCCGAACCCGGACTTTTGGGCAAAGTCCGGGTTCGGGTTCGGGAAAAAGCTAAAGTTCGGTACGGACCCGAACTTTACAGTTCGGGTTCGCTCAACACTAATTGTAATTGTAACTTGCTGAACATTTTCACTGGCAAGTTGTAAACTTGCAGAGCATTTGAATCACAAGTTCTAGAAACTTTTCCAATTTGTAGCAAATTTGCGTGGCAAGTCTCTAGCAAGAGCAAAGTTGCAGTGGTGAGTCTACAGCAAGAGCTCTGCAAGTCTACGGCATGAAAATTCAGCCACAGTGACCCCCTGTGGTGGGATGACTATTGTACTACATAACTGAACCAGAACTTGCAGAATGTTTGCAAAGGAAGTTGATCCGGAGTCACGCAATGCAGACCTCGCTGCAATTGTGCAACAAACTCGTGAGGCCCGGCAAGTCTAGCAATAGCTTAGCAAGTCGTTTTCAATCTTGCAGCACAATGGCTTGCTCTCTGGGTGCTCTCTGCATGGAAGCAGCGGTCTCTCTGCAGAATTGCAACACTTAAACCTCTGAGTCAGACCTGTAGCTCTGCATACAGAAAAGATGCTCTCAGCGTGGGGGTGTGTCAGACCACTGCAGAGAAACCACTGCTTCCACATGGAGAGGGAGGGGTTCTGCAGCATGCTGGCAGAGGACAGGCTTTTCTACTCAGGCTGTGGCTGCTTTCTACAGGAAACAAACTATAAAACTTTGACCCCTTTTGTTTGTTTGTTTTGTTTTGATGCACCTGAAATGCTTTTAATCGGATTTCATCTGAAAGCTTTATTGAGCTTTAAATCCCGAATTTCTTAAAGTGGTTGTAAACCCTTTTATCTTTTTTTTTTTTTTTTTTGACTAACCTGTAAGACAAAGCTATAATGAGCTAGTATGACTAGCATACTAGCTCATTATGTACCACTTACCTTCGATCGGGGTCCCCGAAGTCGTTCGTGTCCCTCCTCTAGCCGCATCCATCGCTGCGGCGATAGCCGGAATGTTACTTCCGGGTATCGCCGCTGCAGCCAATCACAGCGCCGCTCCGGCGCTGTGATTGGCCGGAGCGGAGAAGACGTGACTCCGCGCATGCGCGCGTGAGCTGTCGAATTCGGCTACGTCGTCGAATGTTGCGACCTAGCCGAATTTGTGAATGGGGTGACGTCAGCGTCGCCGCATTTACATACAAATATCTCCTTAACCGTGTTGGTTAAGGAGATATTTCATGCACCTACAGGTAAGCCTTAATCTAGGCTTACCTGTAGGTCTTTGTTTAAAAAGTGGGTTTACAACCACTTTAAGGCCCCTTTCACACTGGGGGGCGATTTGCAGGCGCTATTGCACTAAAAATGGCGCCTGCAAACCGTCCCTAAACAGCGGCTGATGTTTCTTCAGTGTTTTCACACTGGAGCGGTGCGCTAGCAGGACCGCTCCAAAAGTCCTGCTAGCCACATCTTTGGAGCCTTAGGCAAAACTTAGACATGAGGCCACACTCACACCCATGATGGGAAAAATAATTCAAGCAAGAAAAATGGCTGCAGAAAATGCACGGATCTAGCACACAGGTGATCAGCACCACTTCCAGGGCACCCTCTTCACCCATCAGACATATTCAGCCAATGCAAGAGAGGGGGGGGGGGGTTAGAGAAAGAGAGAGGGGTGAAAGAGAGATCCGATGACACCGACATTAGTATTGATCACAGGCAAATTAGGCGACCGCGAGGCCCCTGTGAGTGCGAGGCCTTAGGCGACCGCCTAATTTGCCTAATTAAAGAGCCGCCTCTGAGGAGCGGTGTGTTTACCGCTCCTCCACCGCTCCTTCCCATCGAAAGCAATGGGAAACTGCGGCTACACCGCCGGTTTCGCATTAGTATTGATCACAGGCAAATTAGGCGGCCTTAGGCCCCTGTGAGTGCGAGGCCTTAGGCGACCGCCTAATTCACCTAATTAAAGAGCCGCCTCTGAGGAGCGGTGTGTTTACCGCTCCTCCACCGCTCCTTCCCATCGAAAGTAATGGAAAACCGCGGCTATACCACCGGCAATGCGCCTCTGCAGCGGTATTAACCCTTTTTCGGCCGCTAGCGGGGGTTAAAACCGCACCGCTAGCGGCCGAATACCGCCGCAATTCCGACGGTATAGCGCCGCTAAAAATACCGCCGCTTTACCGCCAGCGCACCTCCCGCCCCAGTGTGAAAGGGGCCTTAGGCTGTACGCTTTTCTTGCAGACAGGGACCTTTGACCTTTGCTTTATTGCAGGTGAAATTGTGTTAATCTTTCTTTCTTATTTTGCTCGTTTTCTTCATATTGTGAAAAAC